>CAWTZB010000104.1:1237500-1621151 GCA_963919705.1 Alexandromys oeconomus | reverse complement strand
GTCATTAGGGGGAGCCATACTTGTATGCTATAGCATCCTGACCTGGGTCCCCTACTTCAACTTGTTGGACACCATCTGGATAGCCCACATCCACTCTTAAGTCTCTTCTGGAGAGTCAATATGGAATGTCTTCTCCATGATCATGGTAAACCTGCAAAATCACACATCATGATGTTCATGAATAGCTGTGAGGTGGCTGGAGCAGGATGGATTTTCCTCAGCTAGGGGTAGGTATTTCCTGTTGCAGCTCCTGTTCCAGTGATCTTGCAAAATCTCAGCTGTATTAATCACAAATCCATGGGTGAACCTAGTTCTGAAACAATAGCAATGTCAGATCTTATAGTGAACCACCATCTTGGAGTGGTTTTAGTAGTTACATTAGCTCAAAGTTTAACGACTATCAATCCTATATAAAAAGCAACATGACTGCATTCACAGAAGCAAACCTGCACCCAGTACAGTTTTTATTATTTTCTGTTGTTGTTATAATTACCCTGTCAGAAAGCAATTCCAGGAATAACAAGCTTATTTTAGCTTGCTGTTTCAGAGGGATTGAGTCTTTAATCTGTCATAAAAGAGAACATATGTGATATGAGCAGGGCTCTGATTAGTTCCATTTACATCCACAAACAGGAAGCAGAGAGATCACAATCTGAGTAAATATTTATATCCTCAAAGCCTGTCATGTCCAGCAAAGATGTATCTCCTGGAGGTTCCATAACCTGAAACTCACCACCAGCTGGGGACTGAGTGTTCAAATACCTGAGTCTACAAGGATAATTTTCCGTGTAAACCATTGAAGTATGATTTTGCACATTTTCAACTCTCTCTTTTGTACATATTGTATTATGCTCTGAAGTTGATTTTATTCTTTTTGATTTTTATTGAGCTCTACATTTTTCTCTGCTTCCCCCTGCCTCTTCCCTTCCCTTCAACTCTCTCTCAAGCTCCCCCATGCTCCCAATTTAGTCAGAAGATCTTGTCTTTTTCTACTTCCCATGTACATTAGATCTATGTAAGTCTCTCTTAGTGTCCTCATTGTTGTCTAGGTTCTCTGGGATTGAGATTTGTAGGCTGCTTTTCTTTGCTCTATGTATAAAAGCCATTTATGAGTGAGTCCATATAATAATATTCTTTCTGTGTTTGGATTACCACACTCAAAATGATGTTTTCTAGCTCCATCCATTTGCTTGCAATTTTTTTTTCTGCTGTGTAGTTCTCCAAGGTGTAAATGTACATTTTCCCTTATCCATTCTTCTATTGAGGGGCATTTAGGTTGTTTCTGGGTTCTGGCTATCACAAATAATGCAGTTAGAAACATAGTTGAGTACTTATCCTTGTGGCATGATTGAGCATCCTTTGGAAATATACCCAAAAGTGGTATTGCTGGGTCTTGAAGAAGGTTATTTATAATTTTCTGAAAAATTGCCAACTGAGATCCTCAGGGGCTACTCTGCCCGATACCCCCGCTCTCTTCCTATCCCACCCAGCTTGCATCCACAACCCTCCCCCGCTCCGTCTGACTCCCTTCCCTCCTTGACCACATAACATCTCCCAGCCCAGCCTGTCCGGGCTCTAGGACCGAATCCAAATCGGCAGGGCAAACGGGAGGGTGGTAGCTCCTTTGTCCCCACTAGCCTGCCTGCAGCAGAGAGCTAGGTAGGTCCTTTGTTCACGAGACACCCAAGCAGCCAGGAGTTCCGGCCCAGGCACCAGGAGAGACATCACTGGGGTGAGTGAGTTTCTGACCGCGGCAGCAGCCTGGGACAGGGAACTCAGACACCCCTCCCACACTTCCTGGTCATCCTCAGGGGCTACTCTGCCCGATACCCCCTCTCTCTTCCTATCCCACCCAGCTTGCATCCACAACCCTCCCCCCCCTTCCGTCTGACTCCCCTCCCTCCTTGACCACATAACGTCTCCCAGCCCAGCCTGTCCGGGCTCTAGGACCGAATCCGAATCGGCAGGGCAAACAGGAGGGTGGTAGCTTCTTTGTCCCCACTAGCCTGCCTGCAGCGAGCGAGCTAGGTAGGTCCTTTGTTTATGAGACACCCAAGCAGCAAGGAGATCCGAACCCTGCACCAGGAGAGACATCAGGCTTGCATCCACAACCCACCCAGAGTGGTCCTGAGGAGTTCCATCTGGACGGTAGTCCATGTTTGGGTGCTGAGGAGTTCCAGCTCAACGGGACAGTCCCTGCTTCTACACTGAAGAGATACACCCAGAGACTCAGTCACAGCAAAGACTGGACCAAGACACCAGGCCTCTCCTGGCTCCATTTGAAGGAGGAGATGGGAAGGCGCCAATGCAAGACTTCCTCCAACAACCTGAAAGGCAACATGACTTCACCAGAATCAAGGGATGCCGAAATAAAAAGAATTGTACACCCTACTCCAGAAGAATTAGAAGAAATCAACTCAAAAGTGAAAATATGAAATTTTTCATATGAAAAATGAAAATATGAAATTATATGAAAATAATAGAAGACCTTAAGCAGGAGGTGAAAAACTGCCATAAACAATTAGAGATTACAAACAAAAAGGTAGAGGAAATGAATAAATCGCTCAAAGATACCGAAGAAAACCAAGAGAAACATGAAAAAGCAATCAAACAGGTACAGGAAGCGGTTCAAGACTTGAAGAACGAAATGGAAGTAATGAAGAAAACACAAACCGAGGGAAGATTGGAGATGGAAAACCTGGGTAAACGAACAGGAACTACAGAGACTAGTACTACCAACAGAATACAAGAGATAGAAGAAAGAATATCAGACACTGAAGATACCATAGAGAAAATAAACACACTGATCAAAGAAAACAGCAAAACCAACAAATTCTCATCACAAAATATTCAGGAAATATGGGACACAATAAAAAGACCAAACCTAAGAATAATTGGAGTAGAAGAAGGAGAAGAGGTGCAGCTCAACGGCCCCGAAAATATATTTAATAAAATTATAGAAGAAAACTTTCCCAACCTAAAGAAAGATGTACCTATGAAGGTTCAAGAAGCATACAGAACACCGAATAGGCTGGATCAAAAAAAAAACATCCCCTCGCCATATAATAATCAAAACACAAAGCATACAGAATAAAGAAAGAATATTAAGAGCCGCAAAGGAAAAAGGCCAAGTTACTTACAAAGGTAAACCTATCAGACTTACACCTGACTTCTCTATGGAAACCATGAAAGCCAGAAGGTCCTGGATAGATGTACTGCAAAAACTAAGAGACCATGGATGCAAGCCCAGACTACTATACCCAGCCAAGCTTTCATTCACCATAAATTGAGAAAACAATATTTTCCAGGATAAAAACAAATTTAAACAATACGTAGCCACACACCCAGCCTTTCAGAAAGTAATAGAAGGAAAATCTCTAACCAAGGAGTCCAACAATGACCACAATAACTCAGACATCTAGAGACCCTTCACCAGCGCAACTCAAAGAAGGGATGCACACGAACTCTACTATTAAAAAAGTGACCGGAGTTAACAACCCCTGGTCATTAATATCACTTAATGTCAATGGGCTCAATTCACCTATAAAAAGGCACAGACTAAGTGATTGGATACGAAAGCAGGATCCAACATTCTGCTGTTTACGAGAAACACACCTCAAACACAAAGACAGGCACCTACTCAGAGTAAAGGGCTGGGAAAAGGCTTATCAAGCAAATGGACCTAAGAAACAAGCAGGTGTGGCCATACTAATTTCTAACAAAGTTGACTTCAAACTAAAATCAATCAGAAAAGATGGAGAGGGACATTTTATACTCATAACAGGAACAATTCATCAAGAGGAAGTCTCAATCCTGAATATCTATGCCCCTAATATAAAAGCACCCACGTACTTAAAAGAAACATTACTAAAACTCAAGATAGCCATCAAACCACACACGCTAATAGTAGGAGACTTAAACACTCCTCTCTCACCAATGGACAGGTCAATCAGACAGAAACCTAACAGAGAAATTAGAGAATTAATGGAGGTAATGAATCAATTGGACTTAACAGACATCTATGGAATATTCCACCCAAATAGGAAAGAATATACATTCTTCTCTGCAGCTCATGGAACCTTCTCGAAAATTGACCACATACTCGGTAACAAAGCAAACTTCCACAGGTACAAAAAAATATTAGTAACCACCTGTGTCTTATCAGATCACCATGGATTAAAGTTAGAATTCAACAGCAATGCTACCCCCAGAAAGCCGACAAACTCATGGAAACTGAACAGTCAACTACTGAACCACACCTGGATCAAGGAAGAAATGAAGAAATTAAAGTCTTCCTTGAATTCAATGAAAATAAAGAAACAACCTACTCAAACTTATGGGACACTATGAAAGCAGTCCTGAGAGGAAAGTTCATAGCACTAAGTGCCCACTTAAAGAAAACAGAGAAAGCAAACATTGGGGACTTAACAGGACACCTGAAAGCTCTAGAAAAAAAAGAAGCAGATGTGCCCAGAAGGAGTAGAAGACTGGAAATAATCAAACTGAGGGCTGAAATCAACAAAATAGAAACACAGAAAACAATCCAAAGAATCAATGAAACAAAACGCTGGTTCCTGGAGAAAATCAACGAGATTGATAAACCCCTATCTAACCTAATCAAATGGCAGAGAGAGAATATGGAAATTAATAGGATCAGAAATGAAAAGGGGGACATAACCACAGACACAGAGGAAATTCAGAGAATCATTAGATCTTACTACAAAAGCCTGTATGGCACAAAACTGGAAAATGTAAAAGAAATGGACACTCTTTTAGATAAATACCATATACCAAAGTTAAACCAGGACCAGGTGGACAAACTAAATAGACCTGTTAGTCGCAAAGAATTAGAAGCTGTTATCAAAAACCTCCCTACCAAAAAAAGCCCTGGACCAGATGGCATCAGAGAAAAGAGGCCCGTCCAGATTATGTGAAGCCCTGGAAAGTGGGAGAGGAATATATACTTAATAAATAATGTATATTTATTAGTAAATATACATATAAATCATATATATATATATACACACCTGTCTATCTATCTACCTACCTATCTATGTCTTATGTTAACCTGTCAATCATCCAATGATATGACAGGGGAACAAGAAAAATATATATTAGATAATGGAAAAGAAATGACTATCAAACAACTAATTAGTACAATTTAAGTGCACAGCAATATTGAATAGTACATTCCTAGAGTTCCCAAGAAATCTTCCCCTCCCCCCCCCGCCAATTTCTTGTCCACATCAATGCCTCTAACTAAAGTGATACATTTATTACAAAAGATATATCAGCATCCTTATTACTCAAACACCATAGATCACAGTAACTAGTACTATTTGTGACAACCTTTGACTACCATGAATATATTCTTACTGTATTGTACAGAAAGATCTATGTCCTAAGAATTCTTCATATCCTACTTATTCATAAAAACATGTTAAAGCCAGAGACACATACACACATTTTACAGTCCTGTTGATGGAAACTTGGTCATCATTTTATATTTTTTTTTCAAGCACAATGTCACTAAGTTGCCCAGGCTAGTCTTGAAATCATTGTGTAATCCTTTGGCTCCAGGCTTCCAAGTCAGGATAATTTACCTTTTTTTTTAAATACCATAGAGCTATACTTACTTTAGAGGTTTGGTAAATTTTGTTTGGGTTTAACTGCTTTACTGAGTCTTCTTGATTTAACTCATGATAAAATCAAAAGAATTTTAAGTTTTATGATGTGAACTTATTTAGTGTGTATATACATGTGTTACATATTTTAAAATTTTTAGCATATGTAAATTATATATAATAATGGGCTACATTTTTTATGGCATTTTACTACAAATGTATAATATATTTTGATCATATTCACTCCCCTTACCAGCTGTTGTCCCCTCAGCATACTGTTGTGCCATTCATCTTCCCAACAAGTCCTTTTTCTACATATTTTATAATCAGTCTGGATTACTCAGAGAACTTCAGTGTAGTTTTTTCCTTAGTTATGATAAAAGATAAAATAGATATAAATATTGTAACTATAATTCTTGCTGATAACTGTTTTTGTTACACGTAATTTTGCTGTGTTAAAGTTCAAACCTTCCTTTTTGTGTAAACAGAAAAGAGGAAATAGTGTAGGAGGTCCTTCTGTCCATGTGCATCTTTCATTGGTTAATGAATATAGAAACTGCCTTGGCCTGATAGGGCAGAACTTAGGTAGGCTAAGAAGACAGAACTGAATTCATGAAAGCAGAGTAGAGATACGCCATGGAAGAGCTGCCAGTTCTCTTATCCACTGAGCTATCTTGGTGATAAGAAGAAAATTTTAAAATAATGCATACAAGTTAGTGAATATATTTTGGTAATTTGAAATTTTTAAACGGACAGCAGCGAGGTAGTGCACTGCCTTAGGTTTAAGCCCAGAACTGTAGCAGCAACTCTGTAAGTGTTATCTCGGGATTAATGAGGACATAGACTTCCAGACCAATACCGGCATGGGTTTGTGAAGTGCTGCTTCCACTTAAACTGACTCAACATGTTGTTCACCATTCACCTGTTCTTCTCCCCTATTCATTAACTAAAGTCTTCATCTCTGACTCTGAAACCTAATATCGTAACCCCTCTCAACCAAGTTATCTCTTAGTTCAATCCTCTACAGCTCCCGACTTCCCTACTTCCTTTGCGGTTGATGACATCCGGGTCCCTGCTGTGCTGTTTATATTACTTGCCAGGCGGGTTGAGCCGTTAGTTGGAAGTTCAGGTTGCTTCAGGCGTGTGTGATCTGTTGAGACAAAAATTAGAATATCAGTAAAAGGTAATGAGTTAATCATTTTATATCTTAGTAAGGATAATATAACGTTATTATCTGCTGTCACGGGGGAAATATAGTTCAGACCGATTTTTCTGTCATGCATGTACGTTAAAATTGAACGTACATCCTAATATATACGTACGTATTCTTTCAAACGGAGCAAGAGTCTGTTCATGGGAGAGTCAATTTGCTTGAGCAGGAGGGAATTGGGATTTAAATATGTACTTGTATGAAATAGGTGACTGGTAGTTTTTACATTAGTTGCTTCTATTAGTGATTGTTTAGATTTGGAGCGGGGCTTGGGGTTGTGAGGCGTTTGGCCGAAGGTGCCAAGCATTTAGGCACCATTTTGTTTCAAATGCCGCTTTTGGTTCACGGCAAAGTCAGTTTAACTTTTCTAGCTCTGGAGCACCTGAACCACAGGCAACACGTATTAATGCCATAGTATCATTGCCTCGGTGTAGGCTCCTGATAAACCACCACTTAGGTTAGGCATCAGGAAGAGCTTGTGGCGGGGAAAAGCTCGTGCTATGATGATACGTTCAGGAATTACGTAGCCTGCGTCCCTAACACGTCACCTGCGTAGGGTTGGACTCCCGCCTCCTGGAAGGAGAGGCCTGAGGGACTCACCGCTTTGATAGGTTAGACTTAATGAAGACGTCACTTGCGCGCGTAGAGTCCTCTGGTTAAGCACCTCCTTTAAGGACAGGCTCGTGCTATCACCTCGTGCGGCAAGGGTTTTACTCTCTGTGGACCGGGTAGAAAAGGTTTGTGGGGTGCTGCTGATGTATAAGGGTGGGGCGACGGAGCCTGGGGAGAGCCGACTTCTGAGAATTGGAGTAATTGGGATCGGGAAATTTTCTAACATACTGCCCACTTGGTTGAATAGGGTACAAAGATTCTGGTCTCTGTGCGGGGGAATACTCCTCCTAGATAAGGCCGGCTTAGTATGGCCAGTTTGTGAAATACTGTAGCCTGTAAAGAGAAGGATGCTAAAATGCCGCTGGATAGGCGGTGGTGTTGCCTACCTTAATCCCAGCACCTGGGAGGCAGAGTCAGGCGGATCTCTGTGAGTTCGAAGCCAGCCTGGTCTACAAGAGCTAGGTCCAGTGCAGGCTCCAAAGCTACAGAGAAACCCTGTGGGAGGGGGAGATGCTGCTTTCTCTGACAGATGGGTTTGTGGCAGGCACCTGGCTTAGGCTGGCTAACAAAGTTCAGCTGCTTGGGTAGGGCAGGCTGACTGTACACGACAGTTCCTTAAGAACCCTAATATGTGACTGACTGCTGGGGTAGAGCAGACTAGTAAGACGCTGCAGCCTGGGAGAGGCAAATTTGTTACACTCTAAAAATTATAGGTTCCTACTACAGTGCACTCTGCAAAGATCAGTCTTGCAGGATACGGTGCCTGAGTGAAGTCTCAAGTGAGACCTTGCTCTGTGAGAAGCACATGCATATGGACACTGCACTGCAAACCTCAGGTGCCGATTGCATCATGAAACCATAGCATGGGACTGTTCATGGAATAGAACACCTCTGCCTGTGTAGGACAGATTGTTGAATTAACCGGCTGAGAAAAGCAAACTAGCAAATCCTGTGCTTTTCATGTATCCATTCTATTGGCCATTTCCTCTAGCTTTCTCAAGCCTGCCCTTCCCATGTAGAGATGTGCCACTAACCTGTTTTACCTATACTGCAGCATCCCATTAGTCTGCCTTTCCCAAGCTTTGTGTTCCAACAGCCTGTCCTACTCAGGCGGGGGGTGACCCAGCATCTACCTTTTACAAACACTAGTATACCACTAACCTGTATTACCCAGTCAGAGGTGACCCAGGACCCTACCCTTCTCAGATAGAAAAGTTATTACTATAAGCAAACATGTCCCAAACAATGAGAGAAAGATACGATTAAGATGTAAGGTTATGTATTTTTCTTGTTTTATTTGCTTAGTACTTTTTATATGAGTCTTTTTTTGTTTTAAGCATGTTATAATGATATTTTTATCCTTTCATCTACTTATAGAAAAATGGCAGAAGCTGATCAGACTGGGAAAATTTTCATAGGAGGCCTCAACATTGAGACCAAACAAAAAACTCTTCAAATAGTATTTGGAAGATTTGGACCCATGGCACAAGGTACCTCTTAAAACAATACGATTAAGTCTCTTCAGAGTATATATAAAGTATTTTTTGTGAACTATAGAAACTATGATATTTTCGTTACTGTAACTGCTTGATTGTTTTTATAATTTTCTGTTCATTATAAAACTACTGATTGCATTAGATAAAATTATACCCAAGATTGTGTCTGTGCATGTATGTATGTATGTGTATGCATGTGTGTATGTATGTGTGTACATGTATGCTATGGATATATGACAAAATAACAGACTGGCACTAAATTTATTGTCTGTTGATACTGAGAATGCCAGTAATAATGTGAACATAAGATTTTAAAGTTTGTCTTAATGATTGGTGCTGTGTTGTGCCTCACTTTTCAAAATATAAGTGTTTTAAAAATTGATATTTTAGAAATTTATAGAAACTTAGGTTTATAAAGTTTATAAATTAGAAATGTTTGTTTGTTCCAGTTACTTTGATGAAAGATCGGGAAACTAAGAAGTCTAGAGGCTTTGCTTTCATTACTTTTCAACATCCTCTAGATGCAAAGAATGCTATCAGAGAAATGAATGGAGTGGTAAGAATATAATTAGAACATACTTAGTTATACAGTTAATACCATTAATTGATGGTATTTTCAGTTTACTAAAATATGAACAAAAATTGACTGACATTTTTAGCTTTGTTTTTATATCAATAACAAAATTATGGTTTTAGAAGATTTAAACTGTCACATACATTAAATCTGCATCAGGATCATATTCTGCTATAGTGTAAATTGGGTATACGCTTTAAAAGAAACTCACAAGTACAGGCAATAGCCTACTATTGGAATGTTGGAAAAAAGGTTTGGGCAGGTTATGGAAGAAATTCTGTGGGAAAATATTCTTGAGAAAGTCTTTTGCGTAAAATTCACCTTTTAATAGATTACAAATCTTACAGATGTCAGTTAAGTCAAATTGATTTTGATTATCAGAATAGATAACTATAAAGTTATTTCTATCAACCATTGTTTATTTTTACATAGTTGGAATTCTGTTTTGTCTTAACAACCATCTTATGTAAGAACATCTTATTGTAAGAACAATTTTGAAAATTAATTTATATATTTTTGAAAATTGATTCAGCAGACACTCTTGTTTTTCTGCATCTAAGAATCTAGATTGCATTTCCCATAGCAGTTTTCAGAGTCATGAAAAAAATTTAAATTACTTTTAAGTTTATTCTTTACTATTTTCTTCTAAAATTTTCCAGCAACTTTTTAAATGTATTCCTTTTTTTGAGGGATTTAATATAATTTTCTCATTTCTCTCTTCCTTCCCTCCTTCCAAATCCTTCAGTATGTGTTCTTCCTTGCTCTCTTTCAAATTCATGGTCTCTTTTTTCATTGTTGCACATATACAATACATATGTGTGTGTACAACCTGCTTTGTCTGTTTTACTTAGATATTTTTAGGACTGATCATTTGTTATAACAGGGTTCTTCCACTTCCACCAACCTTTATGGTTCATTTATTTTAACTCTTGAAAATGCCATTTTGTATTTTAAGCTCTGTTTTTCAGATTGTAAAAAATTGGCATTCTGTTTTTGTCTCATATGTTTTACTTTGTGGAAAAAATGAACTTGTATGTATTTGCTTTAAGACTCCAAATATTCTAAAAAAATCATATTTGATTCACTGAAAGTTAAAACATGTAAGTTAATAAATTTGTCATTGTTAATAATATTCTTGATCTTTTTAAGTCTTTGGATGGAAAAAAAATTAAAGTAGAGCAAGCCAGCAGACCATCACTTGAAAGTGGTAGTCGGCGGAGACCATCACCCATTTCAAGAGGCAGAGGCTATTCAAGGATTCCGAAATGTGGAAGAAAAGAAAGTAGCAGAGCAAGAAGTCACCCTTCACGTGAAGAAAATTTGGGTAATTTTATATAGTGGTAGCAGTAAGACTGAAAATTGCTAAGATAATATAACCACAACTATTTCTTCTTTTATTTACATTATTATGAGCAAAACTATTAATTTTATCTATAAAATTTTTTTCCTTTTTGTTTGGTTTTTGGTTTTCTCAAGATGGTTTCTTTGTGTAGGGCTTGTTGTCCTGAAACTTGTTCAATAGGCGGTGATGGCCTTGAACTCAGAGATCTGATGTTGTTCTGTTGGCTTACTGGCTACACATGAATCTACTGTTATTTTAATTGTTGTCTGTTGCCCTAAGCCCCTCAGTCAGCACCCAGCTGGCCACTCAGACCATGACTTGGAGAGACTTCTGGTGTCTATGTCCTGACTCTGCAACAGCTGTAATATATAGGTTTAAATTAAGTCTTTATCCTTCTATTTATTAAAGATTCAGAAGTTAAAGACTAGGACGAAAATGTGCTAGTTCAAAGAGGCTGAGTAGCAACTAGCTGACCTTGCACTTTGACCAGAGTCACTTCAAGATACACCTCATCCCAGAACCAAGTCCGTAAGCTTTCCTTCCTATGCACTGTGTCTGCCTAAATTCCTGGCTTCTCTGGCCATTTCTGGTGAACAAGTTACTATTTCAAAGTATTGTAAGATTAATTTAAACAACTGAAATCTTAGTTTAAATGTTAACTTTGTACACCATTATACATAAGAATTCAAAGTTCTTAAGCTGTTTATATATATTAGCCCTTACACATTCAACAGGTTTTCTGCTGCAGAGCCCAGAATTAAATGTGAATTGTACCTCTAACTTTAGGGTTAAAAGTTAAAACAGCAGTCTAATGGGAAAATAAAATTAATTTCAAGAACTCAGAAATATATTTTCAAATGTTAAGATTGGCCCTACAACATTTGTTATTGTGCATTTATCTGAAAAACTTTTTATTTGTTTTATTTTTCCTTGTTTTTTTTTTTTTTTTTTTTTTGAGACAGGGTTTCTCTGTGGCTTTGGAGCCTGTCCTGAACTAGCTCTGTAGACCAGGCTGGCCTCGAACTCAGAGATCCGCCTGCCTCTGCCTCCCGTGTGCTGGGATTAAAGGTGTGTGCCACCACTGCCCCGGCTCCTTGTTCTTTTAATGACAGTTTGTTTGTAAACCTGCTGACAAAATTTATCCTCGTTTAAGTGTTTAAACCTTGAGTTGGTCAAGGGAGTTGATGACTCTGTAACACCATTTTCTAGTTATATAAATGTTAATCTTTTCTATATGAATGAGAATATGATGATACATTACAATGGTTATAGGTAGTAATGAAGAACATACTTAAAAAACAAATTCAAATTTTATTAAAATGTATATTAATTGTTTATTAACCAATCCTTAACAATCAAGTAAGTCTGTTTTGACAATGTTATTTGTTGACAGGTGATATTTTCTAAGATGGATTACTCTTTAGAGTTAAATCTAACATTTTTAGTCTTGTGTGTGAAAATAGAAATTTATTTACAATTTGGAATTAGAATGTACACTTAAATGTTTAAACAAATGATTTTAAGAATTTAATGTATGTTTCATAAGTAGTGTTACTTTCTTAACAGTATGATGTATTATTTCCTTTATCCTTATTTTTTTGGTATTTGGTAAGTATATTTTGCTTTTACATTTGAATTACTGTATTTCATAGATGTGTCTTATAGAGTATTATTGGAAATAAAAATACATGAAAATTAATTTATTCTTCCTAGTAATGAAACAAATTATATGTAATACTTATTTTAGGTTTATTTAATTGATAAATTTTTGTTTATCCTTCCCTCTAGTTCTCTATCATTTCTTTATATTTATGGTTGTGAGCCTAGCCTTTAACGGCTGAGCCATCTCTCCAGCCCTCTCTATCATTTCTTTAACAGATATGATAAAAAAAAAAAGTGTAGAGCTTTAAGTTATGCAATAAATGTTAAAGTTGTCTTTGCCCCCTTATTTGGAATGAAAGTTTCAAAAGGAAATAGTAAATCTTACCAATTTAGGAAAAATGCTAGTTTCCAAGATCATAGCATTAATTAATAAGTTTGTGATGACAATTAGACCTTACTCTGTGAAGTATTGATGTCCCTTATCTAAGAAGATTTTACTTTAAATGCAGATGATTGTGGATATACTCCTGATTTCAACATGAGTTCTCGGAGACACTTTGCAGTTAAAAGAAGTTTATCTTCGAAAAAATGAAGGTCCTTCTCTTAAAAGACCTACTCTTTCTGCTCTGACAAGAAGCAGTACTGGACTGAGAGGACAGGGTAAATTCTTGCCTAACAGACACACACACATAAAAGAAAGCAGGAAATGTCTAGGTTTCTAGATGTATCCAAAAATTTTAAACATGATGATAATGAATTTTTTATATATTTTTTATTATTACTTTATAAGTATTACCAATCAAAATTCTCACTTCCTCCCCTCTTCCCTCTTCCCTCCCGCTCCTTCACATCCTCCAGTTCTAAGAGAGGCAAGGCACCCTGCCCTGTGGGAAGTCCAAGGCCCTCCTCCTACATCCATTTTTGATTAGAGAATTTTAGGTGGTAGAGAAACAACATAATGAAGCATGCAATAAGCAATATGAGTAAAGATCATTAAAATATAAATGACATAGTTGGAATAATGAAAATAAATGAGCAATTTGTTAACTATAAATTAAATAGATTGACATTTGACTACATTGAAAACTATGTTTGAAACATGTGGTACCATTTACTGATATGACAACTGTGTCAGAAAATAACACACCAAGTGATTATTTCTTCATACAAGGCAGGTGTAGAGATGGAGCATGCTTGTATTAGAATATTTTAAAAAGTATTTTGGAAAGAAAAATCCATTGTTAATTATGTTACTTTGAAATATTTACAACTTGAAATATTTGTAAAATAATATTTGTAATTATATGTCCAGAACCACATGGTCGAGAGATTTCTAGAAATGTGCCAAGAAAAGAGACACTGTCTTCAAGAAGAGATGACTACCTGTTACCAAGGGATTATGGACACTCTTCTAAAGACAGGTAAAGAAAAATAGCAAAATTGTTAAATTTTCATTGTTGTAACTAATTAATGTATTTAGTGCCATATAAAAACAATATATTTAGTGTCAAAGTCTAAGGAGATGTCAAGATGTCACAAAATCTCAGGAAAAGAGAGATTTTCCTGGCCACCATACACTAGCACATTTCTCACAAATGATAATTACGTAAATAGACACTTACATAAAATATTTTCTAGAAACTTGAAAGATGGCTCATTGAGCCACATAATTCCTTCATAAGATGAAGACCTGAGTTCAGGTACTCAGAACCCATGAACAAGTCAGGCATAAGACCTATAATCTCACCTGTGTTGTTTGGGAGAACCTCATGTGCCTTTAGCCTATATGACGAAGTTCCAGAACAGAGTTTGGAACATATCTAAGAACAAACATTTGAGGATGTCCTTTCACATTCATACTCGTGCTCTGCATATGTGTAATTAAAAACTCTATCATCTGTTCTCAATGCAAAAAATTATTACTTTTCAATTACACAGTCATATTATAGATATATACTGTTAATAAGGTTCAAATAATATGCTGTATTCTGATTTGAGCTGTTTACTTTAGAATGGTATATTCATATTTAATCTTTTAAATTATTTTATTTCTATTATGACATATATTTTATTACATGTATATAATTTTTAAGCTGTCTGGTTTTGTTTGTGATGTAGCAATGGTATGGACATTCATGTTACAGTTATTAGAGTTGTTTTTAGTTTTTTTTTAAGTGTAGTGGAATGGAATTGCTTGCTAATATGTTATTTTATAAAACTGTCATTTTATATCTTACCAGTCTTGTTTTAAGGTTTTAGGTTTTATACAGTCTCTCTCTTCCCAAGTATTGTGTTTGTCTGCATTTTAAAAAATTTTAATAATTCTGATAGTTGTGCTTAATTAGCATATTTTATTTGAATTTTTATAATAATATTTAGTAATTTTTATGAACACAGTTCATGTTTGGGGCCATTGGCTTGTATTATTTGGAGAAGTACCCATTAATATCTTTGCCAGTTCCCCTGGATTCACTGGCCCACTAACCAAACCTAAAAATTTGAATGGTTATTTTTAATTTACCATTAAAGTTATTCAAGGAGAGTTTATCCAAGTTCTCAGAGACATCAAGGAATATGCATCAACATCTAGAGGATACAGATACAGCTCTCGGGATGAACATGCATCTAAAGTCTTCAGGTATTACAATTTTTTATGGAATATGTTTCTGAAATTGTTTATTCATGCATTAATTAAAATGTTCTTTTACAATTTAGTGAACATGCTGGCTATAGTGGAGCACAGGATAGAGATTATTCTGAATATTCTAGTGGAAGCTCATACAGAGATACCTATGAAACTTATGGTAAGAGTCCTATTTTTACTTAATAAATAATTGCTGTTTAATTGAATTTTACATAGAAATGTAGCATGGATTATTGATTAATTAGGGGATGTTTACAGTATTTGTAATTTTGCATTCTTAGCTTATTCCTATTATGAGTAAATTGCCATTCTTACATTTATCTAGTCTGTGAAAAAGCATTTTAAAATAATGTCCATGCTTATTTCAGTGAGTTAAGAGACAGTATGAGAACTTGAAATCCCAGCCCATTTTCAGAAAATAAAAGCACATATTGCTAAGTATTTGGAACTTTAAAATCATTATATACTATTAAAAAATTGTTGATTTCTTAATGGCTATTTGTTGATCTTAGGAAGCTTCCGTGTGGCACCATCCGCAAGAGGGACTTACAGGGGAAACAACCGCTATGATGACTGTCGTAGCTCACGAGATGGATATAGTGGAAGCCAAGAAAATTACTCAAGCAGCCGAAGTGACACATACTCAAGTGGTTATGAACATAGCGGTAGGCAAGGAATTCATCCACCTTTTGATAGGAAATATCGTGAGCGCGGGACCAGACAAGAGCGAGAGCATTCACCTATGGATAGGCTGTATATGCCATCTCGTGAATCATACAGCTCAAGGTTTGGGAGCTCTATTGGAGGTCGTGGAGAAAGCAGATATGAAAGTAGAGGCAAATACTAAAAAGTCTTTAGTTGTGTGCCTAACTTCATTTCCAAAAGGAAAAAATAAAATGTTATCCCTATGTTATCTGAATTCTAAAATATGTTGATTTAGGAGAAGAGACATATTTTAAGTTTTACTGTGTTGCTTGAATACTGAAATACATTAGTTTGGGGGGGAAAGTGAAATAAGTTAACTTTCCAACCATGAATTCTTTTCTGAAACTAAAGATGAGAAAGGTATAACTGTTCAGAATAACTTGGTTGAATAAAATTTCTTAATTGTTAATTGTAGAAATAGAATTTACTCTAGTAGAGATTAAGTTTATGCATTGTTAAAAAAGTCTGTCAATAAAAGTTGCAGTGAAATGCCGTTGTCTGGTTTCATTATGGTTTAAAAAACATAGAAACATCTTTATTTAGAGAGTGAGTTTATATTAAAGTTTATGGATTCTGAGACATAAATTCAGTATTATATGTAAATGTGTAGAAGGATTTTGTATCATTTGTAATAAGCAACTTCACTTTAAATCTATGGAAATACTTTGGATAATATATGAGGCTACAAAAGCACTTGGAAGGAACATGCACAAGTATAATTGCTCATGCTGCAGGTTTGTC
Organism: Alexandromys oeconomus; assembly: GCA_963919705.1. NCBI lineage: Eukaryota > Metazoa > Chordata > Mammalia > Rodentia > Cricetidae > Alexandromys > Alexandromys oeconomus. The sequence continues at coordinate 1,604,601 of CAWTZB010000104.1, read as the reverse complement.
CAAAGTGTTGACTCCCATTATAGCCATAGTATTGGTAGGAAAAATATGGGAGAAATTACAGTCCTAGAAGTAAAACCTGAAAAGAATACAGAAAAAAAAATGCTAGACTAAAATGTAAAAGGAGAAAGTAGGGAAGAATAAATATACTAAGGCTACCTTAGCAATGTCAGTCAAATTTTGGATAGATATAGATTGGATGACTCTCAAAAACCCATCACTAGGGATTTTTATAAGTGAAAGATGGAAAACTAAAAACATTGTGCCTCCAAAGGGACTGTAATTCTTGCACTTTTGGTTCTGTGAACTTAGAAATACACAACACGTTCTAGTACCCACTGGCCAGTCCTGCTAGCTGCCAGTAGGACAGCATCTAGGAGTGGAGTGGGGCACAACTGCAACTAAGTCTCTAAGACACAGCAGAGCTGGTAAGACCCACACTAAAAAGCTGGTATTGTCGAATAATTATTTTAGATGCTTGTGAAGATGGGTTACTCTCATTGGTTTATTAAAGAGCTAACTGGCCAGAAACTGCAAGAAGAGGTTAGGTGGGAAAACTAGACTCAGAATGCTGGGAAAAGGGTGCGGTTGACAGCCAGACAAGGAGCAGGAGATTTAGAAAATGAAGTAACAAGTCATAAGCCATGTAGCAGCACATAAATTAATAGAAATGGGTTAAGTTGTAAGAGATAGTAACAAGCTTAAGCTATTTTTAATTAAGTCTGTTTAATTAATATTTTTAATTAAGTCTGGTTATTTAGGATCTAATTGGCAGAAAATAAACTTTGGCAAATAATCAAAGAAGTTAGGGTATCCTTGCCTTGTCATTCCTCTTCACATTTTCCTAAGATTAGCCTTCACCAATGTTCCTAGAAGCTCAGAAAAATCAAGGACCTGTCCTTTGCACTGAGACGCCACTGCTATGTAGCTCTGTGGAACAAGGGCTAGGTTAAGTGAAACTGAATGCCTGGATTTGCAGCCAGGGCTGTAAGTATTATTGTTAATTCACTGTGCTACAATAGGATTCTTTGATTTCCTTGATCATTCGAAGAGTAATTTTACATTATTTGATGAAAAGATACATGCATGCTTTTAAATAAAAAGGAAAACTGCCAGTCAAGGATTTTACTAACAAATCACATAGGATGAGAAATTGTGGAAATGGTAACATTCTCTTATAAATTTGTTTAGTTTTTTTCACATGTTCTGTTCATGCATATTTGCCAGGGTCAATAAAAAGCTAATGAAAGCTGAAAAATAAGATTCCTTTATGCGATTCCTTGGAATTTTTGTAAGACCTATGGAATTTCTGTCTCCTATAGGTAGATTTTTGTTGACAATACAAATGTGTAGCTAACCATCTTTTTTAGAAGAACTTGTCTAGTGCTTTCAAATCCTGAAAACCTAAATCAACTTGGGAAAAATACTTAGTATCTAATTCTTGCTACTACGAATCAGAGAAGTTACATCAACAAAGTGTGATTAGCAAGTGAATTACCAAAGCCTGCTTTTCCCAGCACCATCATCTTAGGTCATGTCTGGATTCAACAGATAGACATTTTGTTTAAACATATCAATTATTTTGATTTCAAATATTTCAGAAGTTTGGCTCTAATTGTAGACAAGCATTGCCTTGTATTACTATACACTTCTACCTTTGTGTGGATTTGCTTCCATTCAGATACGTCAAGCAGTATGTGAAATAAGCTTCCAGTTGCCTATAATCCTCAACTCTCTGAGGTTCTAAGTATAGATCTTTCCCCAGTGCTTTAGGAAATGTATTTTATTTGTCTGCCTTTTGATGTGGGAGTGTCATCTATCTGTTGCTTTCATTGGTTAATTAATAAAGAAACTGCTTGGCCTTTGATAGGCCAGCCCTTAGGTGGGTGGAGTAGACAGAACAGAATGCTGGGAAGAAGGGAGGTGAGTCCGTTGCCATAACTCTCCTCTCCGAGATGGATGCAGGTTAAGAATATTCCCGGTAAGACACCACCTCGTGATGCTACACTCATTAGAAATGGGTTAATCAAGATGTGAGAGTTAGCAAGTAAGAGGCTACAGATAATGGGCCAGGCAGTGCTTAAAAGAATACAGTTTCCATGTAATTATTCTCGGGTTAAGCTGGTCGTGCGGGAGCTGGGGGCGGGGACACAACACAGCCCGCTGCTCATCACTACAGAATGGCTGCCCAACGTGGTAACAAACTCCATGTAAAACCTGAGAGAGCTTAATTTTAAACAGAGAAAAAAAAAGAGTTTAACACAGCCTTTTGCTGTTTGTTGATGGCGTGCTGTAGAGAGATTTCCTGATTCAGCAACGGCTGCAAAAAAAAAAAAAAAAAAAAAAAGCTGCACCATTTTAAAACGCACCTTCCTGGGGCTGTGCCGCCAGTGCAAACTCTGGCTTTTTAAAGCATTTCAATGGCTTTTATGGGACTGAATGTTTCTGTTCCTGCTTGGGATCAGGAGGAAAGTAGCTGACTGAGACAATGCCAATGGCTCAGCGCTCCCTGCCTACACCTGGGCAGACGGCCGAATCAGGCTTAGGCAGGCAGGAAAGCATGGCGGATTCCTGCCGCCTTACAGAGAGATGTTTCCAGACTATGCAGTGCTCTGCGTGTCAGATTTGGCTGTAACTTGGATGAAAAGAGTTTCTGTGCCTCACACTCAGTCTCAGAGTTAAAGTGCTGAGTGTGGCTCCTACCTGGTGGCCCCAGAGCTAGCACAAAATGGTATGTACTCCAATTTGAAATTGGAGAGAGGTGTAGCCAACATCCAGAACAGCCCACTAATCTGCAGCTCAGAGACACAAGCTGCTCCTCAGTGCTGAACTGTGCTGACCTCAGGTAGGAATGATCGTAATTATAATTACCATAACAGTGCAGTTGAGGTTTAGACTGGCAGTAAACAGGCAGTACCATATTACCTCTACATGGTGCAACTTAAGTTTTTAAGAAGTGCTCCTGGATAATAAAGTATTTTAAGAAGTGCTCCTGGATAGTAAAGAATTACAGATTCACAATAGGACAGATTCAGACATAGGCTTGGGAGAGAGAAGAAAAAAATATATATAGAAAAAAAGGGTAAAGTCTTTAAAGAGAAAGAGTATTATAAGAAATAAAGGAAAATAAGCCACATAAAAATGGAAAATTCACAGAGAGTCTGGATTATGTATTTTATTGTGTTTTCTTTAAAATTTTTGACGGTGAAGGAGCTAAGTACAGAGAGATATTTCATTATATGGACTGACAAGGTAAACCAGAATGGATTTCATAAGGGTATGACTTCAGAATTTGGGTCTAAGGATATGATGCTTTGTAGAAGGTCTTCTTTTGTTTTCACAGAGGATGAGACCCTGTGGATTGATTCTATCCCAATATGGTATGATAGACCACGCCCTCCTGAAAGGTTACTGTGAACACCCTCAAAAAATTACTTTGCTCAGCTGCCGACTGAGATAAACCTGGCACACAGGTTACATCCTAAATGATCTGATTAACAGTGCCCCCATTCAGCTTAAAGCAGTTTGGAGAGAAAAAAAACTGCACCCATATTCCCAAATATTGTTTAAAAATGTTCTTTTACATTTAAAGGGGGATATGATATAGATATGAATAATTTGCATTGGTATGGATTTTAAGGTCAATTTTGTTATATGTATATGTATTTCTGATATTGATTAAGGTATTGTGATTGTGTAGTTCATTTAAAAATATAATGTATAATTAAGAAATATATGTTAATAGATAATCATCTATACTAGTCAAGTTTGTAGTCATGTTAGTTGGATGTGCATAGATATATTTCAGATAGGCATTCTTCATATCTTTCAAAGACTGCAGAATATGGCATCTAAATGTTTTAATAACTTAGGGCTTTTCATGACAATGAGACACTCTGCTCCTGGCAGCACCAATCTACTTCAAGAGGAAGATGGGCATTGAAGAGGATCCTTATGGAGTTTGATAGCCATTTGGGCAAGAAACTGCTCTTGCCTGGACTGTTGCATAAACTGGACACATAGAACCCAGAGAAAGACGACTGATAAACTTGCCTAAAGGTGATATGGTCTTTCGGGGTTCCTGATTCATGAGAGTCTGTGAGACATTCTGCAGGACACAGCAGAAAATGACTAAACTGTCTTTAAAATTTCCTGCTTTGTGGAAATGTCTGCTGGATACTATGGGCCTGTAGGCCGAAGATGGATGCCCCAAGGGTAGAGAGGAACTTTGGGTGACTGTCCAGGCAGCGAGATGCCTCTGTTATTTCTAGAGTTTTGGACTTCTTGTTGGCTTAGGTAATATTGTATCCTTCTGGAGTCTTTGATGGGGTTGAAGAATGGTTAGTTATAGTTATAGTTTTCCTTAGTTATGATAAAAGATAAAATAGATATAAATATTGTAACTGTAATTCTTACTTGATAATGTTTTGTTATATGTAATTTTACTATGTTAAAGTTAAAGCCTTCATTTTTGTTTAAACAGAAAAAGGGGAAATGATGTGGGAGTGTCATCTATCTATCTGTTGCTTTCATTGGTTAATTAATAAAGAAACTGCATGGCCTTTGATAGGCCAGCCCTTAGGCGGGTGGAGTAGACATATGCGAATTTCAGGTAAGCCTATGGAGTGTGTCTTGGAGGGAAACTCACAAGTCTTTTACGAATCTGAATATACTCACTTCGAAAAGAATGGACTTATCTTTCAAAGTACAGCAATGCTTTTGAACATTTCAAAGAAAGGGCTTCTCCTTAGAGAGAAATAAATGTGTATGAATGTTATTCACGAGAGCTTATATAAAGAGGTGAGAACAGTGAAGAGAAAACTGACAATTAAAGTGTGTCCTTCTCCAAAATCTTTCTGTTTCTTTGAGGGAAACTCACGGTTCTATGAAGAAGCTAAATCCGCTTTCAAAAAACATGTGCTTCTCATTCAAAGTCCAGTTTGTAGGGTGGATAGGAGTAGGAAGTCAACTTCTTGCTGTGGTTGTATTTCAAATGTATCAGTGCAGACAAATCTAATGTTTCAAAACTTCATCAGTTTAAAGCTCACTTGTCTGACATGATACAGAAATGACATGATATGTTACTTGATCTTTTTCCCTTGCAGCTCTTAATATTTGCCCTTTATTCTGTATGTTTTGTGTTTTGATTATTCTATGGCGAGGTAATGCTTTTTTTATTCGATCCAGTCTACTTGGTGTTCTGTAAGCTTCTTGTACCTTCATAGGAATATCCTTCTTTAGGTTGGGAAAGTTTTCTTCTATAATTTAGTTGAATACATTTTCTGGGCCTTTGAACTGTAATTCTTCTCCTTCTTCTATCCCTATTATTCTTAGGTTTGGTCTTTTCACTTGTGTCCCAGATTTCCTGGATGTTTTGTGTTAAGAATCTGTTGGATTTGTTATTCTCTTTAATCAATGACTTTATTTCCTCTATAGTATCTTCGGTGTCCGAGATTCTTTCTTCTATCTCTTGTATTCTGTTGGTTATGCTTGTCTCTGTAGTTCCTGATCGATTACCCAGGTTTTCCATCTCCAGCCTTCCCACAGTTTGTGTTTTCTTCATTGCCTACATTTCATTTTTCAAGTCTTGAACTGTTTCCATTACCTGTTTGATTGCTTTATCGTGGTTTTCTTGGGTATCTTCAAGAGATTTTTTTCATTTCTTCTACCTTTCCATTTGTCTTCTTCACTTCTTTACGGCAGTTTTTCACATTCTGTTTAAGGTCCTCTATCACTTTCATAATGTTACGATTAAAGTCCATTTCTTCTACTTCTTCTGGAATAGGGTGTTCAGGTCTTCTTGTTGCATGATCCCTGGAATCTGGTGTTGTCATGTTGCCTTTCAGGTTGTTGGAGGAATTCTTTTTTTATATTTATTTATTTATTATGTATACAATATTCTGTCTGTGAGTATGCCTTCAGGCCAGAAGAAGGCAGAAGACCCCATTTCAGGTGGTTGTGAGCCACCACGTGGTTGCTGGGAATTGAACTCAGGACCTTTGGAAGAAAAGGCAATGCTCTTAACCTCTGAGTCATCTCTCCAGCCCCATGTAGGAGGAATTCTTGCATTGACGCCTGCCCACCTCTTCCTTCAACTTCAGCCAGAAGAGTCTTGGTGTCTTGGTCCAGTCTATGCTGTGACTGACTCTGGGTGGATCTCCTCAGTGCAGGAGCAGGAACTGTTCCCCTTTGGGTAGTTAGCCTCAGTGCAGGAGTAGGCACTGTTCCTGAGCCAAGGACCTTGCAGCCAATAAGGCAGGCTGGGGGGAAGGGGTGGACAGGGATGTGTGGAACAAAGAAGTCCCAGTCTGAAAGGTTGTCTTCAGCACAGGGACAGGACTCTTGGAGGTTGAAGGACCCTGCAGACAAAAGGGCGAATTTGGGGGGGGGGGGGAGTTGTGCGGAGCCAAGAAGCCCCTGCAGCGGGAGCTGGAGGTGCCATGCATTCCCCTCCGGCCAGGAAGGTGCACAGGCACCCCTCTGGGTGGGTAGCCTCAGTGCAGGAGCAGGAACTGTTCCTGGGCCAAGGACCTCGCAGACAATAGGGCAGGCTTGGGGAGGTCAGGGATGTGTGGAACAAAGAAGCCCCTGCAGCAGGAGCTGAAAGGGCCCAGTTCTCCTTTCCCGATTATTCTGCCTCGCCCCCGGATGGAACCCACTCACCGGTCTGAAAGATTGTCCTCCCTAGAACATGAGCAAGGAAGTCAGGACCACGAGGGGTGGACCCACCCACTGTGACAGTGGAACTGATCTATTAGGAACTCACAAAGACCAGCAGGACTGGGACTGAATAAGCATGGGATGAAACCGGACTCCCTGAACGTGGCGGACAATGAAGGCTGATGAGAAGCCAAGGACAATGGCACTAGGTTTCAATCCTAATACATGAACTGGCTGTGTGGGAGCCTAGCCTGATTGCATGCTCACCTTCCTGGTCCTGGAAAGAAGTGGGAGGACCTTAGACTTCCCGCAGGGCAGGGAACCTGAACTGCTCTTCATTCTCGAGAGGGAGGGGGAATGGAGTGGGGGGGAGGGGAGAGGGGTAGGGGAGTCGGGGAGGAGGAGAGAAATGGGAAACGGGGAGGAGGCGGTAATTTTTCAAAAAAATTAAAAAAAAAACACAAAACCAAAAAAAAAAAAAAAAAAGATTGTCCTCCCTGCTCTGGTTTTCTTAAATATTACACATATATACACAAATACAGCCTCCTCAGTCTGTGGGCATTACTTGCATTCCACAATTTCTGGCTAACAACTCTGTATGGTGCAAACAATTAGAAGGCTGGAGAAGAGTATTGCCTGTCGTTATTTGCCTACAGGCAGGAGTTGTGATCCAGCAGCCCTCACTCCCCTTGTCTGACAGTGGGACTTCCTTGTGCGGTTTGTAATTGACAAGGATGTTCTTTCTGGCTGGTGGGTCTCCACAGAAGGAGTAGAGGTATAAAAGGTTGCTGGGCAAAATAAAGAAAAGAAGCCTCCGTGTGTCAATCCCGGCACTCCCTGCCAGTCTTGGCTATCCATGCTGCGCTGGCTGCAGCAGGCAGGACCTTACCAGATGGCCCCCACCCACATCCCGCATCTATTGGGACATAGTGAGAACTCACAGACCACTCCTGCCCTGCAGGGAAGCAGGTAGTAGGTAGGCTAACTGTAGACCTTCCCCTCTCTTCCTGCTCCTCTGAATCCAGTGCTCCCACCCCTGTCCTCTATAACCCCTAATCTACAGAATACCTGAAGAAGGCTTCCAACACCGACCTCATTTTAATGGATCTCCCATGTCTTTCCTTCTTAACCTCTCTCAACCCCACAGTCTTTGCTTTGTTCTAGTCGTGAACTCAAACCCACGCTGATCCAAGAAACACGTAAGCTAAATTAAGTCAGATCATCCTCTCTCAGAATTCCTCCAAGTCCAACCCCCCAATCTCCCTCAGATCTTCCTAATCAAATCTGCTAGCCTCACCCCTAGGTCTGCAGCAGATCACTCCTGGCAGGCTCTTACCCCATTTTGTGTCTAGTAGATCCCACAGTTCCACCATCCCACTAGTTGCCTTTTCCAATCTTCCAACTCCAGCAGGCAACACCTGGGAACCAACTGGCTAGGCTAGGCAGGGAGACATGTAAGGTAACTCGAAATCATCACTTGGCTCTCAACTTCTCCAAGTCCAATCAATCCCCCCATCTCATCTCCTGCTCTTTAGTAGACCTTCTGCTGTGGCCTCTCCTTCCTCTCTGCCCCCATAATCAGGATTACTTCCCCATAATCAGATCCTGGTGACACACCCCGCTTTCCCACACCCCTCACCTCTTGTGAAGCCCTGCTACCACGAGAGGCCTCTCTGACTCCTCGGTCTCAGGTCCCAACACCAGAAAACACATTTTACCTGGACCTCCCCGCTCGGTTCCCACACCTACCAGGACCCCAGAGATTCACAGCTACCACACCTTCCTAAGGAACAGAGAGAAAACACAAACCTAGAAATAAAACACCAATACAACAAGGACAAGAGCAGGTCTCGGCACTTAGAATAACAATCCAATCCCAGATGTCTAGACGGTCAAGCCTAAAACACAGTAACATCCAGGACAGTATGTCTCCACTGCAGCCCATCAACCTTACCACAGCAGGCCCAACATAACTGAAGCAAAGTAAAAGACCTTGAGACAGCCTTGACAAATATGACAGACATCCCGAAAGAGAAAATTAGTAGTTCCTATGGGAACAAAGACAACTCATGGAAGGAAATCAATAAAACAGTCCAGGACCAGAAAGCAGAAACAATCAATAAAGAAAACCCAAAGTGAGGGAAATCTGGAAAGGAAAACTCTAGGACCTTGAAGAGGAACTGCAGAGACAAGCTTCACTGTTATAGAAGACAGGAGATGGACATGAGACTCTGAAGTGCTAAACATTCCAGAGAAGAAATGGATACAGTGTGTCAAAGAAAATGTTAAATCTGAAAAACTCCTGACACAGAACATCCAGAAACTCTAGGACAGTATGAAGAGCTCAAACCTAAGAGTAATAGGCTAGAGGAAGGAGAAGAAACACAGGTCAAATGCACAGAAAAGAAAATCTTGCCAACAAAATCACAGAAGAAACTTTTCCTAACCTAAAGAAGGAAATGCTTATAAATGTACAAGAAGCAACAGTTACACCGGAAAGAATGAACCCCCCTTGCCACATAACAATTAAAATACTAAATTTACAGAGAGAGACTAGTAAAAGTTTCAAGGGAAAAAGACCAAGTGAAAAATAAAGGCCAAACTATCAGACTTACTTCTACTTCTCGATGGAGACCCTAAAAGTCAAGGGTATGGACAGATGATGTTCTTTATAGACGTCTAGGAGACTACAGATAACAGCCCAGATTAATACACCCAACAAAACTTTTGATCACCATGGATGGAGCAAATAAGGCACTCCCTGTTAAAAAACAAACTGAAGCAACACCTATCTACCAATCGAACTCTACAAAAGTTGATGGAAGGACAACTCCAACCTAAAGAGATTAACGACCACCGTGAAAACTCAGAAGATAAATAATCCCAGACCAGCAAACCAGCAGACCAAAGAAGGGAAGGTCACAGGCATGGGCGCACTCAGGCACGCCACCACAACAAATTAACAGGAACCAACACCAGTGGTCATAGGTACTGCTCGAAACCAACATTCTCAAATCTTTCAATAAAAGACGCTCACTAACACTCGATGCAAAAGAGCATCCATCATCAGGTTCCATCCAAGAAACACACACCAAGGATACACATGGCCTCAGGGTGAAAAGGTGGATATTCCAAAAAGATATTCCAAGCAATGGAGCAAAGAAACGAGCTACTGGAGCCATCTGAGTGTCTGACCATCTAGACTTCAAGGAAAAATTAATCAGAAGACGTGGAATTATACTATGCAGGCATCAAAGGAAAACCCAACAGGACTTTTAAAGTCTTTATTTCTATGACCCAAACTTAAGGCACCCAAATGAATAAAAGACACTACTACAGTTTAAATCACAATTTGTCCCACACAAGCTGATAGTTGGAGACTTCAGCACCCCAGTTTCTACCACAGAGAAATCATCCACACAAATAACTAAACAGAAAAATGGTGGTGCTGAGGTTATAAAACACAAGAATCTAACATATTTACAGAACGTTTAACCCAAACAGAAAAGAACGTATATTCTTCTCAGCCCATGGTACCCAAACTGACCGTGTACTCAGACAGGAAAGGTTTCAGCAGCTATAAGATGTGAAATGGCACCCTGCCAGTGCCACAGTTTAGAGCTTCAGATCAGCAACAGAAACCTTACTAACTCAAGGAAACTGAACAACTCTCTACCTGCAAGAAAAATGAGTCAAGACAGATATTAGAAATAAAACACTTCCTAGAACTGAATGAAAATGAATCCACAGCATACCCAAATGCAGGCAAGAAAATTAACAAGCGAAAATGAAAAAGGGGATAAGACAGCAGACATAAAGGAAAGCCAGAGAATCTTAAGGACACACTTTAAAAGAAAATCTATACTCCACCAAATGAAAAGTCTAAACAAAAGAATAATTTTCTTCATAGGAAACCTTACCAATATTAAATCATGATCAGATAATAAATTGAAGAGACCCATGACCCCCAGTGGAATAGAAAAAGGCATTAAAGTCTCCCAACCAAAGAAATTCAGGACAAGACAACCTTGGCATAGATTTCCACCACTTTCAAAGAAGACTTAATGTCAATAAGCTCAAAATTCTTCTACAAAGTAGAAACAGAACACTATTGTCCAATTCATTTTATGAGACCACGGTTACCCTGAAAGCCAAACTACAGAAACCAAACAAGTGGCTGCAGACCAATTTCCCTCATGAACACCAATGCAAAAATACTCAATAAAGCTGCAAGCCTAATCCAAGAACAAATCAAAGAGATCATCCACCATGATCAAGTAGGCTTCATCCTAGATGTGCAGGGATAGTTCAATATGCCAAAATTCGTAAATGCCATCTACCATATAAGCAAACAGAAAGGAGAATATGGGGAGAGACAGCTAACAGGTGATGTGAGGGGTATAATGGAAACCTAGTGCATACACACATACATACATTTACATGTATATATGAGTACACACATACGTGTGTGTGTGTGTGTGTGTGTGTGTAAATGCCCGTGCATGTGTGTGTACTTAAAAGGAAATCTAATGAAACTGTCAAATAACTAGACAGGCAGAGTCCCAACTCGATGCCCCTTGTCACCAAGCCTAGCTTCCAGTACTGGGTTTGGCTTACATCTAACTGAGTTACTGGTCAAAGGAGCCTCTACGAGAATCCCTAAACAAACCAGGCTGTAGAGTCAGGACTATAGTTTGCTCTCCACAAAATGAGAACAAGGCCCCACCCATAGCTGAAGACAAGACCTACGGAACTCACTGAGCACGGGAGATGTGGAGCAATCTCCAAGCTTTTATCTACAACGGTGTCCTGCCTGCAGTACATTCTAGGGCAACTGTGGCACAATATCTGTGGGAGTAACCAAACAATAGCTGATTTAAGGCCCACCAGGGCTGGAATTCATGCTTGGTTGTCAGACCAAGACCCTGAGACTAGATAGTCAGGGACCTAGTGTAAAAATCAAATACTAACCTAAATAAAGAAAAGGCATGTAGAGTCAAAATGACTCCTAATGATATTCTGATAGTCTTGGATCAGCAGAGAAGTTTCATTCTAGCAGATGGGAATACAGAGACTCACAGCCAGCCATTATGCAGACGGTGAGACCCTGGAACACTCATTCTAAAATGGGATGTGAGCTCAGGACACAGGCCTGGAAAAGGAGGCAGAATGGGTTAAGAGCCAGAGGAGGCAAAGGATGCCAACAAAACAAGACCCTCTAAGCCAACACAAGCAAAACTCACACGAACACAAAGAACACTGAAGCAGCATGCACAGGCACGGCACAGGTCCTCTCTGGGTATGTTTCCACTTTAGTGTTTTTGATGGAATTCAAAAAACTGTGAATCTCTGAGTCTCTGATTCTCGTCCCTTCTCTTGGGCCATTTTTCTTGTTGTGCTGTCTTGTCCAGCTTTGATGGCATGGTTTCTTGTTCTACAGTACCTTATAATATAAAATTACCTTAAAATATTAAATGATATATAAAATCAAAAACTGTACAAAAGTCATTAGGGTAAACGTTATCAACTGAACAGTCATTTGTACCTTCTGGGTGAGGGGAAAATCAGTTTTTTTGATCAGAGTGACACTGGCCTACCAACCACACCCAGGCAGGCCTCACATTCATGAGTAGTTGACTAACACATAACAGACTAGACAGTTTTTGTGTGTGCTTTTATTTCCTTAAAGTTTGGTGGGTTTTGTTGTTATTCTTTCTCTTTGGAGAGTGTTTTTGTTTTTCCCGACTTGGGAGATTTTGTTGTTGTACTGAGTTCTTGTTTTACAAGAAAGAACTTAAAGTTGGGTGGGTATGGACTATGGGAAGGGGAAGAATGTGGGTAAAATGTATTTAAATGTAAAGGTTGTTTTGAATAGAAGAATGTCACCATCTCAGAGCAGCAGCTTTCTTTATCCTCTGGCTCTTTCATTCCTTCCACCTTCTCTTCCTGAGTCTTAGGTGCAGCAGAGCAGATATATCCACTGAACATACTGAATACTGACCATTTGTGGCTTGTAAAAATCAAGCCAGGTACTGGGACCCTACCCAAGTACCCAAGTACTGAGCTTCTCAATCTTAAAGAAGATGCTACCACCACTTTTCTGAAGCAGCCTAATTCCTACCTGAATATTAAGTATTAATTCTTATATACACATAGATGTAACCCTCACCCTTCATCAAAGAAACTTCTCTTTGATACAGATGGAGACCACTGCAGGCCTACAATCATGACAAAAGCCTATGCTAGGCCTCTGTGCCCATCACAGTAACCACCCATGCACCCCACAGAATTCCTTCTCAAAGTCAATGGGGTACATCTTGAAACCAAGAAGCTTGTCTGGAGTAGGAAGGGAAGTCTTGAGTTCCTCCAGCTGTCTGCCATCTGCAGAAAGCTGGGGAACAACACTGTCTATGGTGAACCCATGCCACTTGCCCAAGGTGTAATCATGAGTGAGTGATGGTCACGTAAAGGTATTTGAAAAGGAGAGGCATGCTGGAAGGTGTAAGAAAAGGTGAGAGATGGAGGAAGGGTAAGAGGGAGGGACAGAGGGACAGAGGGAGGGAGGGAGGGGGGACAGAGGGACAGAGAGAGAGGGACGGAGGGAAGGACGGAGGGAGGGACAGAGGGACAGAGGGAGGGAGGGAGGAAGGGAGGGAGAGAAGGAAAGAGTAGAGAGGAGAGAAGTAGAGGCTAGGGGACAGGAGGGGAGGGGAAGAAAGGGAAGGGAGGGGAGGGGAGGAGAGACGAGGGGAGAGGAGAGGAGAGGAGAGGAGAGGAGAGGAGAGGAGAGGAGAGGAGAGGAGAGGAGAGGAGAGGAGACTTCCCTGGCTCCTACCAAAAGGCCCAGGTACATGGGGATGAAGAACATAAACACAGGAAGAGCAGGAGAAACCGAATAGCAAAGGTGAACACGGAGATCACAAAACAGGTAACATATTCATAGGAGATGAAGGATGGGAGAAACTAAATTATTCATCAATGAATGAACAAACAATCGTACAGAAACCTACTAAGTCATAAAGAGAGGAAATTGTGGGACTATATGGCTATTAGACTAAACAGAGAGATGAGACAAAGAAAGAAAAATCCGGTAGGATTTTATACCTCTGTGGTTCCACTACTATGACACAGAGAGTGGTCAAATAGATTGAAACAAAAAGTAGACAAAGGTTTTCAGGGCTGGTGAAGTGGTGGAGGATGGGAGAATTCGTTCAATGGGCACAGGGCTTTAGTGTTGCAAGATGAAGACAATGGAGCTGGGACAAAGTGATTCATGTAAGTGCACAGGAAGAAATGACAAGCAGTGGTATAGGGGAGAGAAGCAGACACATACTGTTATGAACAACGAGTGAAGGACATGGAAGTCTGAAAAGGAGGCCGTTGGCCAAATATACAAAAAGAAAACACGAGGAGACAAATCTTTAAAGGGACCTATATCAACTGGGAGAGCTGTACAAGAGAAGAGACTCCAGAGGGATCGGAGGAGGAGGAATGGAGCATCATAACATGGAGTGCAGAAAGCCAAGTGTGTTTCAAGTAGACACAAAGAGGGCACTGACACAGAGGAAAGTCTGAGGTAGATACCTGGGTGGGAAACTAGAGGAGACCTGTTATGAGACAGAGCAGCCAAGGTATCTAGACGCCCAGAGGGCAGGGAGAAATCACATTCTTTTTTGTATGAAAATAAATCAAAAGGAAACAAATGAAACATTTCCATAAACCTACACTGCAAAGGAATGAGATACAGAAATCTGTTTCAAGCATCCATCCTTAAGCCCAGACTCAAAAGAAGATAGACTAGGTAACTCTCAAAAATACAGTAAAGAGCATGGCCAATGGCAAACACCAGAGAGAGGCTTAGAGGGGGAGGAGACAAATAGGTGGGTGATTCCTGAACTCATGACAAAGTATTCTCACCAACTGTGGCACTGGTACTCTGGAATTCCTGCTCAGAAACGTGAATCCTGATGCCAGACTTGGGAGCAAACTGGGGAGCTGCGGAGACTGCAGGAGTCTGGCCACAGCAGCGCTGTGGTGGGACCCTCCTAGTCTGGGCAAACAGGTTGGCAGCAGCCACCACGCAGTCCAGATGCAGGGGCTGAAAGGCACAGCAAAGAAAAGTGAGCTCAAATCTTGGGGGTGGGGTGGGTTGGGGATAAGGGGTGACGGGGAGAGAAAAGTGAGCAGGGGAGGATGGGGGGAACTTGGGGAAACAGGAAGATTGGGATAAAGGAAGGTTGGATAGGGGAGCAAGGAAGCACATATCTTAGTTAAGGGAGCCACCTTAGGGTTGGCAAGAGACTTGAACCTCGAGGGGCTCCCAGGTGCCCAGGGCGATGTCCCCAGTTAGTCCCTTGGGAAGCTGATGATGGGGAACCTGAAATGACCCTATCCTATAGCATTACTGACGAATATCTTTCATATCACCATAGAACCTTCATCTGGTGATGGATGGAGATAGAGACAGAGACCCACACTGGAGCACTGGACTGAGCTCCCTAGGTCCCAATGAGGAGCAGATGGAGGGAGAACACGAGCAAGGATGTCAGGACCACGAGGGGTGCACCCACCCACTGAGACAGTGGGGCTGATCTATTGGGAGCTCACCAAGGCCAGCTGGACTGTGACTGAAAAAGCATGGGATAAAACTGGACTCTCTGATCATGGCGAACAATGAGGGTTGATGAGAAGCCAAGGACAATGGCACGGGGTTTTGATCCTATTTCATGTTCCGGCTTGGTGGGAGCCTAGCCAGTTTGGATGTTCACCTTCCTAGACATGGACGGAATGGGGAGGACCTTGGACTTTCCACAGGGCAGGGAACCCTGACTGCTCTTTGGACTGTAGAGGCAGGAGGAGAGGATTGGGGGGAGGGGGAGAGGAGTGGGGGGAGGGGAGAAGGGTGGGAGGAGGGGGAGGGAAATGGGAGGCTGGGAGGAGGCGGAAATTTTTTTTTCCATTTCTCAATAAAAAAAAGTGAGCTCAAAACTTAACATGGGGTTAAGGGTAGAGACCTACTCCCCAGACACCCACCTAAGAGACCCCAAGGACACTTACACTGTTTGTGTCAAAGGTGAGCAGAAGTGGACAGCATTTTTGGCCCTGTCCAAAAGAGGGCTCCAGAGCTTGTAAGCTAGGACAGTGAGAAGGTATGAGGAGGGCAGAGGGAGAAGGAATTCTCAGGCAGACCTCAGTCCAAGAAGCCTAGGCTCACATTCTTGGAAACTGGCAATGAGCCATACACACAGCAAGTTAAACTTGCTGATTCATATGTTATTAAGTCGATGAAATACTAAAAAGTGCACATTAATCCTCTCTAAATTCCCACAAGCCATTATTACACCAACTTCACAGGTATGGCTTATCAAGACACTATACCCAACACGACCCGTCAGAAACAGCTGCACATGAACCCACAGGTTGCTCTTTGTTTAACTATAAAATTTTTCACTTGTAACTTGCAGTTACAACCCTCAAGAGAAATCTGACATGACTCAGCCCACAGGTGCAGGCAGAAAGGAGACTAAGCCCTGCTTGTGGGACAGGAAGAAGGAAAACACAAATGTGTGCATAAGGCACTGGCCCAAACCCTTTCTTGGTATGCCTGGGGTGGCTGGCTGCCTGGGATAAGCCATATCCACGGGACAGTAACCATCCACTTCCCAGGGCACATACTGGGACAAATACGCCCATCGGTTGTGTAATACCTGGTCCGGAGGGAAGTTGTGCAGCAACTGCTGGATATTGTCAGAATACTGTGTGTGCCAGTGCCAGTAGGCCCAAGTCACACAGTCGGCCCAAGTCTGTGGCCTCTGCAGGAGTAGACTATGCTGTACAGCTGCCAGTACTGCCAAAGGCTGGGTGCCAACTAGCTGCAGTGTCCATGAACTTGGAATCCCTGTCCGATGCAAAGAGCTGGATTATTTCAGAGGTCTAGAAATAAGGTTTCTGGACAAGCCTCCTTTCTCCATGGAAACACCTCCAAAATTCACCCAGCTCATCCACTGTGACTCAGGAGGGCAGACGGGATGCCTTGGTTGATGGGCAGAACAGTGTCCATTACTTACGTGAGGTATTGGTTAACAGTTTCTGCTGACTGCTTGAATTCGTTCCAAGCCCACTACAGACAGAACAAATACATGCACAAGAGACTACCAACTAGTAAAGCTTGCTCTGCCTGAAGACTGCATTCAGACTCTAAATTCTAACTATCACACATACTTCCTACTTTTATGACCCATTGCAAGGGAACAAACATACCTGCACCCATCTCAGTTTTAAGCCTCTGAGTAAACCGTAATATCTGCAGTCATCCAAGTGAATGAACAAGCACACACCTACCACATTATTGAGTACAGTGCCAAATACAGGCCCAATCCAATGCTAAGTACTTTACCAACATCCTGTGATGGATAAGACAAGCCCAATCCACCATTAAGTGCTTTACAAAATCTCTCTGGTACATTATTGCTTCAATGAACATTTCTCTCTGATAGGCATCACTTCAATCCACATTTTGCAGATAAGGAATCTATGGATCCCAGGTGGGTTCTACAAAGTTGCTGGACACTCTCTGAAACTTTTTGTCCTTCATTGCCTGCTGTGCAGATTCAGATTCCATAACCTCCAGCAAGGACTATGACACTATTGCAATTCAGCTGGACTGCTCCATACTGTAATATTTCCTAATCTCCAACCCCTTAGGATGTCCTTACTATACCTACAAACCTATGAACCAACAGAAACCTAAACAGGCTTTTTTTCTCAGCTTTAAAGAACACAAGAAGGACTAGGCTCTCGGTTGAGTTTCCACTCACTTAGCCAGCTAAGAGAACACAAGTGATTGTGTACCTGACAACGCAGGCAGAAATCACACTGACAAACCAGCTGCTTAACACTCTCTGGGTAAGAAGGAAACCAACCAAAAATGCACTCACTCTACAGGTAACTAAGAAAATCATCAGAAACAACATTAGCTGATTTGTGTAGCAAAAGCACTGTTTACACAGATCATTCTCACTGTTCAGACACATGTTCAATGATGCTCCTTTAACTCTTCCAAAATAGAAAGATTGACATTAATTTTTGTACTAAAATGTTTCTCTTACAGTATACTTTGAGAACTTTTCCCCACTGCCAACACCTCCCAGAATCTCCTGAACTCACTACCCACTCAACTCCTGTTCTCTCTCTCTCTCTGTGTCTCTCTATCTCTCTAACACAATAAAAGTAAACACCAAGCAAAGAAAGGAAGAAATGGCACACACGCGCGCGCACACACACACACACACACACACACATAGGACAAAACCAAAGTACACAAGAAAAACGAGGTCCAATCATTCACGTACTACCAGGCATGAGGCATACCCTGGAATGTGGCTGATATACCCAGTAACATTCAAGTGTAGACAATGGATTTTCCCTTTCCAAACTGGTATCAATATTCTAGGTGGTGGTGGTGGAGGGACAGGTGTTGTGGGGAGAGTTGTGAGGACTTTCCCTTCTTTATGCTGGGATTTGCTTGGTTTGAACTTGTTAGACCTTGTGAGAGCTGTTCAGAATTGGATGACTCCAAAAGAAACTATCTATGCTAGTTAAAACAGGGTTGACATGCATAAGATCTCAGATACTCTCACAGCACACAGAGATGTGAACGAAGGTAAATTCCTTTTTATAAGAAAGCAATCACTGGCAGGTACTCCGACTGCTTGTATAGTCCCAGAATGTGTTCTGCACACAGAGCCCACAGAAAAGCAAAGGAGTTTGGAGGATGAGAAGAGCAAAGCCTTGATGAGATGGCCTGTTGCCTAATCCTTCTACCTCCCATTCCTTCCGAGGTTGATCACCTGTAGGGTGTGCTCAATGGCATTGGGGAAGTTCTTCAGTATGCAGATGGGGATGGATTTCTCAGGTGGGTCCTGGCTAGGGCTGTAAGATTCTGTCAAGAAGGGAACGAACACCTGCACTGTTTCCCTTGGTGCCCAGGTTGCCTGATACCAGCAGACGCTTTTGGTAATACACACAATGGAGGTCCATGTACAAACCTTGAGGGAGATGGGGAGAAATGGCAGGTGAGCAGCAGTAATGTTTGAATAAGACAGGAACACAAGCATCTCGCAAACATACACACACACAAACACACAGCAGGTGAGCAGCAGTAATGTTTGGATAAGACAGGAACACAAGCATCTCGCAAACATACACACACACACACAAACACACAGCAGGTGAGCAGCAGAAATGATTGGATAAGACAGGAACACAAGCACCTCGCAAACATACACACACACACAAACACATAGCAGGTGAGCAGCAGTAATGTTTGGATAAGACAGGAACACAAGCATCTTGCAAACATACACACACAGACACAAACACACAGCAGGTGAGCATCAGTAATGTTTGGATAAGACAGGAACACAAGCATCTCGAAAACATATACACACACACACACGAAAACACACAACAGGTGAACAGCAGTAATGTTTGGATAAGACAGGAACACAAGCATCTCGCAAACATACAAACACACACACACACAGCAGGTGAGCAGTAGTAAAGTTTGGATAAGACAGGAACACAAGCATCTCGCATACATACAAACACACACACACACAGCAGGTGAGCAGCAGGAATGTTTGGATAAGATAAGAACACAAGCATCTCGCAAACATACAAACACACACACAGACACAAACACACAGCAGGTGAACAGCAGTAATGTTTGGATAAGACAGGAACACAAGCATCTCGCAAACATACACACACAGACACACAAACACACAGCAGGTGAACAGCAGTAATGATTGGATAAGATAGGAACATAAGCATCTCGCAAATATACACACACACAAACAGCAGGTGAGCAGCAGTAAGGTTTGGATGAGACAGGAACAAAATCATATCGCAAACTTAAACACACACAAACAAACACACAACAGGTGAGCAGCAGTAATGTTTGGATAAGACAGGAACACAAGCATCTCGCAAACATACAAACACACAAAGAAACACACAGTAGGTGAGCAGCAGTAATGTTTGGATGAGACAGGAACACAAGAATCTCACAAACATACACACAAACACACACACACACTTCACACAAACATAGAGCTGGTGAGCAGTAGTAATGTTGGATAAGACAAGAACACAAGCATCTCACAAACATACACACACACACACAAACACAAACACACAGCAGGTGAGCAGCAGTA
The DNA here is from genome assembly GCA_963919705.1 of Alexandromys oeconomus. NCBI lineage: Eukaryota > Metazoa > Chordata > Mammalia > Rodentia > Cricetidae > Alexandromys > Alexandromys oeconomus. The sequence continues at coordinate 1,584,727 of CAWTZB010000104.1, read as the reverse complement.
ATGTTTGGATAAGACAGGAACACACGCATCATGCAAACATACAAACACACACACACAAACACACAGCAGGTGAGTAGCAGTAATGTTTTGATAAGACAGGAACAGAAGCATCTCGGAAACATACACACACACACAAACGCACAAAGCAGTTGAGCAGCAGTAATGTTTGGATAACACAGGAACACAAGCATCTCGCAAACACACACACACACATAAACATACACCGGTGAGCAGCAGTAATGTTTGGATAAGACTGGAACACAGGCATCACAAAAACATACACACACACACATACACACATCAGGTGAGCAGCAGTAATGTTTGGATAAGACTGGAACACAGGCATTCCAAAAATATACACACACACACATACACACAAAAACTCACATCAGGTGAGCAGCCGTAACGTTTGGATAAGACCTGAACACAAGCATCTCGAAAACATACACACACACACACAAACACAGAGCAGTTGAGCAGCAGTAATGTTTGGATAAGACAGGACCACAAGCATCTCGCACACATACACACACACACACAAACACAGCAGGTTAGCAGCAGTAATGTTTGGATAAGACAGGAACACAAGCATCTCGCAACATACACACACACAAACACAAACACACAGCAGGTGAGCATCAGTAATGTTGGGATAATACAGAAACACAAGCATCTCGCAAACATACACACACACACACAAAAAACACAGCAGGTGAGCATCAGTGATGTTGGGACAACACAGAAACACAAGCATCTCGAAACATACACATACACACACACAAACACACAGCAGGTGAGCAGAAGTAATGTTTGGATAAGACGGGAACACAAGCATCTCGCAAACATACACACACACAAACACACAGCCGGTGAGCAGCAGTAATGTATGGATAAGACAGGAACACAAGCATCTCGAAATATACAAACACACAAACACAAACACACAGCAGGTGAGCATCAGTAATGTTTGGATAAGACAGGAACACCAGCATATCGCAAACATACACACAACACACACACACACAAACACACAGCAGGTGAGCAGCAGTAATGTTTGGATAAGACAGGAACACAAGCATCTCGCAAACATACACACACACAAACAAACACACAGCTGGTGAGCAGCAGTAATGTTGGGACAACACAGAAACACAAGCATCTCGCACACATACTCACACGCACACAGCAGGTGAACAGCAGTAATGTTTGTATAAAACAGGAACACAAGCATCTCGCAAACACACACACACACATATAAACATACAGCCGGTGAGCAGCAGTAATGTTGGGATAAGACAGGAACACCAGCATCTCGCAAACATACACACACACAAAAACACACAGCAGGTGAGCAGCAGAAATGTTTGGATAAGAAAGGAACACAAGCAACTCGCAAACATACACACACACACACACAAACACCCAGTAGGTGAGCAGCAGTAATGTTTGGAAAAGACAGGAACACAAGCATCTCGCAAACATACACACAAACACACACACACATTCACAAAAAAATACAGCCGGTGAGCAGCAGTAATGTTGGATAAGACAAGAACACAAGCATCTCACAAACATACACACACACACACACACACAAACACACAGCGGGTGAGCAGCAGTAATGTTTGGATAAGACAGAAACACAAGCATCTCGCAAATATACACACACACAGAGCAGGTGAGCAGCAGTAATGATTGGATAAGACAGAAACACAAGCATCTCGCAAACATACACACACACACACACACACTGAGCGGGTGAGCAGCAGTAATGTTTGGATAACACAGGAACACAAGCATCTCGGAAACATACACACACACACAAACGCACAAAGCAGATGAGCAGCAGTAATGTTTGGATAACACAGAACACAAGCATCTCGCAAACACATACACACACATACACATACACCGGTGAGCAGAAGTAATGTTTGGATAAGACAGGAACACAAGCATCACGCAAACATACACGAAACACACACTCACAAACAGCAGGTGAGCAGCAGTAATGTTTGGATAAGACAGGAACACACTCATCTTGCAAACAGACACACACACACACACACATAAACATACAGCCGGTTAGCAGCAGTAATGTTTGGATAAGACAGGAACACAAGCATCTGGCAAACATACACACACACACACACACACACAAACACACATCAGTTGAGCAGCAGTAATGTTTGGATAAGACAAGAACTCACTCATCTTGCAAACATACACACACACACACAAACACACAGCAGGTGAGCAGCAGTAATGTTTGGATGAGACAGGAACACAAGCATCTCGCAAACATACACACACACACACACACAAACACACAGCAGGTGAGCAGCAGTAATGTTTGGATAAAACAGAAACACAAGCATCTCGCTAACATACGCACACACACAAACATACAGCAGGTGAGCAGGAGTAATGTTTCGATAAGACAGGAACACAAGCGTCTCGCAACATACACACACACAAACACAAACACACAGCAGGTGAGCATCAGTAATGTTGGGATAATACAGAAACACAAGCATCTCTCAAACATACACACACACACACAAACACACAGCAGGTGAGCATCAGTGATGTTGGGACAACACAGAAACACAAGCATCTCGAAACATACACATACACACACACACAAACACACAGCAGGTGAGCAGCAGTAATGTTTGGATAAGACAGGAACAGAAGCATCTCGCAAACATACACACACACAAACAAACACACAGCTGGTGAGCAGCAGTACTCTTTGGATAAGACAGGAACACAAGCATCTCACAAATATACACACACAGAGAGCAGGTGAGCAGCATTAATGATTGGATAACAGGAACACAAGCATCTCGCAAACATACACACACACACACACACACACAGAGCAGGTGAGCAGCCGTAATGTTTGGATAAGACAGGAACACAAGCATCTCGCAAACATACACACACACAAACACACAGCAGGTGAGCAGCAGTAATGTTTGGATAACACAGGAACACAAGCATCTCTCACACATAAACACACATACACAAACAAAGAGCAGTTGAGCAGCAGTAATGTTTGGATAAGACAGGAACACAAGCATCTCGCACACATACACACACAGCAGGTGAGCAGCAGTAAAGTTTGGATAAGACAGGAACACAAGCATCTCAAAAACATACACACACACACATAAACCCAAAAATACACAGCAGGTGAGCAGCAGTAAAGTTTGGATAAGACAGGAATACAAGCATCTCGCTAATATACACACACACACACAAACACACAGCAGGTGAGCAGCAGTAATGTGTGGATAAGACAGGAACACAAGCATCTCTTACACATACACACATACACACACAAACACAAAGCAGGTGAGCATCAGTATTGTTTGGATAAGACAGAAAAACAAGCATCTCGCTAACATACACACACACACACAAACATACAGCAGGTTAGCAGCAGTAATGTTTGGATAAGACAGGAACACAAGCATCTCGCAAACATACACACACACAAACACACAGCCGGTGAGCTGCAGTAATGTATGGATAAGACAGGAACACAAGCATCTCGAAACATACAAACATACAAACACAAACACACAGCAGGTGAGCATCAGTAATGTTGGGATAATACAGAAACACAAGCATCTCGCAAACATACACACACACACACACAAACACACAGCAGGTGAGCATCAGTAATGTTGGGACAACAAAGAAACACAAGCATCTCGAAACATACACACACACAAACACACAGCAGATGAGCAGCAGTAATGTTTGGATAAGACAGGAACACCAGCATCTCGCAAACATACACATACACACATGATGAAATAGGAGCGGCAGAGCTTCGTCTCCGGCACCGCCGCCGATGGCTAGCTTATGCCCCGAAATAATTACATGGAAACTGTATTCTTTCAAACACTGCCTGGCCGGCTAGTTCCAGTTTCTTATTGGCTAGCTCTTACATATTGTTCTAACCCATTTCTAATATTCTGTGTAGCCCACGAGCTGGCTTACCAGGGAGGATCTTAACCTGCTTCTGTCTGGAGCCAGAGAATCATGGCGACTCTTCTACTAAGCTTCTTTTTCCCAGGATCCTTTTCTCTTTTCTCCGCCTACCTAAGGGTTGGCCTATCAAATGGGCCTAGTCAGTTTCTTTATTAATAAGAAATCACTCCCACATAACAAACACAAACAGCAGGTGAGCAGCAGTAATGTTTGGATAAGACAGGAACACCAGCATCTCGCAAACATACACACAACACACACACACACAAACACACAGCAGGTGAGCAGCAGTAATGTTTGGATAAGAAAGGAACACAAGCATCTCGCAAACATACACACACACACACACACAGCAGCTGAGCAGCAGTAATGTTTGGATAAGACAGGAACACAAGCACCTCGCAAACACACACACAAACACACAGCAGGTGAGCAGCAGTAATGTTTGGATAACACAGGAACACACTCAACTTGCAAACATACACACACACACACAAACACACAGGAGGTGAGCAGCAGTAATATTTGAATAAGACAGGAACACAAGCATCTCGCAAACATACACACACAAAAACACAGCAGGTGAACAGCAGTAATGTTTGGATAACACAGGAACACAAGCATCTCGAAAACACACACACACACATAAACATACAGCCGGTGAGCAGCAGTAATGTTTGGATAAGACAGGAACACAAGCATCTCGCAAACATACACGAAACACACACTCAAACACAGCAGGTGAGCAGCAGTAATGTTTGGATAAGACAGGAACACAAGCACTCGCAAACATACACACACACACACACACACAAACACACAGCGGGTGAGCAGCAGTAATGTTTGGATAAGACAGGAACACACTCATCTTGCAAACAGACACACACACACACACAAAAATACAGCCAGTGAGCAGCAGTAATCTTTGGATAAGACAGGAACACAAGCATCTCGCAAACATACACACACACGCAAACACACACAAACACACATCAGGTGAGCAGCTGTAATGTTTGGATAAGACAAGAACACACTCATCTTGCAAACATACACACACACACACACAAACACACAGCAGGTGAGCATCAGTAATGTTTCGATAAGAAAGGAACACAAGCATCTCGCAAACATACACAAACACACTCAGCAGGTGAGCAGCAGTAATGTTTGCATAATACAGGAACACAAGCATCTCGCAAACATACACACACACACACACACACAGCCGGTGAGCAGCAGTAATGTTTGGAAAAGACAGGAACACCAGCATCTCGCTAACATACACACAACACACACACACACAAACACACAGCAGGTGAGCAGCACTAATGTTAGGAAAAGACAGGAACACCAGCATCTCGCAAACATACACACAACACACACACACACAGACACACAAACAGACAGCAGGTTAGCCGCAGTAATGCTTGGATAAGAAATGAACACAAGCATCTCGCAAACATACACACACACACACATAGCAGGTGAGCAGTAGTAATGTTTGGATAAGACAGGAAAACAAGCATCTCGCAAACGTATACACACACACACAATGCAGGTGAGTAGCAGTAATGTTTGGGTAGGCCAGGAACACAAGCATCTCGCACAAATACAAACACACACAAACAAACACACAGCAGGTGAGCATTAGCAATGTTTGGATAAGACAGAAACACAAGCATCTCAGAAACATACACACACACATACACACAAAAACACACAGCAGGTGAGCAGCAGTAACGTTTGGATAAGACATGAACACAAGCATCTCGCAAACATACACACACAAACACCAACACACAGCAGGTGAGCAGCAGTAATGTTTGGATAACACAGGAACACAAGCATCTCTAACACGTACACACACAGACACACAAAAACACCGTAGATGAGCAGCAGTAATGTTTGGATAAGACAGGAACAAAAGCATCATGCAACACACACACACACACACAAAACAAAACACACAGCAGGTGAGCATCAGTAATGTTGGGATAAGACAAAAACACAAGCATCTCGCAAACATACGAACACACACACAAACAAAAACGCAGAGCAGGTGAGCATCAGTAATGTTGGGATAAGACAGAAACACAAGAATCTCACAAACATACACACACACACACACACACAAAACACACAGCAGGTGAGCAGCAGTAATGTTTGGATAAGACAAGAACACAAGCATCTCGCAAACATACACACACACACACGCACAGCAAGACAGCAGCAGTAATGTTAGGATAAGACAGGAACACAAGCATCTCGCAAACATACACACACACACAAACATTCAGCAGGTGAGCAGCAGTAATGTTTGTATAAGACAGGAACACAAGCACCTCCCAAACATACACACACACACACACAAACACATAGCAGGTTAGTAGCAGTAATCTTTGGATTGTACAGGAAGACTAGCATCTCGCAAACATACATACACATCCACACAAAAACACAGCATGTGAGCAGCAGTAATGTTTGGATAAGAAAGGAACACAAGCATTTCGCTAACATACACACACACACACAAACATACAGCCGGTGAGCAGCAGTAATGTTTGGATAAGACAGAAACACAAGCATCTTGCAATCATACACACACCCACACACAATCACACAGCAGGTGAGCAGCAGTAAAGTTTGGATAAGACAAGAACACAAGCAACTCGCAAACATACACACAGACACAAACACACAGTAGGTGAGCAGCAGTAATGTTTGGAAAAGACAGAAATACAAGGATCTCAGAAATATACACACACACAAACACAGCAGGTGAGCAGCAGTAATGTTTGGATAAGACAAAAACACAGGCATCCCGCATACATACACACAACAGCAGGTGATCAGCAGTAATGTTTGGATAAGACAGGAACACAAGCATCTCGCAAACATACACACACAAAGACACAACAGGGAGCAGCAGTAATGTTTAGATAACACAAGAACACAAGCATCTCGCAAACATACACATACAACAGGTGAACAGCAGTAATGTTTAGATAAGACAGACACACAAGCATCTCGCAAACATACACACACACACAGCAGGTGAGCAGCAGTAATGTTTTGAAGAGACAGGAACACAAGCATCTCGCAAAAAAACACACACACACATAGAGCAGGAGAGCAGCAGTAATATTTGGATAACACAGGAACATAAGCATCTCAAAAACACACACACACACAAACACACAGCAGGTGAGCAGCAGTAATGTTTGGATAAGACAGGAAAAGACGCAAATTGCAAACATACAAACACACACAAACAAAGAGCAGGTGAGCAGCAGTAATGTTTGGATAACACAGGAACACAAGCATCTCGAAAACACACCCACACACATAAACATACAGCCGGTGAGCAGCAGTAATGTTTGGATAAGACAGGAACACAAGCATCTCCAAACATACAAACAACACACACATCCACCAACACAGGCAGGTGAGCAGCAGTAAAGTTTGGATAAGACAGGAACACAAGCATCTCGCAAACATACACACACACACACACACAAACACACAGCAGGTGAGCAGCTGTAATGTTTGGATAAGACAGGAAAACAAGCATCTCTCAAACATACAAACACACACACAGAAACACAAGCAGGTGAGCATCAGTAATGTTGGGATAAGACAGAAACACAAGAATCTCACAAACATACACACACACACACAAACACACAGCAGGTGAGTAGCAGTAATGTTTGGATAAGAGGAACACAAGCACCTCGCAAACAAACACGCACACACGCAGAAACACATAGCAGGTGAGCAGCAGTAATGTTAGGATAAGACAGGAACACAAGTATCTCGCAACATACACACACTCAAACACAAACACACAGCAGGTGAGCATCAGTAATGTTTGGATAAGACAGGTATACAAGCATCTCGCACACATACAAACAACACTCACACACACGCAGACACACAGCAGGTGAGCAGCAGTAATGTTTGGATAAGATAGGAACACAAGCATCTCGCAAACACACACACACACATACACAACAGGAGAGCAGCAGTAATGTTTGGATAAGATAGGAACACAAGCATCTCGCAAACATACACACACACACACACACACACAGGAGGTGAGCAGCAGTAATGTTTGGATAACACAGGAACACAAGCATCTCGAAAACACACCCACACACATAAACATACAGCCGGTGAGCAGCAGTAATGTTTGGATAAGACAGGAACACAAGCATCTCGCAAAAATACAAACAACACACACACACAAACACACAGCAGGTGAGCAGCAGTAATGTTTGGATAAGACAGGAAACCAAGAATCTCGCAAACATACACACACACACACAAAAACACAACAGGTGAGCAGCAGTAATGTTTGGATAAGACAGGAACACAAGCACCTCGCAAACATACACACACACACACAAAAACACATAGCAGGTTAGCAGCAGTAATGTTTGGATAATACAAGAAGACAAGCATCTCGCAAACATGCACACACACACAGATACACACACAAAAATACACAGCCGTTGAGCAGCCGTAATGTTTGGATAAGACAGGAACTCAAACATCTCGCAAACATACAGATACACACACACACACAGCAGGTGAGCTGCAGTAATGTTTTGATAAGACAGAAATAGAAGCATCTCGCAAACATACACACACACACACACAGCAGGTGAGCAGCAGTAAGTTTGGGTAACACAGGAACACAAGCATCTCGCAAACACACACACACACACATAAACATAGAGCCGGTGAGCAGCAGTAATGTTGGGATAAGACAGAAACCCAGGCATCTCGCAAACATACAGACACACAAAAACACACAGCAGGTGAGCTGCAGTAATGTTTGTATAAGAAAGGATCACAACCATCTCGCAAACATACAAACACACACACACACACACAGCAGGTGAGCAGCAGTAATGTTGGGAATAGACAGGAACACAGCATCTCACAAAAATACACACAAAAACACACACAAACATACAGCCGGTGAGCAGCAGTAATGTATGGATAAGACAGGAAAACAAGCACCTCGCAAACATACACACACACACAAACATACCGCCGGTGTGCAGCAGTAATGTTGGGATAAGACAGAAACCCAGGCATCTCGCAAACATACAGACACACAAAAACACACAGCAGGTGAGCTGCAGTAATGTTTGTATAAGAAAGGATCACAACCATCTCGCAAACATACAAACACACACACACACACACACAGCAGGTGAGCAGCAGTAATGATGGAATAAGACAGAAACACAAGCATCTCGCAAAAATACACACACACATACACAAACACACAGTAGGTGAGCATCAGTAATGTTGGAATAAGACAGGAACACAAGCACCTCGCAAACATAAACACACACACACAAACACATAGCAGGTGAGCAGCAGTAATGTTTGGATAATACAGGAAGACAAGAATCTCGCTAACACACACACACACACACACACACACACACAAACATACAGCCGGTGAGCAGCAGTAATGTTGGGATAAGACAGGAACACAAGCATCTCGCTAACATACACACAACACACAAAGACACAACAGGTGAGCAGCAGTAATGTTTGGATAAAACAAGAACACAAGCGTCTCGCAAACATACACACACAGCAGGTGAGCAGCAGTAATGTTTGGATAACACAGGAACACAAGCATCTCGAAAAGACACACACACACATACACTAACAGCGGGTGAGCAGCAGTAATGTTTGGATAACACAGGAACACAAGCATCTCGCAAACATACACACAACACACACACACACAAACACACAGCAGGTGAGCATCAGTAATGTTGGGATAAGACAGAAACACAAGCATCTCGCAAACATACACACACACACAGAGCAGGTGAGCAGCAGTAATGTTTGGATAAAACAGGAAAACAAGCATCTCGAAACACACACATATAAACATACAGCCGGTGAGCAGCAGTAATGTTTGGATGAGACAGGAACACAAGCATCTCGCGAACATACAAACAACACACACACCCACACACACATATACACAGCCGGTGAGCAGCAGTAATGTTTGGATAAGAAAGGAAAACAAGCCTCTCGCAAACACACACACACGCACACACAAAGCAGGTGAGCAGCACTAATGTTGGGATAAGACAGGAACACAAGCATCTCGCAAACACACACACAAAGCAGGTGAGCAGCATTAATATTTAGATAAGACAGGAACACAAGCATCTCGCAAACATACACACATACACACACAAACACACAGCAGATAAGTAGCAGTAAAGTTTAGATAAGACAGGAAGAAAAGAATCTCGGAAACATACACACACACACACAAACAGCAGGTGAGCAGCAGTATTGTTTGGATAAGACAGGAACACAAGCTTCTCGCAAACATACACACATACACAGCAGGTGAGCAGCAGTAATGTTTGGATAAGACAGGAACACAAACATCTTGCAAACATACACACAAACACACAAACACACAGCAGGTGAGCAGCAGTAATGTTTGGAATAGACAGGAACACAAGAATCTCACAAACATACACAAACACACACCCAAACATACAGCCTCTGAACAGCAGTAATGTTTGGATAAGACAAGAACACAAGCATCTCGCAAACATACACACACACGCACACACACAAACACAGAGCAAGTGAGCCGCAGTAATGTTTGGATAAGAGAGGAACACACGCATCTTGAAAACATACACACACACACACACAGCACACAGCAGGTGAGCAACAGTAATGTTTGGATAAGAGAGGAACACAAGCATCTCGCAAACACACACACACAAACACACACACACACACAGCCGGTGAGCAGCAGTAATGTTTGGATAATACAGGAACACAAGCATCTTGCAAACATACACACACACACAGAGCAGGTGAGCAGCAGTAATGTTTGGATATAACAGGAACACAAGCATCTCGAAAACACAAACACACACATAAAAATACAGCCGGTGAGCAGAGTACTGTTTGGATACGGCAGAAACACAAGAATCTCGCTTACATACACACAACACACACACATACAAACGCACAACAGGTGAGCAACAGTAATGTTTGGATAAGACAGGAACAAAAGCATCGCGCAAACACACACAGCAGGTGAGCAGCAGTAATGTTTCGATAAGACAGGAACAAAAGCATCTCGCAAACATACACACACACACAAACACACAGCATCTCACAAACATACACACACAAACACAAACACACAGCAGGTGAGCAGCAGTAAAGTTTGGATAAGACAGGAACACAAGCATCGCGCAAACATACACACACACACACAAACAGCAGGTGAGCAGCAGTAATGTTTGGATAAGGCAGGAACACAAGGATCTTGGAAACATACACAAACACACAAACACACAGCAAGTGAGCAGCATTAATGTTTGGATAAGACAGGATCACAACCATTTCGCAAACATACAACCACACACACAAACACACAGCAGGTGAGCAGCAGTAATGTTTGGATAAGACAGGAACACAAGCATCTCGCAAGCATACACACACACACACAGCAGATGAGCAGCAGTAACGGTGGGATAAGACAGGAACACAAGCATCTCGAAAACATACACACACACACTTAGAGTAGGTGAGCAGCAGTAATGTTTGGATAAGACAGGAACACAGCATCTCACAAACATACACACACACACACACACAAACACACAGCCGGTGAGCAGCAGTAATGTTTGGATAATAGAGAAACACAAGCATCTCGCAAACATACACACACACACACACACACACAATCACAGAGCAGGTGAGCAGCAGTAATGTTTGGATAAGAAAAAAACACAAGCATCTCGCAACATACACACACTCAAACACAAGCACACAACAGGTGAGCATCAGTAATGTTTGGATAGGACAGGAACACAAGCATCTCGCACACATACAAACAACACACACACACAAACAAACAGCAGGTGTGCAGCAGTAATGTTTGGATAAGACAGGAACACAAGCATCTCGCAAACATACAACCAACACACACACAAACACAGAGCAGGTGAGCAGAAGTAAAGTTTGGATAACACGAACACAAGCATGTCGCAAACATACACACACACACACACACAGCAGGTGAGCGGCATTAATGTTTGGATAAGACAGGAAAACAAGCATCTCGCAAACACACACACACACACACACACAAACAAACAGCAGGTGAGCAGAAGTAAGTTTAGATAGCACAGGAACACAAGCATCTCACAAACGTACACACACAGCTGGTGAGCAGCAGTAATATTTGGATAAGACAGGAACACAAGCATCTTGCAAACATACACACACACACACAAACACACAGTAGGTGAGCAGCAGTAATTATTGTATAAGACAGGAACACAAGCACCTCGCAAACATACTCACACACACAAACATACAGCCGGTGAGCAGCATTAATGTTTGGATAAGACAGGATCACATTATTTCGCAAACATACAAACACACACACAAACACACATCGGGTGAGTAGCAGTAATGTTTGGATAAAACAGGAACACACGCATCTTGCAAACATACACACACACACACACACAAACACACAGCAGGTGAGCAGCAGTAATGTTTGAATAAGGCAGGAACACAAGCATCTCGAAACATAAAAACACACACAGCAGGTGAGCAGAAGTAATGTTTGGATAACACAGGAACACAAGCATCTTGAAAACACACACACACACATAAACATACAGCCGGTGAGCAGTAGTAATGTTTGGAAAAGACAGGAACACAAGTATCTCGCTAACATAAAAGAACACACAGACAAACATACAGCCGGTGAACAGCAGTAATGTTTGGATAAGACAGGAACACAAGCATCTTGCAAACATACAAACACACACACAAAACACAAGAGGTGAGCCGCAGTAATGTTTGGATAAGACAGGAACACAAGCATCTCGCAAACAAACACACACACACACACACACACACACACACAGCCGGTGAGCAGCAGTAATGTTTGGATAAGGCAGGAACTCAAGCATCTTGCTTACATACACACAACACACACACACAAACCGACAACAGGTGAGCAGCAGTAATATTTGGATAAGACAGGAACACAAGCATCTCACAAACATACACACACACACACAAACACACAGCAGGTGAGCAGCAGTAATTTTGGATAAGACAGGAACACAAGCATCTCTAAAACATACACACAGACACACACACACAAACACACAGCAGGTGAGCAGCAGTAATGTTTGGATAAGAAAGGAACACAAGCATTTCGCAAACATACACACACACACAAACAAACAGCAGGTGAGCTGCAGTAATGTTTGGATAAAACAGGAACACAAGCACCTCGCAAACATACACACACACAAACAAACAAACACACAGCAGGTGAGCAACAGTAATGTTTGAATAAGACAGGAACACCAGTATCTCGCTTACATACACACACACACACACACACACAGCAGTAGAGCAGCAGTAATGTGTGGATAAGACAGGAACACAAGCATCTCGCAAACACACACACACACACACAGAGCAGGTGAGCAGCATTAATATTTGGATAAGACAGGAACACAAGCATCTCGCAAACATACACACACACACACACACAAACAAACAGCAGGTGAGCAGAAGTAAGTTTAGATAACACAGGAACACAAGCATCTCACAAACGTACACACACAGCTGGTGAGCAGCAGTAATGTTTGGATAAGACAGGAACACAAGCATCTCGCAAACATACACACACACACACAAACACACAGCAGGTGAGCAGCAGTAATTATTGTATAAGACAGGAACACAGCATCTCGCAAACATACACACACACACACACACAGCAGGTGAGCAGCAGTAATGTTTGGATAACACAGGAACACAAGTATCTCGAAAACACACACACACACACATAAACACACAGCAGGTGAGCAGCAGTAATGTTTTTATAAGAAAGGAACACAAGCACCTCGCAAACATACTCACACACACAAACATACAGCCGGTGAGCAGCATTAATGTTTGGATAAGACAGGAACACAAGCATCTCGCAAACATACACACACACGCACACACACAAACACACATCGGGTGAGTAGCAGTAATGTTTGGATAAAACAGGAACACACGCATCTTGCAAACATACACACACACACACACAAACAAACAGCAGGTGAGCAGCAGTAATGTTTGAATAAGGCAGGAACACAAGTATCTCGCAAACATAAAAACACACACAGCAGGTGAGCAGAAGTAATGTTTGGATAACACAGGAACACAAGCCTCTTGAAAACACACACACACACATAAACATACAGCCGGTGAGCAGTAGTAATGTTTGGAAAAGACAGGAACACAAGTATCTCGCTAACACACAAAAACACACAGACAAACATAAAGCCGGTGAACAGCAGTAATGTTTGGATAAGACAGGAACACAAGCATCTTGCAAACATACAAACACACACACAAAAACACAAGAGGTGAGCCGCAGTAATGTTTGGATAAGACAGGAACACAAGCATCTCGCAAACATACACACACACACACACACACAGCCGGTGAGCAGCAGTAATGTTTGGATAATACAGGAACACAAGCATCTCGAAAACACACACACACACACACATAAAAATACAGGCTGTGAGCAGGAGTAATGTTTGGATAAGGCAGGAACTCAAGCATCTCGCTTACATACACACAACACACACACACAAACCGACAACAGGTAAGCAGCAGTAATATTTGGATAAGACAGGAACACAAGCATCTCACAAACATACACACACACACACAAACACACAGCAGGTGAGCAGCAGTAATTTTGGATAAGACAGGAACACAAGCATCTCTCAAACATACACACAGACACACACACACACTAACACACAGCAGGTGAGCAGCAGTAATGTTTGGATAAGACAGGAACACAAGCATTTCGCAAACATACACACACACACAAACACACAGCAGGTGAGCAGCAGTAATATTAGAATAAGACAGGAACACAAGCAACTCACAAACATACACACACAAACACAAACACACAACAGGTGAGCAGCAGTAATGTTTGGATAAAACAAAAACACAAGCACCTCGCAAACATACACACACACAAACAAACAAACACACAGCAGGTGAGCAACAGTAACGTTTGAATAAGACAGGAACACCCGTATCTCGCTTACATACACACACACACACACACACACACACAGCAGTTGAGCAGAGTTATGTTTGGATAAGACAGGAACACAAGCATCTTGCAAACATACACACACACACAGAGCAGCTCAGCAACAGTAATGCTTGGACAAGACAGGAACACAAGCATCTCGCAAACATACACACACACACACACACACACACAGCCGGTGAGCAGCAGTAATGTTTGGATAAGACAGGAACTCAAGCATCTCGCAAACATACATACACACACACACACAGCAGGTTAGCAGCATTAATGTTTTGATAAGACAGGAACACAAGCATCTCGCAACCATACACACAAAAACACACAAACACACAGCAGGTGAGCAGCAGTAAAGTTTGGATAAGACAGGAACACAAGCATCGTGCAAACATACAGACAACACAGACACACACAAACAAACACACAGCCGGTGAGCAGCAATAATGTTTGGATAAGACAGGAACACAGGCATCTCGCAAACATACACAAACACACAACACACAGAAGGTGAGCAGCAGTAATGTTTGTATAAGACAGAATCACAACCATCTCACAAACATACAAACACACACACAAACACACAGCAGGTAAGCAGCAGTAATGTTTGGATAAGACAGGAACACAAGCATCTCGCACACATACACACAAGCAGGTGAGCAGCAGTAATGTTTCTATAAAACAGGAACACAAGCATCTCGCACACATACACACACACACACACAAACATCAGGTGAGCAGCAGTAATGTTTGGATAAGACAGGAACACAAGCACCTCGCAAACATACACACACACACACAAACACATAGCAGGCGAGCAGCAGTAATGTTTGGATAAGACAGGAACACAAGCATCTCGCAAACATACACACACACACACAAACACACAGCATCTCGCAAACATACACACACACACACCCAGCAGGTGAGCAGCAGTAATGTTTGGATAAGACAGGAACACAAGCATCTCGCATACATACAAACACACACACACACACACAGCAGGTGAGCAGCAGTAATGTTTGGATAAGATAGGAACACAAGCATCTCGCAAGCATACACACACACAGAGACACAAACACACAGCAGGTGAGCAGCAGTAATGATTGGATAAGACAGGAACACAAGCATCTCGCAAACATACACACACACACACACAAACACAAAGCAAGTGAGCAGCAGTAATATTTGTATAAGACAGGAAAAGATGCATCTTGGAAACATACACACACACACACAAACACATAGCAGGTGAGCAGCAGTAATGTTTGGATAAGATAGGAACAAAAGCATCTCGCAGACATACACACACACACACACACACACAACATCAGGTGAGCAGCAGTAATGTTTGGATAAGACAGGAACACAAGCACCTCGCAAACATACACACACACACACACACAAACCCATAGCAGGTGAGCAGCAGTAATGTTTGGATAATACAGGAACACAAGCATTTCGCAAACATACACACACACACACAAAGCAGGTGAGCAGCAGTAATGTTTGGATAAGACAGGAACACAAGCATCTCACAAACATACAAACACGCACAACAGCAGGTGAGCAGCAGTAATGTTTGGATAATACAGGAATACAAGCATCTCGGCAAACATAAACACACACAGCAGGTGAGCAGCAGTAATGTTTGGATAACATGGGAACACAAGCATCTTTAAAACACACATACACACATAAACATACAGCCTGTGAGCAGTAGTAATGTTTGGAAAAGACAGGAACACAAGCATCTCGCTAACATACACACAACACACAAAGACACAACAGGTGAGCAGCATTAATGTTTGGATAAAACAAGAACACAAGCGTCTCGCAACCATACACACACAGCAGGTGAGCAGCAGTAATGTTTGGATAACACAGGAACACAAGCATCTCGAAAAGACACACACACACATAAAAAACAGCGGGTGAGCAGCAGTAATGTTTGGATAAGACAGGAACACAAGCATCTCGCAAACATACACACACACACACAAACACACAGCAGGTGAGCATCAGTAATGTTGGGATAAGACAGAAACACAAGTATCTCGCAAACATACACACACACAAACACACAGCAGGTGAGCAGCAGTAATGTTTGGATAAGACAGGAACACAAGCATCTTGCAAACATAAGCACACACACAGAGCAGGTGAGCAGCAGTAATGTTTGGATAAGACAGGAACACAAGAATCTCGCAAACTTACACACACATACACACAGAGCAGGTGAGCAGCAGTAATGTTTGGATAAAACAGGAAAACAAGCATCTCGAAACACACACATATAAACATACAGCCGGTGAGCAGCAGTAATGTTTGGATGAGACAGGAACACAAGCATCTCGCGAACATACAAACAACACACACACACACACACACACAGCCGGTGAGCAGCAGTAATGTTTGGATAATACAGGAACACAAGCATCTCGCAAACATACACACACACACAGAGCAGGTGAGCAGCAGTAATGTTTGTATATAACAGGAACAGAAGCATCTCGCAAACATACACACACACAGCAGGTGAGCAGCATTAATATATGGATAACACAGGAACACAAGCATCTCGCAAACAAACACACTTACACACAAACACATAGCAGGTGAGCAGCAGTAATGTTTGGATAAGACAGGAACACAAGCATCTCGAAAACACACACACACATAAAAATACAGCCGGTGAGCAGAGTACTGTTTGGATACGGCAGAAACACAAGCATCTCGCTTACATACACACAACACACACACATACAAACGCACAACAGGTGAGCAACAGTAATGTTTGGATAAGACAGGAACAAAAGCATCGCGCAAACATACACACACAGCAGGTGAGCAGCAGTAATGTTTCAATAAAACAGGAACACAAGCATCTCGCAAACATACACATACACAGCAGGTTAGCAGCATTAATGTTTGGATAAGACAGGAACACAAGCATCTCGCAAACATACACACACACACACAACACACAGCATCTCACAAACATACACACACAAACACAAACACACAGCAGGTGAGCAGCAGTAAAGTTTGGATAAGACAGGAACACAAGCATCGCGCAAACATACACAAACACACACACACAAACAGCAGGTGAACAGCAGTAATGTTTGGATAAGACAGGAACACAAGCATCTTGGAAACATACACAAACACACAGCAAGTGAGCAGCAGTAATGTTTGGATAAGACAGGATCACAACCATTTCGCAAACATACAAACACACACAAACACACAGCAGGTGAGCAGCAGTAATGTTTGGATAAGACAGGAACACAAGCATCTCGCAAACATACACACACACACACTTAGAGTAGGTGAGCAGCAGTAATGTTTGGATAAGTCAGGAACACAAGCATCTCGGAAACATACACACACACATACACAGCAGGAGAGCAGCAGTAAAGTTTGGATAAGAAAGGAACACAAGCATCTCGCAAACATACACACACACACACACACAGCCGGTGAGCAGCAGTAATGTTTGGATAATACAGAAACACAAGTATCTCGGAAACATACACACACACACACAAACACACAGCAGGTGAGCAGCAGTAATGTTTGGATAATACAGGAAGACAAACATCTCGCAAACATACTCACACACACACACAAACAGCAGGTGAGCAGCAGTAATGTTTGGATAACACAGGAACGGAAGCATCTTGAAAACACACCCACACACATAAACATACAGCCGGTGAGCAGCAGTAATGTTTGGATAAGACAGGAACAGAAGCATCTCGCAAACATACACACACACAGCAGGTGAGCAGCAGTAATGTTTGGATAAGACAGGAAAACACTCATCTTGCAAACATACACACACACACACAAACACACAGCAGGTGAGTAGCAGGAATGTTTGGATAAGACAGGAACACAAGCATCTCACAAACATACACACACACACACACACACACAGCAGGTGAGCAGCAGTAATGTTTGGATAACACAGGAACAGAAGCATCTTGAAAACACACGCACACACATAAACATACAGCCGGTGAGCAGCAGTAAAGTTTGGATAAGACAGGAACACAAGCATCTCCCAAACATACACACACACACACAAACACAGAGCAGGTGAGCAGCAGTAATGTTTGGATAAGAGGAACACAAACACCTCTAAAACAAACACATACACACGCTGAAACACATAGAAGGTGAGCAGCAAAAATGTTTGGATAAGAAAGGAACACAAGCATCTCGCAACATACACACACTCAAACACAAGCACACAACAGGTGAGCATCAGTAATGTTTGGATAGGACAGGAACACAAGCATCTCGCACACATACAAACAACACACACACACACAAACAAACAGCAGGTGTGCAGCAGTAATGTTTGGATAAGACAGGAACACAAACATCTCGCAAACATACAACCAACACACACACACACACAAACACACAGCAGGTGAGCAGAAGTAAAATTTGGATAAGACAGGAACACAAGCATGTCGCAAACATACACACACACACACAAACACAAAGCAGGTGAGCAGCAGTAATATTTGGATAAGACAGGAACACAAGCATATTGCATACACACACACACACAAACATCAGGTGAGCAGCAGTATTGTTTGGGTAAGACAGGAACACAAGTCCCTCGCAAACATACACACACACACACACAAAAACACAACAGGTGAGAAGCAGTAATGTTAGGATAAGACAGATACAAAGCATCTCCCAAACATACACACACACACACACACACACACACACAGCAGGTGAGCAGCATTAATGTTTGGATAAGACAGGAACACAAGCATCTCGCAAACATACACACACACACACAAACAAACAGCAGGTGAGCAGAAGTAAGTTTAGATAACACAGGAACACAAGCATCTCACAAACGTACACACACAGCTGGTGAGCAGCAGTAATGTTTGGATAAGACAGGAACACAAGCATCTCGCAAACATACACACACACACAAACACACAGCAGGTGAGCAGCAGTAATTATTGTATAAGACAGGAACACAAGCATCTCGCAAACATACACACACACACACACAGCAGGTGAGGAACAGTAATGTTTGGATAACACCGGAACACAAGTATCTCGAAAACACACACACACACATAAACATACAGCAGGTGAGCAGCAGTAATGTTTTTATAAGAAAGGAACACAAGCACCTCGCAAACATACTCACACACACAAACATACAGCCGGTGAGCAGCATTAGTGTTTGGATAAGACAGGAACAAAAGCATCTCGCAAACATACACACACACGCACACACACAAACACACATCGGGTGAGTAGCAGTAATGTTTGGGTAAAACAGGAACACACGCATCTTGCAAACATACACACACACACACACAAACACACAGCAGGTGAGCAGAAGTAATGTTTGGATAACACAGAAACACAAGCATCTTGAAAACACACTCACACACATAAACATACAGCAGGTGAGCAGTAGTAATGTTTGGAAAAGACAGGAACACAAGTATCTCGCTAACATACAAAAACACACAGACAAACATACAGCTGGTGAACAGCAGTACTGTTTGGATAAGACAGGAACACAAGCATCTTGCAAACATACAAACACACACACAAAACACAAGAGGTGAGCCGCAGTAATGTTTGGAAAAGACAGGAACACAAGCATCTCGCAAACATACACACACACACACACACACACACACACACACAGCCGGTGAGCAGCAGTAATGTTTGGATAATACAGGAACACAAGCATGTCGAAAACACACACACACACACATAAAAATACAGCCTGTGAGCAGGAGTAATGTTTGGATAAGGCAGGAACACAAGCATCTCTCAAACATACACACAGACAAACACACACACAAACACACAGCAGGTGAGAAGCAGTAATGTTTGGATAAGACAGGAACACAAGCATTTCGCAAACATACACACACACACAAACACACAGCAGGTGAGCAGCAGTAATGTTTGGATAAAACAGGAACACAAGCACCTCGCAAGCATACACACACACACACACACACACACACACAGCAGGTGAGCAGCAGTAATGTTTGGATAAGACAGGAACACAAGCATCTCGCAAACATACATACACACACACACACACAGCAGGTTAGCAGCATTAATGTTTTGATAAGACAGGACCACAAGCATCTCGCAACCATACACACAAAAACACACAAACACACAGCAGGTGAGCAGCAGTAAAGTTTGGATAAGACAGGAACACAAGCATCGTGCAAACATACAGACAACACAGACACACACAAACAAACACACAGCCGGGAGCAGCAATAATGTTTGGATAAGACAGGAACACAGGCATCTCACAAACATACACAAACACACAAACACACAGCAGGTGAGCAGCAGTAATGTTTGTATAAGACAGAATCACAACCATCTCACAAACATACAAACACACACACAAACACACAGCAGGTGAGCAGCAGTAATGTTTGGATAAGACAGGAACACAACCATCTCGCAAACATACACACACACACACACATATAAACACACAGCCGGTGAGCAGCAGTAATGTTTGTATAAGACAGAATCACAACCATCTCACAAACATACACACACAAACACACAGCAGGTGAGCAGCAGTAATGGTGGGATAAGACAGGAACACAAGAATCTCGCAAACATACACACACACACACAGCAGGTGAGCAGCAGTAACGTTTGGATAAGACAGGAACACAAGCATCTCGCAAACATACACACACACACACACAAACACACAGCAGGTGAGAAACAGTAATGTTTGTATAAGACAGAATCACAACCATCTCACAAACATACATACACACACACAGACACATGCAGGTGAGCAGCAGTAATGTTTGGATAAGACAGGAACACAAGCATCTCGCAAACATACACACACACACACACACACACACACAGCCGGCGAGCAGCAGTAATGTTTGGATAATACAGGAAAACAAGCATCTCGAAAACACACACACACACACATAAAAACACAGCCGGTGAGCAGCAGTAATGTTTGGATAAGGCAGGAACACAAGCACCTCGCAAACATACACACACACACACACACAAACACATAGCAGGTGAGCAGCAGTAATGTTTGGATAACACAGGAACACAAGCATCTCGCAAACACACACACACACACAGCAGGTGAGCAGCAGTAATGTTTGGGTAAGACAGGAACACAAGCATCTCGCATACATACAAACACACACACACACACAGCAGGTGAGCAGCAGTTATGATTGGATAAGACAGGAACACAAGCATCTCGCAAGCATACACACACACACACAGACACAAACACACAGCAGGTGAGCAGCAGTAATGATTGGATAAGACAGGAACACAAGCATCTCGCAAACATACACACACACACACACACAAACACACAGCAAGTGAGCAGCAGTAATATTTGTATAAGACAGGAAAAAATGCATTTTGGAAACATACACACACACACACAAACACATAGCAGGTGAGCAGCAGTAAAGTTTGGATAAGACAGGAACACAAGCATCTCGCAAGCATACACACACACACACACAGACACAAACACACAGCAGGTGAGCAGCAGTAATGTTTGGATAAGACAGGAACACAAGCACCTCGCAAACATACACACACACAAACACATAGCAGGTGAGCAGCAGTAATGTTTGGATAATACAGGAACACAAGCATCTCGCAAACATACACACACACACACACACAGTAGGTGAGCAGCAGTACTGTTTGGATAAGACAGGAACACAAGCATCTCACAAGCATACACACACACACACACACAGACACAAACACACAGCAGGTGAGCGCAGTAATGATTGGATAAGACAGGAACACAAGGATCTCGCAAACATACACACACACACACACAAACACACAGCAGGTGAGCAGCAGTAATGATTGGATAAGACAGGAACACAAGCACTCGCAAACATACACAGACACACACACAAACACACAGCAGGTGAGCAGCAGTAATGTTTCGATAAGACAGGAATACAAGCATCTCGCACACATACACACACACACACAAACACACAGCAGGTGAGCAGCAGTAATTTTGGATAAGACAGGAACACAAGCATCTCTCAAACATACACACACACACACACACAAACACAAAGCAGGTGAGCACCAGTAAGGTTTGGATAAGACAGGAACACAAGCATCTCACAAAGATACACACACACACACACACACACACAAACACACAGCAGGTGAGCAGCAAAAATGTTTGGATAAGACAGGAACACAAGCATCTCGCATACATACAAACACACACACACACACAGCAGGTGAGCAGCAGTAATGTTTGGATAAGATAGGAACACAAGCATCTCGCAAGCATACACACACACACAGACACAAACACACAGCAGGTGAGCAGCAGTAATGATTGGTTAAGACAGGAACACAAGCATCTCGCAAGCATACACACACACACACACACACAGACACAAACACACAGCAGGTGAGCAGCAGTAATGATTGGATAAGACAGGAACACAAGCATCTCGCAAACATACACACACACACACACACAGCCGGAGAGCAGCAGTAATGTTTGGATAATACAGGAACACAAGCATATCGAAAACACACACACACACATAAAAATACAGCCTGTGAGCAGCAGTAATGTTTGGATAAGGCAGGAACACAAGCATCTCGCTTACATACACACAACACACACACACAAACCGACAACAGGTGAGCAACAGTAATATTTGGATAAGACAGGAACACAAGCATCTCACAAACATACACACACACACACATAAACACACAACAGGTGAGCAGCAGTAATGTTTGGATAAGACAGGAATACAAGCATCTCGCACACATACACACACACACACAAACACACAGCAGGTGAGCAGCAGTAATTTTGGATAAGACAGGAACACAAGCATCTCTCAAACATACACACACACACACACAAACACAAAGCAGGTGAGCACCAGTAAGGTTTGGATAAGACAGGAACACAAGCATCTCACAAACATACACACACACACACAAACACACAGCAGGTGAGCAGCAATAATGTTTGGATAAGACAGGAACACAAGCATCTCACATACATACAAACACACACACACACACAGCAGGTGAGCAGCAGTAATGTTTGGATAAGATAAAAACACAAGCATCTCGCAAGCATACACACACACACAGACACGAACACACAGCCGGTGAGCAGCAGTAATGATTGGATAAGACAGGAACTCAAGCATCTCGCAAGCATACACACACACACACAGACACAAACACACAGCAGGTGAGCAGCAGTAATGATTGGATAAGACAGGAACACAAGCATCTCGCAAGCATACACACACACACACACAGACACAAACACACAGCAGGTGAGCAGCAGTAATATTTGTATAAGACAGGAAAAAATGCATCTTGGAAACATACACACACACACACACAAACACACAGCAAGTGAGCAGCAGTAATATTTGTATAAGACAGGAAAAAATGCATCTTGGAAACATACACACACACACACACAAACACACAGCAAGTGAGCAGCAGTAATATTTGTATAAGACAGGAAAAGATGCATCTTGGAAACATACACACACACACACAAACACATAGCAGGTGAGCAGCAGTAATGTTTGGATAAGATAGGAACAAAAGCATCTCGCAGACATACACACACACACACACACAAACATCAGGTGAGCAGCAGTAATGTTTGGATAAGACAGGAACACAAGCATCTCGCATACATACAAACACACACACACACACAGCAGGTGAGCAGCAGTAATGATTGGATAAGACAGGAACACAAGCATCTCGCAAGCATACACACACACACACAGACACAAACACACAGCAGGTGAGCAGCAGTAATGATTGGATAAGACAGGAACACAAGCATCTCGCAAGCATACACACACACACACAGACACAAACACACAGCAGGTGAGCAGCAGTAATGTTTGGATAAGACAGGAACACAAGCATCTCGCAAACATACACACACACACACACACAAACACACAGCAAGTGAGCAGCAGTAATATTTGTATAAGACAGGAAAAAATGCATTTTGGAAACATACACACACACACACAAACACATAGCAGGTGAGCAGCAGTAATGTTTGGAAAAGACAGGAACACAAGCATCTCGCAAGCATACACACACACACACAGACACAAACACACAGCAGGTGAACAGCAGTAATGTTTGGAAAAGACAGGAACACAAGCATCTCGCAAACATACAAACACACACACACAGCAGGTGAGCAGTAGTAAAGTTTGGATAAGCCAGGAACACAAGCATCTCGCATACATACAAACACACACACACACACACACACAGCAGGTGAGCAGCAGTAATGTTTGGATAATACAGGAAGACAAACATCTCGCAAACATACTCACACACACACAAACAGCAGGTGAGCAGCAGTAATGTTTGGATAACACAGGAACGGAAGCATCTTGAAAACACACCCACACACATAAACATACAGCCGGTGAGCAGCAGTAATGTTTGGATAAGACAGGAACAGAAGCATCTCGCAAACATACACACACACAGCAGGTGAGCAGCAGTAATGTTTGGATAAGACAGGAAAACACTCATCTTGCAAACATACACACACACACACAAACACACAGCAGGTGAGTAGCAGGAATGTTTGGATAAGACAGGAACACAAGCATCTCACAAACATACACACACACACACACACACAGCAGGTGAGCAGCAGTAATGTTTGGATAACACAGGAACAGAAGCATCTTGAAAACACACGCACACACATAAACATACAGCCGGTGAGCAGCAGTAAAGTTTGGATAAGACAGGAACACAAGCATCTCCCAAACATACACACACACACACAAACACAGAGCAGGTGAGCAGCAGTAATGTTTGGATAAGAGGAACACAAACACCTCTAAAACAAACACATACACACGCTGAAACACATAGAAGGTGAGCAGCAAAAATGTTTGGATAAGAAAGGAACACAAGCATCTCGCAACATACACACACTCAAACACAAGCACACAACAGGTGAGCATCAGTAATGTTTGGATAGGACAGGAACACAAGCATCTCGCACACATACAAACAACACACACACACACAAACAAACAGCAGGTGTGCAGCAGTAATGTTTGGATAAGACAGGAACACAAACATCTCGCAAACATACAACCAACACACACACACACACACAAACACACAGCAGGTGAGCAGAAGTAAAATTTGGATAAGACAGGAACACAAGCATGTCGCAAACATACACACACACACACAAACACAAAGCAGGTGAGCAGCAGTAATATTTGGATAAGACAGGAACACAAGCATATTGCATACACACACACACACACAAACATCAGGTGAGCAGCAGTATTGTTTGGGTAAGACAGGAACACAAGTCCCTCGCAAACATACACACACACACACACAAAAACACAACAGGTGAGAAGCAGTAATGTTTGGATAAGACAGATACAAAGCATCTCCCAAACATACACACACACACACACACACACACACACAGCAGGTGAGCAGCATTAATGTTTGGATAAGACAGGAACACAAGCATCTCGCAAACATACACACACACACAAACAAACAGCAGGTGAGCAGAAGTAAGTTTAGATAACACAGGAACACAAGCATCTCACAAACGTACACACACAGCTGGTGAGCAGCAGTAATGTTTGGATAAGACAGGAACACAAGCATCTCTCAAACATACACACAGACAAACACACACACAAACACACAGCAGGTGAGAAGCAGTAATGTTTGGATAAGACAGGAACACAAGCATTTCGCAAACATACACACACACACAAACACACAGCAGGTGAGCAGCAGTAATGTTTGGATAAAACAGGAACACAAGCACCTCGCAAGCATACACACACACACACACACACACACACACAGCAGTTGAGCAGCAGTAATGTTTGGATAAGACAGGAACACAAGCATCTCGCAAACATACATACACACACACACACACAGCAGGTTAGCAGCATTAATGTTTTGATAAGACAGGACCACAAGCATCTCGCAACCATACACACAAAAACACACAAACACACAGCAGGTGAGCAGCAGTAAAGTTTGGATAAGACAGGAACACAAGCATCGTGCAAACATACAGACAACACAGACACACACAAACAAACACACAGCCGGGAGCAGCAATAATGTTTGGATAAGACAGGAACACAGGCATCTCACAAACATACACAAACACACAAACACACAGCAGGTGAGCAGCAGTAATGTTTGTATAAGACAGAATCACAACCATCTCACAAACATACAAACACACACACAAACACACAGCAGGTGAGCAGCAGTAATGTTTGGATAAGACAGGAACACAATCATCTCGCAAACATACACACACACACACATATAAACACACAGCAGGTGAGCAGCAGTAATGTTTGTATAAGACAGAATCACAACCATCTCACAAACATACACACACAAACACACAGCAGGTGAGCAGCAGTAATGGTGGGATAAGACAGGAACACAAGAATCTCGCAAACATACACACACACACACAGCAGGTGAGCAGCAGTAACGTTTGGATAAGACAGGAACACAAGCATCTCGCAAACATACACACACACACACACAACACACAGCAGGTGAGAAACAGTAATGTTTGTATAAGACAGAATCACAACCATCTCACAAACATACATACACACACACAGACACATGCAGGTGAGCAGCAGTAATGTTTGGATAAGACAGGAACACAAGCATCTCGCAAACATACACACACACACACACACACAGCCGGCGAGCAGCAGTAATGTTTGGATAATACAGGAAAACAAGCATCTCGAAAACACACACACACACACATAAAAATACAGCCGGTGAGCAGCAGTAATGTTTGGATAAGGCAGGAACACAAGCACCTCGCAAACATACACACACACACACACACACAAACACATAGCAGGTGAGCAGCAGTAATGTTTGGATAACACAGGAACACAAGCATCACGCAAACACACACACACACACAGCAGGTGAGCAGCAGTAATGTTTGGGTAAGACAGGAACACAAGCATCTCGCATACATACAAACACACACACACACACAGCAGGTGAGCAGCAGTAATGATTGGATAAGACAGGAACACAAGCATCTCGCAAGCATACACACACACACACAGACACAAACACACAGCAGGTGAGCAGCAGTAATGATTGGATAAGACAGGAACACAAGCATCTCGCAAACATACACACACACACACACACAAACACACAGCAAGTGAGCAGCAGTAATATTTGTATAAGACAGGAAAAAATGCATTTTGGAAACATACACACACACACACAAACACATAGCAGGTGAGCAGCAGTAAAGTTTGGATAAGACAGGAACACAAGCATCTCGCAAGCATACACACACACACACACAGACACAAACACACAGCAGGTGAGCAGCAGTAATGATTGGATAAGACAGGAACACAAGCATCTCGCAAACATACACACACACACACAAACACACAGCAGGTGAGCAGCAGTAATGTTTGGATAAGACAGGAACACAAGCACCTCGCAAACATACACACACACAAACACATAGCAGGTGAGCAGCAGTAATGTTTGGATAATACAGGAACACAAGCATCTCGCAAACATACACACACACACACACAGTAGGTGAGCAGCAGTACTGTTTGGATAAGACAGGAACACAAGCATCTCACAAGCATACACACACACACACACACAAGACACAAACACACAGCAGGTGAGCGCAGTAATGATTGGATAAGACAGGAACACAAGGATCTCGCAAACATACACACACACACACACAAACACACAGCAGGTGAGCAGCAGTAATGATTGGATAAGACAGGAACACAAGCACTCGCAAACATACACAGACACACACACAAACACACAGCAGGTGAGCAGCAGTAATGTTTCGATAAGACAGGAATACAAGCATCTCGCACACATACACACACACACACAAACACACAGCAGGTGAGCAGCAGTAATTTTGGATAAGACAGGAACACAAGCATCTCTCAAACATACACACACACACACACACAAACACAAAGCAGGTGAGCACCAGTAAGGTTTGGATAAGACAGGAACACAAGCATCTCACAAACATACACACACACACACACACACACACACACAAACACACAGCAGGTGAGCAGCAAAAATGTTTGGATAAGACAGGAACACAAGCATCTCGCATACATACAAACACACACACACACACAGCAGGTGAGCAGCAGTAATGTTTGGATAAGATAGGAACACAAGCATCTCGCAAGCATACACACACACACAGACACAAACACACAGCAGGTGAGCAGCAGTAATGATTGGATAAGACAGGAACACAAGCATCTCGCAAGCATACACACACACACACACACACAGACACAAACACACAGCAGGTGAGCAGCAGTAATGATTGGATAAGACAGGAACACAAGCATCTCGCAAACATACACACACACACACACACAGCCGGAGAGCAGCAGTAATGTTTGGATAATACAGGAACACAAGCATATCGAAAACACACACACACACATAAAAATACAGCCTGTGAGCAGCAGTAATGTTTGGATAAGGCAGGAACACAAGCATCTCGCTTACATACACACAACACACACACACAAACCGACAACAGGTGAGCAACAGTAATATTTGGATAAGACAGGAACACAAGCATCTCACAAACATACACACACACACACACATAAACACACAACAGGTGAGCAGCAGTAATGTTTGGATAAGACAGGAATACAAGCATCTCGCACACATACACACACACACACAAACACACAGCAGGTGAGCAGCAGTAATTTTGGATAAGACAGGAACACAAGCATCTCTCAAACATACACACACACACACACAAACACAAAGCAGGTGAGCACCAGTAAGGTTTGGATAAGACAGGAACACAAGCATCTCACAAACATACACACACACACACAAACACACAGCAGGTGAGCAGCAATAATGTTTGGATAAGACAGGAACACAAGCATCTCACATACATACAAACACACACACACACACAGCAGGTGAGCAGCAGTAATGTTTGGATAAGATAGGAACACAAGCATCTCGCAAGCATACACACACACACAGACACGAACACACAGCCGGTGAGCAGCAGTAATGATTGGATAAGACAGGAACTCAAGCATCTCGCAAGCATACACACACACACACAGACACAAACACACAGCAGGTGAGCAGCAGTAATGATTGGATAAGACAGGAACACAAGCATCTCGCAGCATACACACACACACACACAGACACAAACACACAGCAGGTGAGCAGCAGTAATATTTGTATAAGACAGGAAAAAATGCATCTTGGAAACATACACACACACACACACAAACACACAGCAAGTGAGCAGCAGTAATATTTGTATAAGACAGGAAAAAATGCATCTTGGAAACATACACACACACACACACAAACACACAGCAAGTGAGCAGCAGTAATATTTGTATAAGACAGGAAAAGATGCATCTTGGAAACATACACACACACACACAAACACATAGCAGGTGAGCAGCAGTAATGTTTGGATAAGATAGGAACAAAAGCATCTCGCAGACATACACACACACACACACACAACATCAGGTGAGCAGCAGTAATGTTTTGGATAAGACAGGAACACAAGCATCTCGCATACATACAAACACACACACACACACACAGCAGGTGAGCAGCAGTAATGATTGGATAAGACAGGAACACAAGCATCTCGCAAGCATACACACACACACACAGACACAACACACAGCAGGTGAGCAGCAGTAATGATTGGATAAGACAGGAACACAAGCATCTCGCAAGCATACACACACACACACAGACACAAACACACAGCAGGTGAGCAGCAGTAATGTTTGGATAAGACAGGAACACAAGCATCTCGCAAACATACACACACACACACACACAAACACACAGCAAGTGAGCAGCAGTAATATTTGTATAAGACAGGAAAAAATGCATTTTGGAAACATACACACACACACACAAACACATAGCAGGTGAGCAGCAGTAATGTTTGGAAAAGACAGGAACACAAGCATCTCGCAAGCATACACACACACACACAGACACAAACACACAGCAGGTGAACAGCAGTAATGTTTGGAAAAGACAGGAACACAAGCATCTCGCAAACATACAAACACACACACACAGCAGGTGAGCAGTAGTAAAGTTTGGATAAGCCAGGAACACAAGCATCTCGCATACATACAAACACACACACACACACAGCAGGTGAGCAGCAGTAATGTTTGGATAGGATAGGAACACAAGCATCTCGCAAACATACAAACACACACACAGACACAAACACACAGCAGGTGAACAGCAGTAATGTTTGGATAAGATAAGAACACAAGCATCTCGCAAACATACAAACACACACACAGACACAAACACACAGCAGGTGAACAGCAGTAATGATTGGATAAGATAGGAACATAAGCATCTCGCAAACATACACACACACAAACAGCAGGTGAGCAGCAGTAAGGGTTGGATGAGACAGGAACACAATCATCTCTAAACTTAAACACACACAAACAAACACACAGCAGGTGAGCAGCAGTAATGTTTGGATAAGACAGGAACACAAGCATGTCGCAAACACACACACACACATAAACATACACCGGTGAGCAGCAGTAATGTTTGGATAAGACAGGAACACAAGCATCTCGAAAACATACACACAAACACACAAACACAGAGCAGGTGAGCAGCAGTAATGTTTGGATAAGACAGGAACACAAGCATCTCGCACACCTACACACACACACACACACACACAAACACAGCAGGTGAGCAGCAGTAATGTCTGGATAAGACAGGAACACAAGCATCTCGAAACATACAAACACACAAACACAAACACACAGCAGATGAGAATCAGTAATGTTGGGATAATACAGAAACACAAGCATCTCGAAACATACACACACACAAACACACAGCAGATGAGCATCAGTAATGTTGGGACAACACAGAAACACAAGCATCTCGAAACATACACACACACACACACACACACAAACACACAGCAGGTGAGCAGCAGTAATGTTTGGATAAGACAGGAACACAAGCATCTCGCAAACATACACACACACAAACAAACACACAGCTGGTGAGCAGCAGTAATGTTTGGATAATACAGAAACACAAGCATCTTGCAAACATACACACACATACACAAACACACAGCAGGTGAGCATCAGTAATGTTGGGACAACACAGAAACGCAAGCATCTCGAAACATACACACACACACACACAAACACACAGCAGGTGAGCAGCAGTAATGTTTGGATAAGACAGGAACAAAAGCATCTCGCAAACATACACACACACAAACAAACACACAGCTGGTGAGCAGCAGTAGTGTTTGGATAAGATAGGAACACAAGCATCTCGCAAACATACACAAACACACACACACACACAGCAGGTGAGAAGCAGTAATGTTTGGATAAGACAGGAACACAAGCATCTCGAAAACATAAACACACAAACACAAACACACAGCAGGTGAGCAACAGTAATGTTTGGATAAGACAGGAAAACAAGCATCTCGCAATCACACACACAAACATACAGACAAACACACAGCTGGTGAGCAGAAGTTATGTTTGTATAAGAGAGGAACACAAGCATCTCGCAAACATACACACACACAAACAAAAAGCAAGTGAGCAGCAGTAATGTTTGGATAACACAGTAACAGAAGCATCTCGCACACATACACACACGCACACAGCAGGTGAACAGCAGTAATGTTTGTATAAAACAGGAACACAATCATCTCGCAAACACACACACACACATATAAACATCCAGTCGGTGAGCAGCAGTAATGTTGGGATAAGATAGGAACACAAGCATCTCGCAAACATACACACACACAAAAACACACAGCAGGTGAGCAGCAGAAATGTTTGGATAAGACAGGAACACAAGCAACTCGCAAACATACACACACACACACAAACACACAGTAGGTGAGCAGCAGTAATGTTTGAATAAGACAGAAACACAAGCATCTCGCAAGCATACACACACACATAAACACACAGCAGGTGAGCAGCAGTAATGTTTGTATAAGAAAGGATCACAACTATCTCGCAAACATAAAAACACACACAGAAACACACAGAAGGTGAGCAGCAGTAATGTTTGGATAAGACAGGAACACAAGCATCTCGCAAACATACACACAAACACACACACACATTCACAAAAACATGCAGCCGGTGAGCAGCAGTAATGTTGGATAAGACAAGAACACAAGCATCTCACAAACATACACACACACACACACACACAAACACACAGCGGGTGAGCAGCAGTAATGTTTGGATAAGACAGGAACACACGCATCTTGCAAACATACAAACACACACACACAAACACTCAGCAGGTGAGTAGCAGTAATGTTTTGATAAGACAGGAACAGAAGCATCTCAGAAACATACACACACACACAAACGCCCAAAGCAGATGAGCAGCAGTAATGTTTGGATAACACAAGAACACAAGCATCTCACAAACATACACACACACAAACAAAAAGCAAGTGAGCAGCAGTAATGTTTGGATAATACAGGAACAGAAGCATCTCACACACATACACACACGCACACAGCAGGTGAACAGCAGTAATATTTGTATAAAACAGGAACACAAGCATCTCGCAAACACACACACACACATATAAACATATAGCCGGTGAGCAGCAGTAACGTTGGGATAAGATAGGAACACAAGCATCTCGCAAACATACACACACACAAAAACACACAGCAGGTGAGCAGCAGAAATGTTTGGATAAGACAGGAACACAAGCAACTCGCAAACATACACACACACACACAAACACACAGTAGGTGAGCAGCAGTAATGTTTGGATAAGACAGAAACACAAGCATCTCGCAAGCATACACACACACATAAACACACAGCAGGTGAGCAGAAGTAATGTTTGTATAAGAAAGGATCACAACTATCTCGCAAACATAAAAACACACACAGAAACACACAGAAGGTGAGCAGCAGTAATGTTTGGATAAGACAGGAACACAAGCATCTCGTAAACATACACACAAACACACACACACATTCACAAAAACATACAGCCGGTGAGCAGTAGTAATGTTGGATAAGACAAGAACACAAGCATCTCACAAACATACACACACACACACACACACACACAAACACACAGTGGGTGTGCAGCAGTAATGTTTGGATAAGACAGGAACAGAAGCATCTCAGAAACATACACACACACACAAACGCACAAAGCAGTTGAGCAGCAGTAATGTTTGGATAAGACAGGAACACAAGCATCTCGCAAATATACACACACACAGAGCAGGTGAGCAGCAGTAATGATTGGATAAGACAGGAACACAAGCAACTCGCAAACATACACACACACACACACACACAGAGCAGGTGAGCAGCAGTAATGTTTGGATAAGACAGGAACACAAGCATCTCGCAAACACACACACACAAACACACAGCAGGTGAGCAGCAGTAATGTTTGGATAACACAGGAACACAAGCATCTCGCAAACATACACACACACACACAGCCGGTGATCAGCAGTAATGTATGGATAAGACAGGAACACAAGCATCTCGCAAACATACAAACACACACACAGACACAAACACACAGCAGGTGAACAGCAGTAATGTTTGGATAAGACAGGAACACAAGCATCTCGCAAACATACACACACACACACACAAACACACAGCAGGTGAACAGCAGTAATGATTGGATAAGATAGGAACATAAGCATCT
Source organism: Alexandromys oeconomus (assembly GCA_963919705.1). Lineage (NCBI taxonomy): Eukaryota > Metazoa > Chordata > Mammalia > Rodentia > Cricetidae > Alexandromys > Alexandromys oeconomus. Next base: position 1,549,616 of record CAWTZB010000104.1, on the reverse strand, counting down.
CGCAAACATACACACAAACAAACAGCAGGTGAGCAGCAGTAAGGGTTGGATGAGATAGGAACACAATCATCTCTAAACTTAAACACACACAAACAAAAACACAGCAGGTGAGCAGCAGTAATGTTTGGATAAGACAGGAACACAAGCATGTCGCAAACATACAAACACACACAGAAACACACAGTAGGTGAGCAGCAGTAATGTTTTGATAAGACAGGAACACAAGAATCTCGCAAACATACACACAAACACACACACACACACATTCACACAAACATACAGCTGGTGAGCAGTAGTAATGTTGGATAAGACAAGAACACAAGTATCTCACAAACATACACACACACACACACACACAAACACAAACACACAGCAGGTGAGCAGCAGTAATGTTTGATTAAGACAGGAACACACGCATCTTGCAAACATACAAACACACAAACACAAACACAAAGCAGGTGAGTAGCAGTAATGTTTTGATAAGACAGGAACAGAAGCATCTCGGAAACATACACACACACACAAACGCACAAAGCAGTTGAGCAGCAGTAATGTTTGGATAACACAGGAACACAAGCATCTCGCAAACACACACACACACATAAACATACACCGGTGAGCAGCAGTAATGTTTGGATAAGACTGGAACACAGGCATCTCAAAAACATACACACACACACACATACACACAGCAGGTGAGCAGCAGTAATGTTTGGATAAGACAGGAACAAGCATCTCGAAAACATACACACACACACACAGCCGGTGAGCAGCAGTAATGTATGGATAAGACAGGAACACAAGCATCTCGAAACATACAAACACACAAACACAAACAAACAGCAGGTGAACATCAGTAATGTTGGGATAATACAGAAACACAAGCATCTCGCAAACATACACACACACACACAAACACACAGCAGGTGAGCATCAGTAATGTTAGGACAACACAGAAACACAAGCATCTCGCATACATACATACACACACACAAACACACAGCAGGTGAGCAGCAGTAATGTTTGGATAAGACAGGAACACCAGCATATCGCAAACATACAAACAACACACACACACACAAACACACAGCAGGTGAGTAGCAGTAATGTTTTGATAAGAAAGGAACAGAAGCATCTCGGAAACATACACACACACACACAAACACAGAGCAGTTGAGCAGCAGTAATGTTTGGATAAGACAGGAACACAAGCATCTCGCAAACACACACACACACATACACATACACCGGTGAGCAGCAGTAATGTTTGGATTAGACAGGAACACAGGCATTCCAAAAACATACACACACACACATACACACAAAAACTCACAGCAGGTGAGCAGCCGTAATGTTTGGATAAGACAGGAACACAAGCATCTCGAAAACATACACACACACACACAAACACAGAGCAGTTGAGCAGCAGTAATGTTTGGATAAGACAGGAACACAAGCATCTCGCACACATACACACACACACACAAACACAGCAGGTGAGCAGCAGTAATGTTTGGATAAAACAGGAACACAAGCATCTCGCAACATACACACACACAAACACAAACACACAGCAGGTGAGCATCAGTAATGTTGGGATAATACAGAAACACAAGCATCTCGCAAACATACACACACACACACACAAACACACAGCAGGTGAGCATCAGTGATGTTGGGACAACACAGAAACACAAGCATCTCGAAACATACACATACACACACACAAACACACAGCAGGTGAGCAGCAGTAATGTTTGGATAAGACAGGAACACAAGCATCTCGCAAACATACACACACACAAACAAACACACAGCTTGTGAGCAGCAGTACTGTTTGGATAAGACAGGAACACAAGCATCTCGCAAATATACACACACACAGAGCAGGTGAGCAGCAGTAATGATTGGATAAGACAGGAACACAAGCATCTCGCAAACATACACACACACACACACAGCAGGTGAGCAGCAGTAAGGTTTGGATAACACAGGAACACAAGCATCTCGCAAACATACACACACACACACAGCCGGTGAGCAGCAGTAATGTATGGATAAGACAGGAACACAAGCATCTCGAAATATACAAACACACAAACACAAACACACAGCAGGTGAGCATCAGTAATGTTGGGATAATACAGAAACACAAGCATCTCGCAAACATACACACACACACACAAACACACAGCAGGTGAGCATCAGTAATGTTGGGACAACACAGAAACACAAGCATCTCGAAACATACACACACACAAACACACAGCAGGTGAGCAGCAGTAATGTTTGGATAAGACAGGAACACCAGCATATCGCAAACATACACACAACACACACACACAAACACACAGCAGGTGAGCAGCAGTAATGTTTGTATAAGAAAGGAACACAAGGATCTCGCAAACATACACACACACACACAGCAGCTGACCAGCAGTAATGTTTGGATAACACAGGAACACAAGCATCTCGAAAACACACACACACACATAAACATACAGCTGGTGAGCAGCAGTAATGTTTGGATAAGACAGAAACACAAGCATCTCGCAAACATACACGAAACACACACTCACACACAGCAGGTGAGCAGCAGTAATGTTTGGATAAGACAGGAACACAAGCACTCGCAAACATACACACACACACACAAACACCCAGCAGGTGAGCAGCAGTAATGTTTGGATAAGACAGGAACAAACTCATCTTGCAATCAGACACACACACACACACACACAAACATACAGCCGGTGAGCAGCAGTAATGTTTGGATAAGACAGGAACACAAGCATCTCGCAAACATACACACACACGCACACACAAACACACATCAGTTGAGCAGCAGTAATGTTTGGATAAGACAAGAACACACTCATCTTACAAACATACACACACACACAAACACACAGCAGGTGAGCAGCAGTAATGTTTGGATGAGACAGGAACACAAGCATCTCGCAAACATACACAAACACACACACACACACACAAACACACAGCAGGTGAGGCAGGTGAGCAGCAGTAATGTTTGGATAAAACAGAAACACTAGCATCTCGCTAACATACACACACACACAAACATACAGCAGGTGAGCAGCAGTAATGTTTCGATAAGACAGGAACACAAGCATCTCGCAAATATACACACACACAGAGCAGGCGAGCAGCAGTAATGATTGGATAACAGGATCACAACCATTTCGCAAACATACAAACACACACACAAACACACAGCAGGTGAGCAGCAGTAATGTTTGGATAAGACAGGAACACAAACATCTCAAAAACATACACACACACATACACCCAAAAACACACAGCAGGTGAGCAGCAGTAACGTTTGGATAAGACAGGAACACAAGCATCTCGCAAACATACACACACACACACAGCCGGTGAGCTGCTGTAATGTATGGATAAGACAGGAACACAAGCATCTCGAAACATACAAACATACAAACACAAACATACAGCAGGTGAGCATCAGTAATGTTGGGATAATACAGAAACACAAGCATCTCGCAAACATACACATATACACACAAACACACAGCAGGTGAGCATCAGTAATGTTGGGACAACACAGAAACACAAGCATCTCGAAACATACACACACACAAACACACAGCAGGTGAGCAGCAGTAATGTTTGGATAAGACAGGAACACCAGCATCTCGCAAACATACACATACACACATGATGAAATAGGAGCGGCAGGGCTTCGTCCCCGGCACCCAGCCGCCCGCATGGCTAGCTTATGCCCCGAAATAATTACATGGAAACTGTATTCTTTCAAACACTGCCTGGCCCGGCTAGTTCCAGTTTCTTATTGGCTAGCTCTTACATATTGTTCTAACCCATTTCTAATATTCTGTGTAGCCCACGAGCTGGCTTACCAGGGAGGATCTTAACCTGCGTCTGTCTGGAGCCAGAGAATCATGGCGACTCTTCTACTAAGCTTCTTTTTCCCGGGATCCTCTTCTCTTTTCTCCGCCTACCTAAGGGTTGGCCTATCAAATGGGCCTAGGCAGTTTCTTTATTAATAAGAAATCACTCCCACATAACAAACACAAACAGCAGGTGAGCAGCAGTAATGTTTGGATACGACAGGAACACCAGTATCATGCAAACATACACACAACACACACACACACACAAACACACAGCAGGTGAGCAGCAGTAATGTTTGGATAAAAAAGGAACACAAGCATCTCGCAAACATACACACACACACACACACACAGCAGCTGAGCAGCAGTAATGTTTGGATAAGACAGGAACACAAGCATCTCAAAAACATACACACACACACAGCAGGTAAGCAGCAGTAATGTTTGGATAACACAAGAACACACTCAACTTGCAAACATACACACACACACACAAACACACAGGGGGTGAGCAGCAGTAATATTTAAATAAGACAGGAACACAAGCATCTCGCAAACATACACACACAAACACAGCAGGTGAGCAGCAGTAATGTTTGGATAACACAGGAACACAAGCATCTCGAAAACAAACACAGACACATGAACATACAGCCGGTGAGAAGCAGTAATGTTTGGATAAGACAAGAACACAAGCATCTCGCAAACATACACGAAACACACACTCACACACAGCAGGTGAGCAGCAGTAATGTTTGGATAAGACAGGAACACAAGCACTCGCAAACATACACATACACACACACACACAAACACACAGCAGGTGAGCAGCAGTAATGTTTGGATAAGACAAGAACACACTCATCTTGCAAACAGACACACACACACACACAAAAATACAGCCGGTGAGCAGCAGTAATGTTTGGATAAGACAGGAAAACAAGCATCTCGCAAACATACACACACACGCAAACACACACAAACACACATCAGTTGAGCAGCAGTAATGTTTGGATAAGACAAGAACACACTCATCTTGCAAACATACACACACACACACACACACACACAAACACACAGCAGGTGAGCATCAGTAATGTTTCGATAAGAAAGGAACACAAGCATCTCGCAAACATACACAAACACACTCAGCAGGTGAGCAGCAGTAATGTTTGCATAATACAGGAACACAAGCATCTCGCAAACATACATACACACACACAGCCGGTGAGCAGCAGTAATGTTTGGAAAAGACAGGAACACCAGCATCTCGCAAACATACACACAACACACACACACAAACACACAGCAGGTGAGCAGCACTAATGTTTGGAAAAGACAGGAACACCAGCATCTCGCAAACATACACACAACACACACACAAACAGCAGGTGAGCAGCAGTAATGTTTGGAAAAGACAGGAACACCAGCATCTCTCAAACATACACACAACACACACACACACAAACAGACAGCAGATTAGCCGCAGTCATGCCTGGATAAGAAAGGAACACAAGATTATCACAAACATACACACACACACATACAGCAGGTGAGCAGTAGTAATGTTTTGATGAGACAGGAACACACTCAATTTGCAAACATACACACACACACACAAACACACAGCAGGTGAGCAGCAGTAATATTTGAATAAGACAGAAACACAAGCATCTCGCAAACATACACACACACAGCACGTGAGCAGCAGTAATGTTTGGATAAGACAGGAACACAAGCATCTCGCAAACATACACACACACACACTAGCAGGTGAGCAGCAGTAATGTTTGGATGAGACAAGAACACAAGCATCTCGCAAACATACACACACACACACACAGCAGGTGAGCAGTAGTAATGTGTGGATAATACAGGAACACAAGCATATCGAAAACATAAACACACACACACACAAACACACAACTGGTGAGCAGCAATAATGTTTGGATAAGACAGGAAAACAAGCACCTCGCAGTCACACACAAAAACAAACACACAAACACACAGGAGGTGAGCAACAGTAATGTGTGGATAATACAGGAACACAAGCATCTCACAAACGTACACACACAGCTGGTGAACAGTAGTAATGTTTGGATAAGAAAGGAACACAAGCATCTTGCAAACATACACACACACACACACACACACACAGCCAGTGAGCAGCAGAAATGTTTGGATTATACAGAAACACAAGCATCTCGCAAACATACACACACACACAAACACACAGGAGGTGAGCAGCAGTAATGTTTGCATAAGACAGGAACACAAGCATCTCGCAAACATACAAACAACACACACACCCACCAACACACAGCAGGTGCACAGCAGTAAGTTTGGATAACACAGGAACACAAGCATCACGCAAACATACACACACACACAAACACACAGCAGGTGAGCTACAGTAATGTTTGTATAAGAAAGGATCACGACCATCTCCCAAATATACAAACACACACACACACACACACAGCAGGTGAGCAGCAGTAATGTTTGGAATAGACAGGAACACAAGCATCTCTCAAACATACAAACACACACACACAAACACACATATCAGGTGAGCAGCAGTAATGTTAGGATAAGACAGGAAAACAAGCATCTCGCAAACATACACACACACACAAACACACAGCAGGTGAGCAGCAGTAATGTTTGGATAAGACAGGAATACAAGCATCTCGCAACATACACACACACACGCAGAAACACATAGCAGGTGAGCAGCAGTAATTTTGGATAAGACAGGAATACAAGCATCTCGCAACATACACACACTCAAACACAAACACACAGCAGGTGAGCATCAGTAATGTTTGGATAAGACAGCAACACAAGCATCTCGCAAACATACAAACAACACACACACACACACAAACACACAGCAGGTGAGCAGCAGTAATGTTTTTGATAAGACAGGAACACAAGCATCTCGCTTACATACACACAACACACACACACACAAAACGACAACAGGTGAGCAGCAGTAATGTTTGGATAAGACAGGAACACAAGCATCTCGCAAACATACACACAAGCAGGTGAGCAGCAGTAATGTTTCTATAAAACAGGAAAACAAGAATCTCGCAAACATACACACACACACACACAAAAACACAAGCAAGTGAGCATCAGTAATGTTTGGATAAGACAGGAAAACAAGCATCTCGCAAATATACGCACACACACACACACAGACACAGTAAGTGAGCAGCAGTAACGTTTGGATAAGACAGGAACACAAGCATCTCGCAAACATACACACACACACACACAAATACACAGCAGGTGAGAAACAGTAATGTTTGTATAAGACATAATCACAACCATCTCACAAACATACACACACACACAGACACACAGCAGGTGAGCAGCATTAATGTTTGGATAAGACAGGAACACAAGCATCTTGCAAACATACACACACACAGACAAAAACACAGCAGGTGAGCCGCAGTAATGTTTGGATAAGACAGGAACACAAGCATCTCGCAAACATACAATCACACACACACACACACAGCCGGAGAGCAGCAGTAATGTTTGGATAATACAGGAACACAAGCATCTCGAAAACACACACACACACATAAAAATACAGCCGGTGAGCAGCAGTAATGTTTGGATAAGGCAGGAACACAAGCATCTCGCTTAAATACACAAAACACACACACACAAACCGACAAAAGGTGAGCAGCAGTAATGTTTGGATAAGACAGGAACACAAGCATCTCGCAAACATACACACAAAAAAAAACATAAAGGTGAGCAGCAGTAATGTTTGGATAACACAGGAACACAAGCATCTCGCAACATACACACACACAAACACAAACACACAGCAGGTGAGCACCAGTAATCTTGGGATAAGACAGAAACACAAGCATCTCGCAAACATACACACACACACACACACACACACACAAACACACAGCAGGTGAGCATCAGTAACCTTGGGATAAGACAGAAACACAAGCAACTCGCAAACACACAAACACACAAAAACACATCAGGTGAGCAGCAGTAATGTTTGGATAACACATGAACATAAGCATTTCGAAAAAACACACACATATAAACATACAGCTGGTGAGCAGCAGTAATGTTTGGATAAGACAGGAACACAAGCATCTCGCAAACATACACACACACACACACACACACAAATACACAGCAGGTGAGAAACAGTAATGTTTGTATAAGACATAATCACAACCATCTCAAAAACATACACACACACACACAGACACACAGCAGGTGAGCAGCAGTAATGTTTGGATAAGACAGGAACACAAGCATCTCGCTAACATACACACAACACACACACAAACACACAGAAGGTGAGCAGCAGTAATGTTTGGATAAGACAGGAACACAAGCATCTCGCAAACATACTCACACACGCACACACACAAACACACATCAGTTGAGCAGCAGTAATGTTTGGATAAGACAGGAACACACTCATCTTGCAAACATACACACACACACACACAAACACACAGCAGGAGAGAAGCAATAATGTTTGGATAATACAAGAACACAAGCATCTCGCAAACATACACACACACACACACAGCAGGTGAGCAGCAGTAATGTTTGGATAATACAAGAACAAAAGCATCTCGCAAACATACACACACACACACACACAAACACACAGCAGGTGAGAAACAATAATGTTTGTATAAGACATAATCACAACCATCTCACAAACATACACACACACACACAGACACACAGCAGGTGAGCAGCAGTAATGTTTGGATAAGACAGGAACACAAGCATCTTGCAAACATACACACACACAGACAAAAACACAGCAGGTGAGCCGCAGTAATGTTTGGATAAGACAGGAACACAAGCATCTCGCAAACATACAATCACACACACACACACACAGCCGGCGAGCAGCAGTAATATTTGCATAAGACAGGAACACAAGCATCTCGCAAAAAAACACACACACATAAAAATACAGCCGGTGAGCAGCAGTAATGTTTGGATAAGGCAGGAACACAAGCATCTCGCTTAAATACACAAAACACACACACACAAACCGACAAGAGGTGAGCAGCAGTAATGTTTGGATAAGACAGGAACACAAGCATCTCGCAAACACACACAAAAAAAAAAGGTGAGCAGCAGTAATGTTTGTATATGACAGGAACACAAGCATCTCGCAAACATACACACACACACACACAAACAGCAGGTGAGCAGCAGTAATGTTTGCATAAGACAGGAACACAAGCATCTCGCAAAAAAACACACAAACATAGAGCAGGTGAGCAGCAGTAATTATTGGGTAACACAGGAACACAAGCATCTCGCAACATACACACACACACATAAACATACAGCCGGTGAGGAGCAGTAATGTTTGGATAAGACAGGAACACAAGCATCTCGCAACATACACACACACACATAAACATACAGCCGGTGAGGAGCAGTAATGTTTGGATAAGACAGAAACACAAGCATCTCGCAACATACACAGACACACACACACAGACAAAAAATACTCAGCTGGTGAGCAGCAGAAAAGTTTGGATAAGACAGGAACACCAGTATCTCGATTACGTACACACACACACACACACACACACACACAGCAGGTGAACAGCAGTATTGTTTGGATATGACAGGAACACAAGCATCTTGCAAACATACACACACACACAGAGCAGGTGAGCAGCAATAATGCTTGGACAAGACAGGAACACAAGCATCTCGCAAAGATACACACACACACAGACACAGAGCAGGTGAGCAGCAGTAATGTTTGGATAACACAGGAACACAAGCATCGTGGAAACATACAAACAACACACACACACACAAACACACAGCCGGTGACCAGCAGTAATGTTTGGATAAGACTGGAACACAAGCATCTCGCAAACATACACACACACACACACAAAAACACACAGCATCTCGCAAAAATACACACACACACATAAAACACACAGCAATTGAGCAGCAGTAAAGTTTGGATAAGACAGGAAAACAAGCATCTCGCAAACATACACACACACACACACAGCAGGTGAGCAGCAGTAATGTTTCTATAAGACAGAATCACAACCATCTCACAAACATACAAACACACACACAAACACACAGCAGGTGAGCAGCAGTAATGTTTGGATAAGACAGGAACACAAGCATCTCGCAAACATACACACACACACACACAAACGTACAGCCGGTGAGCAGCAGTAATGTTTGGATAAGACAGGAACACAAGCATCTCGCAACAGAAAAACAATACACACACACACACGCAAACACACAGCCGGTGAGCAGCAGTAATGTTTGGATAAGACAGGAACACAAGCCTCTCGCAAACATACACACACACACAGCAGGTGAGCAGCATTAATGTTTGGATAAGACAGATACACAAGCATCTCGCAAACATACACACACACACAAACACACAGCAGGTGAGCAGCAGTAATGTTTGGATCAGACAGGAACACAAGCATCTCGTAAACACACACACACACACAAACAGCAGGTGAGCAGCAGTAATGTTTGGATAAGACAGAAACACAATCATCTCGCAAACATACACACACACACAAACAGCAGGTGAGCAGCAGTAATGTTTGGATAAGACAGGAACACAAGAATCTCGCAAACATACACACACACACACACACACAAACACACTGCAGGTGAGCAGCAGTAATGTTTGGATAAGACAGGATCACACCATTTCGCAAACATACAAACACACACACAAACACACAGCAGGTGAGCAGCAGTAATGTTTGGATAAAACAGGAACACAAGCATCTCGCAAACATACACACACACATACACAGCAGGTTAGCAGCAATAATGTTTGGATAAGACAGGAACACAAGCATCTTGCAAACATACACACACACAAACACACAGCAGGTGAGCAGCAGTAAACTTTGGATAAGACAGGAACACAAGAATCTCACAAACATACACAAACACACACACAAACGTACAGCCTGTGAACAGCAGTAATGTTTGGATAAGACAAGAACACAAGCATCTCGCAAAATTACACACACTCGCAAACACACAAACACACAGCAGGTGAGCCGCAGTAATGTTTGGATAAGACAGGAACACACGCATCTTGCAAACATACACACACACACAAACACACAGCAGGTGAGCAGCAGTAATGTTTGGATAAGACAGGAACACAAGCATCTCGCAAACATACACACACACACACACAAACACATAGCAGGTGAGCAGCAGTAATGTTTGGATAATACAGGAACACAAGCATCTCGCAAACATACACACACACACACACACACAGCAGGTGAGCAGCAGTAATGTTTCTATAAGACAGAATCACAACCATCTCACAAACATACAAACACACACACAAACACACAGCAGGTGAGCAGCAGTAATCTTTGGATAAGACAGGAACACAAGCATCTTGCAAACATACAAACACACACACAAAAACACAGCAGGTGAGCCGCAGTAATGTTTGGATAAGACAGGAACACAAGCATCTCGCAAACATACACACACACACACACACACACAGCCGGCGAGCAGCAGTAATGTTTGGATAATACAGGAACAAAAGCATCTCGCTTACATACACACAACACACACACACACACAAAACGACAAGAGGTGAGCAGCAGTAATGTTTGGATAAGACAGGAACACAAGCATCTCGCAAACATACACACAAGCAGGTGAGCAGCAGTAATGTTTCTATAAAACAGGAACACAAGAATCTCGCAAACATACACACACACACACACAAAAACACAAGCAAGTGAGCATCAGTAATGTTTGGATAAGACAGGAAAACAATCATCTCGCAAACATACACACACACACACAGACACAGTAGGTGAGCAGCAGTAACGTTTGGATAAGACAGGAACACAAGCATCTCGCAAACATACACACACACACACACAAATACACAGCAGGTGAGAAACAGTAATGTTTGTATAAGACATAATCACAACCATCTCACAAACATACACACACACACACAGACACACAGCAGGTGAGCAGCAGTAATGTTTGGATAAGACAGGAACACAAGCATCTTGCAAACATACACACACACAGACAAAAACACAGCAGGTGAGCCGCAGTAATGTTTGGATAAGACAGGAACACAAGCATCTCGCAAACATACAATCACACACACACACACACACACACACACAGCCGGTGAGCAGCAGTAATGTTTGGATAATACAGGAACACAAGCATCTTGAAAACACACACACACACATAAAAATACAGCCGGTGAGCAGCAGTAATGTTTGGATAAGGCAGGAACACAAGCATCTCGCTTAAATACACAAAACACACACACACAAACCGACAAAAGGTGAGCAGCAGTAATGTTTGGATAAGACAGGAACACAAGCATCTCGCAAACATACACACAAAAAACACATAGAGGTGAGCAGCAGTAATGTTTGGATAACACAGGAACACAAGCATCTCGCAACAGACACACACACAAACACAAACACACAGCAGGTGAGCACCAGTAATCTTGGGATAAGACAGAAACACAAGCATCTTGCAAACATACACACACACACACACACACACAAACACACAGCAGGTGAGCATCAGTAACCTTGGGATAAGACAGAAACACAAGCAACTCGCAAAGACACAAACACACAAAAACACAGCAGGTGAGCAGCAGTAATGTTTGGATAACACATGAACACAAGCATTTCGAAAAAACACACACATATAAACATACAGCTGGTGAGCAGCAGTAATGTTTGGATAAGACAGGAACACAAGCATCTCGCAACAGACAAACAATACACACACAAACACGCAAACACACAGCCGGTGAGCAGCAGTAATGTTTGGATAAGACAGGAACACAAGCCTCTCGCAAACATACTCACACACACAGCAGGTGAGCAGCATTAATGTTTGGATAAGACAGATACACAAGCATCTCGCAAACATACACACACACACACAAAAACACAGCAGGTGAGCAGCAGTAATGTTTGGATCAGACAGGAACACAAGCATCTCGCAAACACAAACACACACACACAAACAGCAGGTGAGCAGCAGTAATGTTTGGATAAGACAGAAACACAAGCATCTCGCAAACATACACACACACACAAACAGCAGGTGAGCAGCAGTAATGTTTGGATAAAACAGGAACACAAGCATCTCGCAAACATACACACACACACACAAACACACTGCAGGTGAGCAGCAGTAATGTTTTGATAAGACAGGATCACACCATTTCGCAAACATACAAACACACACACAAACACACAGCAGGTGAGCAGCAGTAATGTTTGGATAAAACAGGAACACAAGCATCTCGCAAACATACACACACACACATACACAGCAGGTTAGCAGCAATAATGTTTGGATAAGACAAGAACACAAGCATCTTGCAAACATACACACACACAAACACACAGCAGGTGAGCAGCAGTAAACTTTGGATAAGACAGGAACACAAGAATCTCACAAACATACACAAACACACACACAAACGTACAGCCGGTGAACAGCAGTAATGTTTGGATAAGACAAGAACACAAGCATCTCGCAAACATACACACACTCGCAAACACACAAACACACAGCAGGTGAGCCGCAGTAATGTTTGGATAAGACAGGAACACATGCATCTTGCAAACATACACACACACACACAAACACACAGCAGGTGAGCAGCAGTAATGTTTGGATAAGACAGGAACACAAGCAACTCGCAAACATACACACACACACACACACAAACACATAGCAGGTGAGCAGTAGTAATGTTTGGATAATACAGGAACACAAGCATCTCGCAAACATACACACACACACACACAGCAGGTAAGCAGCAGTAATGTTTCTATAAGACAGAATCACAACCATCTCACAAACATACAAACACACACACAAACACACAGCAGGGGAGTCGCAGTAATGTTTGGATAAGACAGGAACACAAGCATCTTGCAAACATACACACACACACACACAAAAACACAGCAGGTGAGCCGCAGTAATGTTTGGATAAGACAGGAACACAAGCATCTCACAAACATACGCACACACACACATAAACACACAGCGGGTGAGCAGCAGTAATGTTTGGATAATACAGGAACACAAGCATCTCGCTTACATACACACAACACACACACACAAAACGACAACAGGTGAGCAGCAGTAATGTTTGGATAAGACAGGAAAACAAGCATCTCGCAAACATACGCACACACACACACACACACAGACACAGTAGGTGAGCAGCAATAATGTTAGGATAAGACAGGAAAACAAGCATCTCACAAACATACGCACACACACACATAAACACACAGCGGGTGAGCAGCAGTAGTGTTTGGATAATACAGGAACACAAGCATCTCGCTTACATACACACAACACACACACACAAAACGACAACAGATGAGCAGCAGTAATGTTTGGATAATACAGGAACACAAGCATCTCGCAAACATACGCACACACACACACAGACACAGTAGGTGAGCAGCAGTAATGTTAGGATAAGAAAGGAACAAACGCATCTTGCAAACATACACACACACAAACAAACACACAGCAGGTGAGCAGCAGTAATGTTTGGATAAGACAGGAACACAAGCATCTCGCAAACAAACACACAAACACACACACACACAAACACCCGGTGAACATCAGTAATGTTTGGATAATACAGGAACACAAGCATCTCGAAAACACACACACACACATAAAAATACAGCCGGTGAGCAGCAGTAATGTTTGGATAAGGCAGGAATACAAGCATCTCGCTTACATACACAAAACACTCACACATACAAACGCACAACAGGTGAGCAGCAGTAATGTTTGGATAAGGCAGGAACACAAGCATTTCGCAAACATACCCACACAGAACATGAGCAGCAGTAATGTTTGAAAAAGACAGGCACACAAGCATCTCATAAACATACACACACACACAGAGCAGGTGAGCAGCAGTAATGTTTGGATAACACAGGAACACAAGCATCTCGAAAACACACACACACATATAAACATACAGCCTGTGAGCAGCAGTAATGTTTGGATAAGAAAAGAACACAAGCATCGTGCAAACATACAAACAACACACACACACACACAAACACACAGCCGGTGAGCAGCAGTAATGTTTGGATAAGACAGGAACACAAGCATCGCGCAAACATACACACACACAGCAGGGTAGGAGCATTAATGTTTGGATAAGACAGGAACACAAGCATCTCGCAAACATACACACACACACACACAAACACACAGCAGGTGAGCAGCAGTAACGTTTGGATAAGACATGAACACAAACATCTCTCACACACACACACACAAACACGCAAACACACAGCCGGTGAGCAGCAGTAATGTTTGGATAAGACAGGAACACAAGCCTCTCGCAAACATACACACACACACAAACAGCAGGTGAGCAGCAGTAATGTTTGGATAAGACAAAAACACAAGCATCTCGCAAACATACACACACACACAAACACACAGCAGGTGAGCAGCAGTAATGTTTGCATAAGACAGAATCACAACCATCTCACAAACATACAAACACACACATAAAAACACAGCAGGTGAGTCGCAGTAATGTTTGGATAAGACAGGAACACAAGCATCTCGCAAACATACACACACACACACACACACACCTCAGCCTGCGAGCAGCAGTAATGTTTGGATAATACACGAACACAAGCATCTCGCTTACATACACACAACACACACACACAAACCGACAACAGGTGAGCAGCAGTAATGTTTGGATAAGACAGGAACACAAGCATCTCGCAAACATACACACACACACACACAAAAAACACAGCAGGTGAGCAGCAGTAACGTTTGGATAAGACAGGAACACAAACATCTCTCACACATACACATACATACACAAACACACAGCAGGTGAGCAGCAGTAATGTTTGGATAAAACAGGAACACACGCATCTTGCAAACATACACACACACACACAAACACACAGCAGGTGAGCAGCAGTAATGTTTGAATAAGGCAGGAACACAAGCATCTCGCAAACATAAACACACACATAGCAGGTGAGCAGAAGTAATGTTTGGATAACACAGGAACACAAGCATCTTGAAAACACACACACACACACATAAACATACAGCCGGTGAGCAGTAGTAATGTTTGGAAAAGACAGGAACACAAGTATCTCGCTAACATACAAAAACACACAGACAAACATACAGCCGGTGAACAGCAGTAATGTTTGGATAAGACAGGAACACAAGCATCTCGCAAACATACACACACACACACACACACACAGCCGGTGAGCAGCAGTAATGTTTGGATAATACAGGAACACAAGCATCTCGAGAACACACACACACACACACATAAAAATACAGCCTGTGAGCAGCAGTAATGATTGGATAAGGCAGGAACACAAGCATCTCGCTTACATACACACAACACACACAAACAAACCGACAACAGGTGAGCAGCAGTAATATTTGAATAAGACAGGAACACAAGCATCTCGCACACATACACACACACACACAAACACACAGCAGGTGAGCAGCAGTAATTTTGGATAAGACAGGAACACAAGCATCTCTCAAACATACACACAGACACACACACACAAACACACAGCAGGTGAGAAGCAGTAATGTTTGGATAACACAGGAACACAAGCATCGTGCAAACATACAAACAACACACACACACACAAACACACAGCCGGTGAGCAGCAGTAATGTTTGGATAAGACAGGAACACAAGCATCTCGCAAACATACACACACACAGCAGGTTAGCAGCATTAATGTTTTGATAAGACAGGAACACAAGCATCTCGCAACCATACACACAAACACACACAAACACACAGCAGGTGAGCAGCAGTAACGTTTGGATAAGACAGGAACACAAGCATCGTGCAAACATAAAGACAACACACACACACACAAACACACAGACGGTGAGCCGCAATAATGTTTGGATAAGACAGGAACACAGGCATCTCGCAAAAATACACACACCCACAAACACACAGCAGGTGAGCAGCAGTAATGTTTGTATAAGACAGAATCACAACCATCTCACAAACATACAAACACACACACAAACACACAGCAGGTGAGCAGCAGTAATGTTTGGATAAGACAGGAACACAAGCATCTCGCAAACATACACACACACACAAACACACAGCAGGTGAGCAACAGTAATGTTTGTATAAGACAGAATCACAACCATCTCACAAACATACACACACAAACACAAACACACAGCAGGTGAGCAGCAGTAATGGTGGGATAAGACAGGAACACAAGAATCTCGCAAACATACACACACACACACACAGCAGGTGAGCAGCAGTAACATTTGGATAAGACAGGAACACAAACATCTCGCAAACATACACATACACACACACAAACACACAGCAGGTGAGAAAGAATAATGTTTGTATAAGACATAATCACAACCATCTCACAAACATACACACACAGACAAAAACACAGCAGGTGAGCCGCAGTAATGTTTGGATAAGACAGGAACACAAGCATCTCGCAAACATACACACAAAAAAACACATAGAGGTGAGCAGCAGTAATGTTTGTATATGACAGGAACACAAGCATCTCGCAAACATACACACACACACACACAAACAGCAGGTGAGCAGCAGTAATGATTGCATAAGACAGGAACACAAGCATCTCGCAAAAAAACACACAAACATAGAGCAGGTGAGCAGCAGTAATTATTGGGTAACACAGGAACACAAGCCTCTCTCAACATACACACACACACATAAACATACAGCCGGTGAGGAGCAGTAATGTTTGGATAAGACAGGAACACAAGCATCTCGCAACATACACACACACAAACACAAAAACACAGCAGGTGAGCACCAGTAATCTTGGGATAAGACAGAAACACAAGCATCTCGCAACATACACAGACACACACACACAGACAAAAAACACTCAGCTGGTGAGCAGCAGAAATGTTTGGATAAGACAGGAACACCAGTATCTCGATTACATACACACACACACACACACACACACACACACACACAGCAGGTGAACAGCAGTATTGTTTGGATATGACAGGAACACAAGCATCTTGCAAACATACACACACACACAGACACAGAGCAGGTGAGCATCAGTAATGTTTGGATAACACAGGAACACAAGCATCGTGGAAACATACAAACAACACACACACACACAGAGCAGGTGAGCAACAGTAATGCTTGGACAAGACAGGAACACAAGCATCTCGCAAAGATACACACACACACAGACACAGAGCAGGTGAGCATCAGTAATGTTTGGATAACACAGGAACACAAGCATCGTGGAAACATACAAACAACACACACACACACAAACACACAGCCGGTGACCAGCAGTAATGTTTGGATAAGACTGGAACACAAGCATCTCGCAAACATACACACACACACACACAAAAACACACAGCATCTCGCAAACATACACACACACACAAAAACACACAGCAGTTGAGCAGCAGTAAAGTTTGGATAAGACAGGAACACAAGCATCTCGCAAACATACACACACACTCACACACAGCAGGTGAGCAGCAGTAATGTTTCTATAAGACAGAATCACAACCATCTCACAAACATACAAACACACACACAAACACACAGCAGGTGAGCAGCAGTAATGTTTGGATAAGACAGGAACACAAGCATCTTGCAAACATACACACACACACACATATGCAAACACACAGCAGGTGAGCAGCAGTAATGTTTGTATAAGACAGAATCAGAACCATCTCACAAACATACAAACACACACACAAACACACAGCAGCTGAGCAGCAGTAATGTTTGGATAAGACAGGAACACAAGCATCTTGCAAACATACAAACACACACACAAAAACACAGCAGGTGAGCTGCAGTAATGTTTGGATAAGACAGGAACACAAGCATCTCGCAAACATACACACACACACACACACAGCCGGCGAACAGCAGTAATGTTTGGATAATACAGGAACACAAGCATCTCGCTTACATACACACAACACACACACACACAAAAAACGACAACAGGTGAGCAGCGGTAATGTTTGGATAAGACAGGAACACAAGCATCTCGCAAACATACACACAAGCAGGTGAGCAGCAGTAATGTTTCTATAAAACAGGAACACAAGAATCTCGCAAACATACACACACAAACACAAAAAAACACAAGCAAGTGAGCATCAGTAATGTTTGGATAAGACAGTAAAACAAGCATCTCGCAAATATACGCACACACACACACACAGACACAGTAGGTGAGCAGCAGTAAACTTTGGATAAGACAGGAACACAAGCATCTCGCAAACATACACACACACACACACACAAATACACAGCAGGTGAGAAACAGTAATGTTTGTATAAGACATAATCACAACCATCTCACAAACATACACACACACACAGACACACAGCAGGTGAGCAGCAGTAATGTTTGGATAAGACAGGAACACAAGCATCTTGCAAACATACACACACACAGACAAAAACACAGCAGGTGAGCCGCAGTAATGTTTGGATAATACAGGAACACAAGCATCTCGAAAACACACACACGCACATAAAAATACAGCCGGTGAGCAGCAGTAATGTTTGGATAAGGCAGGAACACAAGCATCTCGCTTAAATACACAAAACACACACACACAAACCGACAAAAGGTGAGCAGCAGTAATGTTTGGATAACACAGGAACACAAGCATCTCGCAACATACACACACACAAACACAAACACACAGCAGGTGAGCACCAGTAATCTTGGGATAAGACAGAAACACAAGCATCTCGCAAACATACACACACACACACACACACACAAACACACAGCAGGTGAGCATCAGTAACCTTGGGATAAGACAGAAACACAAGCAACTCGCAAACACACAAACACACAAAAACACAGCAGGTGAGCAGCAGTAATGTTTGGATAACACATGAACACAAGCATTTCGAAAAAACACACACATATAAACATACAGCTGGTGAGCAGCAGTAATGTTTGGATAAGACAGGAACACAAGCCTCTCGCAAACATACACACACACACAGCAGGTGAGCAGGATTAATGTTTTGATAAGACAGATACACAAGCATCTCGCAAACATACACACACACACAAACACACAGCAGGTGAGCAGCAGTAATGTTTGGATGAGACAGGAACACAAGCATCTCGCAAACACACACACACACACACAAACAGCAGGTGAGCAGCAGTAATGTTTGGATAAGACAGAAACACAAGCATCTCGCAAACATACACACACACACAAACAGCAGGTGAGCAGCAGTAATGTTTGGATAAGACAGGAACACAAGCATCTCGCAAACATACACACACACACAAACACACTGCAGGTGAGCAGCAGTAATGTTTTGATAAGACAGGATCACACCATTTCGCAAACATACAAACACACACACAAACACACAGCAGGTGAGCAGCAGTAATGTTTGGATAAAACAGGAACACAAGCATCTCGCAAACATACACACACAAACACACAGCAGGTGAGCAGAAGTAATGTTTGGATAAGACAGGAACACAAGCATCTTGCAAACATACACACACACAAAACACACAGCAGGTGAGCAGCAGTAAACTTTGGATAAGACAGGAACACAAGAATCTCACAAACATACACAAACACACACACAAACGTACAGCCGGTGAACAGCAGTAATGTTTGGATAAGACAAGAACACAAGCATCTCGCAAACATACACACACTCGCAAACACACAAACACACAGCAGGTGAGCCGCAGTAATGTTTGGATAAGACAGGAACACAAGCATCTTGCAAACATACACACACACACACAAACACACAGCAGGTGAGCAGCAGTAATGTTTGGATAAGACAGGAACACAAGCAACTCGCAAACATACACACACACACACACAAACACATAGCAGGTGAGCAGCAGTAATGTTTGGATAAGACAGGAACACAAGCATCTCGCAAACATACACACACACACAAACAGCAGGTGAGCAGCAGTAATGTTTGGATAAGACAGGAACACAAGCATCTCGCAAACATACGAACACACACACATAAACACACAGTAGGTGAGCAGCAGTAATGTTAGGATAAGAAAGGAACAAACGCATCTTGCAAACATACACACACACAAACAAACACACAGCAGGTGAGCAGCAGTAATGTTTGGATAAGACAGGAACACAAGCATCTCGCAAACAAACACACAAACACACACACACACACACCCGGTGAACATCAGTAAGGTTTGGATAATACAGGAACACAAGCATCTCGAAAACACACACACACACATAAAAATACAGCCGGTGAGCAGCAGTAATGTTTGGATAAGGCAGGAATACAAGCATCTCGCTTACATACACACAACACTCACACATACAAACGCACAACAGGTGAGCAGCAGTAATGTTTGGATAAGGCAGGAACACAAGCATTTCGCAAACATACCCACACAGCAGGTGAGCAGCAGTAATGTTTCGATAAAATAGGAACACAAGCATCTCGCAATCATACACACACAACATGCACACAAACACACAGCACATGAGCAGCAGTAATGTTTGGAAAAGACAGGCACACAAGCATCTCATAAACATACACACACACACAGAGCAGGTGAGCAGCAGTAATGTTTGGATAACACAGGAACACAAGCATCTCGAAAACACACACACACATATAAACATACAGCCTGTGAGCAGCAGTAATGTTTGGATAAGAAAAGAACACAAGCATCGTGCAAACATACAAACAACACACACACACACACACAAACACAGAGCCGGTGAGCAGCAGTAATGTTTGGATAAGACAGGAACACAAGCATCGCGCAAACATACACACACACAGCAGGGTAGCAGCATTAATGTTTGGATAAGACAGGAACACAAGCATCTTGCAAACATACACACACACACACACACAAACACACAGCAGGTGAGCAGCAGTAACGTTTGGATAAGACAGGAACACAAACATCTCTCACACATACACTCACATACACAAACACACAGCAGGTAGGCAGCAGTAATGTTTTGATAAGACAGGAACACAAGCACCTCGCAAACATACACACACACACACACAAACACGCAAACACACAGCCGGTGAGCAGCAGTAATGTTTGGATAAGACAGGAACACAAGCCTCTCGCAAATATACACACCCACAAGCAGGTGAGCAGCATTAATGTTTGGATAAGACAGATACACAAGCATCGCGCAAACATACACACACACACAAACACACTGCAGGTGAGCAGCAGTAATGTTTTGATAAGACAGGATCACACCATTTCGCAAACATACAAACACAAACACAAACACACAGCAGGTGAGCAGCAGTAATGTTTGGATAAAACAGGAACACAAGCATCTCGCAAACATACACACACACATACACAGCAGGTTAGCAGCAATAATGTTTGGATAAGACAGGAACACAAGCATCTTGCAAACATACACACACACAAACACACAGCAGGTGAGCAGCAGTAAACTTTGGATAAGACAGGAACACAAGAATCTCTCAAACATACACAAACACACACACAAACGTACAGCCGGTGAACAGCAGCAATGTTTGGATAAGACAGGAACACAACCATCTCGTAAACATACAAACACACACACAAACACACAGCAGGTGAGCAGCAGTAATGTTTCTACAAAACAGGAACACAAGCATCTCGCAAACATACGCACACACACACACACAGACACAGTAGGTGAGCAGCAGTAATGTTAGGATAAGACAGGAAAACAAGCATCTCACAAACATACGCACACACACACACAAACACACAGCAGGTGAGCAGCATTAATGTTTGGATAAGACAGGAACACAACCATCTCGTAAACATACAAACACACACACAAACACACAGCAGGTGAGCAGCAGTAATGTTTGGATAACACAGGAACACAAGCATCTCGAAAACACACACACACACATAAACATACAGCCGGTGAGAAGCAGTAATATTTGGATAAGACAGGTACACAGGCATCTCGCACACATACACACACACGCAAACACACAAACACACAGCAGGTGAGCCGCAGTAATGTTTGGATAAGAAAGGAACACACGCATCTTGCAAACATACACACACACACACAAACACACAGCAGGTGAGCAGCAGTAATGTTTGGATAAGACAGGAACACAAGCAACTCGCAAAACATACACACACACACACACACAAAAACACAGCAGGTGAGCAGCAGTAATGTTTGGATAATACAGGAACACAAGCATCTCGAAAACACACACACACACATAAAAATACAGCCGGTGAGCAGCAGTAATGTTTGGATAAGGCAGGAATACAAGCATCTCGCTTACATACACACACACACAAACAGCAGGTGAGCAGCAGTAATGTTTGGATAAGACAAAAACACAAGCATCTCACAAACATACACACACACACAAACATACAGCAGGTGAGCAGCAGTAATGTTTGCATAAGACAGAATCACAACCATCTCACAAACATACAAACACACACATAAAAACACAGCAGGTGAGTCGCAGTAATGTTTGGATAAGACAGGAACACAAGCATCTCGCAAACATACACACACACACACACAAAAACACAGCAGGTGAGCAGCAGTAACGTTTGGATAAGACAGGAACACAAACATCTCTCACACATACACACACATACACAAACACACAGCAGGTGAGCAGCAGTAATGTTTGGATAAGACAGGAACACAAGCACCTCGCAAACATACACACACACACACACAAACACAGCAGGTGAGCAGCAGTAATGTTTGGATAAGACAGGAACACAAGCATCTCACAAACATACACACACACACACACATAAACACACAGCAGGTGAGCAGCAGTAATGTTATGATTACATAGGAACACAAGCATCTCGCACACATACACACACACACAAACACACAGCAGGTGAGCAGCAGTAATGTTAGGATAAGACAGGAACACAAGCAACTCGCACACATACACACACACATACACAAACACACAGCAGGTGAGCAGCAGTAATGTTTGGATACGACAGGAACACAAGCACCTCGCAAACATACACACACACACACAAACACATAGCAGGTGAGCAGCAGTAATGATTGGATAAGACAGGAACACAAGCATCTCGAAACATACACACACACACACACACAAAAACACAGCAGGTGAGCAGCAGTAATGTTTGGATAAGACAGGAACACAAGCATCTCGCAAACATACACACACACAAACAAACACACAGCTGGTGAGCAGCAGTAATGTTTGGATAATACAGAAACACAAGCATCTCGCAAACATACACACACACACACACAGCACGTGAGCAGCAGTAATGTTTCGATAAGACAGGAACACAAGCATCTCGCAAACATACACACACACACACATAGCAGGTGAGCAGCAGTAATGTTTGGATGAGACAGGAACACAAGCATCTCCCAAACATACACACACACACACACACACACACAGCAGGTGAGCAGTAGTAATGTGTGGATAATACAGGAACACAAGCATCTCGAAAACATAAACACACAAACACAAACACACAACTGGTGAGCAGCAATAATGTTGGATAAGAAGGGAAAACAAGCATCTCGCAGTCACACACAAAAACAAACACACAAACACACAGCAGGTGAGCAACAGTAATGTTTGGATAACACAGGAACACAAGCATCTCGCAAACATACACACATACACACAGAGCAGGTGAGTAGAAGTAATGTTTGGATAAGACAGGAAAACATGCATCTCGCAAACGTACACACACACACACACAGAGCAGGTGAGTAGCAGTAATGTTTGGGTAGGCCAGGAACACAAGCATCTCGCACAAATACAAACACACACAAACAAACACACAGCAGGTGAGCAGTAGCAATGTTTGGATAACACAGGAACACAAGCAACTCGCAAACATACACACACACACACAAACACACAGTAGGTGATCAGCACTAATGTTTGGATAAGACAGAAACACAAGCATCTCAGAAACATACACACACACACATACACACAAAAACACACAGCAGGTGAGCAGCAGTAACGTTTGGATAAGACATGAACACAAGCATCTCGCAAACATACACACACAAACACCAACACACAGCAGGTGAGCAGCAGTAATGTTTGGATAACACAGGAACACAAGCATCTCTCACACGTACACACACAGACACAAAAAAACACCGTAGATGAGCAGCAGTAATGTTTGGATAAGACAAGAACACAAGCATCTCGCTAACATACACACAACACACACACACAAACACACAGCAGGTGAGCAGCAGTACTGTTTGGATAAGACAGGAACACAAGCATCTCACAAATATACACACTCACAGAGCAGGTGAGCAGCAGTAATGATTGGATAAGACAGGAACACAAGCATCTCGCAAACATACACACACACACACAGAGCATGTGAGCAGCAGTAATGTTTGGATAAGACAGGAACACAAGCATCTCGCAAACATACACACACACAAACACACAGCAGGTGAGCAGCAGTAATGTTTGGATAACACAGGAACACAAGCATCTCGCAAACATACACACACACACACACAGCCGGTGAGCAGCAGTATTGTATGGATAAGACAGGAAGACATGCATCTCAAAACATACAAACACACAAACACAAACACACAGCAGGTGAGCATCAGTAATGTTGGGATAATACAGAAACACAAGCATCTCGCAAACATACACACACACACACAAACACACAGGAGGTGAGCATCAGTAATGTTGGGACAACACAGAAACACAAGCATCTCGAAACATACACACACACAAACACACAGCAGGTGAGCAGCAGTAATGTTTGGATAAGACAGGAAAACCAGCATATCGCAAACATACACACAACACACACACACACAAACACACAGCAGGGGAGTAGCTGTAATGTTTTGATGAGACAGGAACAGAAGCATCTCGGAAAAATACACACACACACAAACGCACAAAGCAGATGAGCAGCAGTAATGTTTGGATAACACAGGGACACATGCATCTCGCAAACACACACACACACATACACATACACCGGTGAGCAGCAGTAATGTTTGGATAAGACGGGAACACAGGCATTCCAAAAACATACAGACACACACATACACACAAAACCTCACAGCAGTTGAGCAGCCGTAACGTTTTGATAAGACAGGAACGCAAGCATCTCGAAAACATACACACACACAAACACAAACACAGAGCAGATAAACAGCAGTAATGTTTGGATAAGACAGGAACACAAGCATCTCGTACACATACACACACACACAAAAACACAGCAGGTGAGCAGAAGTTATGTTTGTATAAGAGAGGAACACAAGCATCTCGCAAACATACACACACACAAACACAAACACACAGCAGGTGAGCATCAGTAATGATGGGATAATACAGAAACACAAGCATCTCGCAAACATACACACACACACACAAACACACAGCAGGTGAGCATCAGTGATGTTGGGACAACACAGAAACACAAGCATCTCGAAACATACACATACACACACACACAAACACACAGCAGGTGAGCAGCAGTAATGTTTGGATAAGACAGGAACACAAGCATCTCGCAAACATACACACACACGCACACACACACAAACACATCAGTTGAGCAGCAGTAATGTTTGGATAAGACAAGAACACACTCATCTTGCAAACATACACACACACACAAACACACAGCAGGTGAGCAGCAGTAATGTTTGGATAAGACAGGACCACCAGCATCTCGCAAACATACACATACACACATGATGAAATAGGAGCGGCAGGGCTGCGTCCCTGGCACCCAGCCGCCCGCATGGCTAGCTTATGCCCCGAAATAATTACATGGAAACTGTATTCTTTCAAACACTGCCTGGCCCGGCTAGTTCCAGTTTCTTATTGGCTAGCTCTTACATATTGTTCTAACCCATTTCTAACATTCTGTGTAGCCCAAGAGCTGGCTTACCAGGGAGGATCTTAACCTGCGTCTGTCTGGAGCCAGAGAATCATGGCGACTCTTCTACTAAGCTTCTTTTTCCCAGGATCCTCTTCTCTTTTCTCCGCCTACCTAAGGGTTGGCCTATCAAATGGGCCTAGTCAGTTTCTTTATTAATAAGAAATCACTCCCACATAACAAACACAAACAGCAGGTGAGCAGCAGTAATGTTTGGATAAGACAGGAACACAAGCATCTCGCAAACATACACGAAACACACACTCACACACAGCAGGTGAGCAGCAGTAATGTTTGGATAAGACAGGAACACAAGCACTCGAAAACATACACACACACACACACAAACACACAGCAGGTGACCAGCAGTAATGTATGGATAAGACAGGAACACACTCATCTTGCAAACAGACACACACACAAACACACAAACATACAGCCGGTGAGCAGCAGTAATGTTTGGATAAGACAGGAACACAAGCATCTCGCAAACATACACACACACGCACACACACACAAACACACATCAGTTGAGCAGCAGTAATGTTTGGATAACACAGGAACACACTCAACTTGCAAACATACACACACACACAAACACACAGGAGGTGAGCAGCAGTAATATTTGAATAAGACAGGAACACAAGCATCTCGCAAACATACACACACACAAACACAGCAGGTGAGCAGCAGTAATGTTTGGATAACACAGGAACACAAGCATCTCGAAAACACACACACACACATAAACATACAGCCGGTGAGCAGCAGTAATGTTTGGATAAGACAGGAACACAAGCATCTCGCAAACATACACGAAACACACACTCACACACAGCAGGTGAGCAGCAGTAATGATTGGATAAGACAGGAACACAAGCAATCGCAAACATACACACACACACACACACAAACACACAGCAGGTGAGCAGCAGTAATGTTTGGATAAGACAGGAACACAAGCATCTCGCAAACATACACACACACGCACACACACACAAACACAAATCAGTTGAGCAGCAGTAATGTTTGGACAAGACAAGAATACACTCATCTTGCAAACATACACACACACACACAAACACACAGCAGGTGAGCATCAGTAATGTTTCCATAAAAAATTAATACAAGCATCTCGCAAACATACACAAACACACTCAGCAGGTGAGCAGCAGTAATGTTTGCATAATACAGGAACACCAGCATCTCGCAAACATACACACAACACACACACACAAACACACAGCAGGTGAGCAGCAGTAATGTTTGGAAAAGACAGGAACACAAGCATCTCGCAAACATACACACAACACACACACACACAAACAGCAGGTGAGCAGCAGTAATGTTTGGAAAAGACAGGAACACCAGCATCTCGCAAACATACACACAACACACACACACACACACACAAACAGACAGCAGGTTAGCCGCAGTAATGCTTGGATAAGAAAGGAACACAAGCATCTCGCAAACATACACACACACACACACACACACAGCAGGTGAACAGTAGTAATGTTTGGATGAGACAGGAACACACTCAACTTGCAAACATACACACACACACACAAACACACAGCAGGTGAGCAGCAGTAATATTTGAATAAGACAGAAACACAAGCAGTTCGCAAACATACACACACACACACACACAGCACGTGAGCAGCAGTAATGTTTGGATAAGACAGGAACACAAGCATCTCGCAAACATACACACACACACATAGCAGGTGAGCAGCAGTAATGTTTGGATGAGACAGGAACACAAGCATCTCGCAAACATACACACACACACACACACAGCAGGTGAGCAGTAGTAATGTGTGGATAATACAGGAACACAAGCATCTCGAAAACATAAACACACAAACACAAACACACAACTGGTGAGCAGCAATAATGTTGGATAAGACAGGAAAACAAGCATCTCGCAGTCACACACAAAAACAAACACACAAACACACAGCAGGTGAGTAACAGTAATGTTTGGATAACACAGGAACACAAGCATCTCGCAAATATAAACACACACAAACAAACACATGGCAGGTGAGCAGCAGTAATGTTTGGATAAGACAGGAAAACAAGCATCTCGCAAACGTACACACACACACACACAGAGCAGGTGAGTAGCAGTAATGTTTGGGTAGGCCAGGAACACAAGCATCTCGCACAAATACAAACACACACAAACAAACACACAGCAGGTGAGCAGTAGCAATGTTTGGATAACACAGGAACACAAGCAACTCGCAAACATACACACACACACACACAAACACACAGTAGGTGAGCAGCACTAATGTTTGGATAAGACAGAAACACAAGCATCTCAGAAACATACACACACACACATACACACAAAAACACACAACAGGTGAGCAGCAGTAACGTTTGGATAAGACATGAACACAAGCATCTCGCAAACATACACACACAAACACCAACACACAGCAGGTGAGCAGCAGTAAAGTTTGGATAACACAGGAACACAAGCATCTCTCACACGTACACACACAGACACACAAAAACACCGTAGATGAGCAGCAGTAATGTTTGGATAAGACAGGAACACAAGCATCTCACTAACATACACACAACACACACACACAAACACACAGAAGGTGAGCAGCAGTAATGTTTGGATAAGACAGGAACACAAGCATCTCGCAAACATACTCACACACGCACACACACAAACACACATCAGTTGAGCAGCAGTAATGTTTGGATAAGACAGGAACACACTCATCTTGCAAACATACACACACACACACACAAACACACAGCACGAGAGAAGCAATAATGTTTGGATAATACAAGAACACAAGCATCTCGCAAACATACACACACACACACAGCAGGTGAGCAGCAGTAATGTTTGGATAATACAAGAACAAAAGCATCTCGCAAACATACACACACACACACACTGCAGGTGAGCAGCAGTAATGTTTGGATAAGACAGGAACACAAGCATCTCGCAAACATACAAACACACACAGAAGAGGTGGGCAGCAGTAATGTTTGGATAATACAGTAATACAAGCATCTTGAAAACACACACACAAACATAAACATACGGCCAGTGAGCAGTAGTATTG
This sequence comes from Alexandromys oeconomus, assembly GCA_963919705.1. Taxonomy (NCBI): domain Eukaryota; kingdom Metazoa; phylum Chordata; class Mammalia; order Rodentia; family Cricetidae; genus Alexandromys; species Alexandromys oeconomus. Next base: position 1,519,499 of record CAWTZB010000104.1, on the reverse strand, counting down.
TTAGGAAAAGACAGGAATACAAGCATCTCGCAAACATACACACAACACACAAACACACAAAGACACAACAGGTGAGCAGCAGTAATGTTTAGATAACACAGGAACACAAGCATCTCGCAAACATACACATACAACAGGTGAACAGCAGTAATGTTTGGATAAGACAGATACACAAGCATCTCGCAAACATAAACACACACACAGCAGGTGAGCAGCAGTAATGTTTTGAAGAGACAGAAACACAAGCATCTCGCAAAAAAACACACACACACATAGAGCAGGAGAGCAGCAGTAATATTTGGATAACACAGGAACATAAGCATCTCAAAAACACACACACACACACATAAACATACAGCCGGTGAGCATCAGTAATGTTTCGATAAGACAGGAACACCAGCATCTCGCAAACATACACACAACACACACACACAAACACACAGCAGGTGAGTAGCAGGAATGTTTGGATAAGACAGGAACACAAGCATCTCACAAACATAAACACACACACACACACAGCAGGTGAGCAGCAGTAATGTTTGGATAACACAGGAACAGAAGCATCTTGAAAACACACCCACACACATAAACATACAGCCGGTGAGCAGCAGTAAAGTTTGGATAAGACAGGAACACAAGCATCTCCCAAACATACACACACACACACACAAACACAGAGCAGGTGAGCAGCAGTAATGTTTGGATAAGAGGAACACAAACACCTCTAAAACAAACACATACACACGCTGAAACACATAGAAGGTGAGCAGCAATAATGTTTGGATAAGAAAGGAACACAAGCATTTCGCAACATACACACACTCAAACACAAGCACACAACAGGTGAGCATCAGTAATGTTTGGATAGGACAGGAACACAAGCATCTCGCACACATACAAACAACACACACACACAAACAAACAGCAGGTGTGCAGCAGTAATGTTTGGATAAGACAGGAACACAAACATCTCGCAAACATACAACCAACACACACACACACAAACACACAGCAGGTGAGCAGAAGTAAAATTTGGATAAGACAGGAACACAAGCATGTCGCAAACATACACACACACACACAAACACAAAGCAGGTGAGCAGCAGTAATATTTGGATAAGACAGGAACACAAGCATATTGCATACACACACACACACACCAACATCAGGTGAGCAGCAGTATTGTTTGGGTAAGACAGGAACACAAGTCCCTCGCAAACATACACACACACACACACAAAAACACAACAGGTGAGAAGCAGTAATGTTTGGATAAGACAGATACAAAGCATCTCCCAAACATACACACACACACACACACACACACACACACAGCAGGTGAGCAGCATTAATGTTTGGATAAGACAGGAACACAAGCATCTCGCAAACATACACACACACACAAACAAACAGCAGGTGAGCAGAAGTAAGTTTAGATAACACAGGAACACAAGCATCTCACAAACGTACACACACAGCTGGTGAGCAGCAGTAATGTTTGGATAAGACAGGAACACAAGCATCTCGCAAACATACACACACACACACAAACACACAGCAGGTGAGGAACAGTAATGTTTGGATAACACAGGAACACAAGTATCTCGAAAACACACACACACACATAAACATACAGCAGGTGAGCAGCAGTAATGTTTTTATAAGAAAGGAACACAAGCACCTCGCAAACATACTCACACACACAAACATACAGCCGGTGAGCAGCATTAGTGTTTGGATAAGACAGGAACAAAAGCATCTCGCAAACATACACACACACGCACACACACAAACACACATCGGGTGAGTAGCAGTAATGTTTGGGTAAAACAGGAACACACGCATCTTGCAAACATACACACACACACACACAAACACACAGCAGGTGAGCAGCAGTAATGTTTGAATAAGGCAGGAACACAAGCATCTCGCAAACATACACACACACATACACAGCAGGTGAGCAGAAGTAATGTTTGGATAACACAGGAACACAAGCATCTTGAAAACACACTCACACACACATAAAAATACAGCCTGTGAGCAGGAGTAATGTTTGGATAAGGCAGGAACACAAGCATCTCTCAAACATACACACAGACAAACACACACACAAACACACAGCAGGTGAGAAGCAGTAATGTTTGGATAAGACAGGAACACAAGCATTTCGCAAACATACACACATACACAAACACACAGCAGGTGAGCAGCAGTAATGTTTGGATAAAACAGGAACACAAGCACCTCGCAAACATACACACACACAAACAAACAAACACACAGCAGGTGAGCAACAGTAAGGTTTGAATAAGACAGGAACACCAGTATCTCGCTTACATACACACACACACACACACACACACACACACACACAGCAGTTGAGCAGCAGTAATGTTTGGATAAGACAGGAACACAAGCATCTCGCAAACATACATACACACACACACACACAGCAGGTTAGCAGCATTAATGTTTTGATAAGACAGGACCACAAGCATCTCGCAACCATACACACAAAAACACACAAACACACAGCAGGTGAGCAGCAGTAAAGTTTGGATAAGACAGGAACACAAGCATCGTGCAAACATACAGACAACACAGACACACACAAACAAACACACAGCCGGGAGCAGCAATAATGTTTGGATAAGACAGGAACACAGGCATCTCACAAACATACACAAACACACAAACACACAGCAGGTGAGCAGCAGTAATGTTTGTATAAGACAGAATCATAACCATCTCACAAACATACAAACACACACACAAACACACAGCAGGTGAGCAGCAGTAATGGTTGGATAAGACAGGAACACAATCATCTCGCAAACATACACACACACACACATATAAACACACAGCAGGTGAGCAGCAGTAATGTTTGTATAAGACAGAATCACAACCATCTCACAAACATACACACACAAACACACAGCAGGTGAGCAGCAGTAATGGTGGGATAAGACAGGAACACAAGAATCTCGCAAACATACACACACACACACACAGCAGGTGAGCAGCAGTAACGTTTGGATAAGACAGGAACACAAGCATCTCGCAAACATACACACACACACACACACAAACACACAGCAGGTGAGAAACAGTAATGTTTGTATAAGACAGAATCACAACCATCTCACAAACATACATACACACACACAGACACATGCAGGTGAGCAGCAGTAATGTTTGGATAAGACAGGAACACAAGCATCTCGCAAACATACACACACACACACACACACACAGCCGGCGAGCAGCAGTAATGTTTGGATAATACAGGAAAACAAGCATCTCGAAAACACACACACACACATAAAAATACAGCCGGTGAGCAGCAGTAATGTTTGGATAAGGCAGGAACACAAGCATCTCGCTTAAATACACACAACACACACACACAAACCGACAACAGGTGAGCAGGAGTAATGTTTGGATAAGACAGGAACACAAGCATCTCGCAACATACACACACACACACACACAGACACAAACACACAGCTGGTGAGCAGCAGAAATGTTTGTATAAGACAGGAACACCAGTATCTCGATTACGTACACACACACACACACACACACACACACACTCACAGCATGTGAACAGCAGTAATGTTTGGATATGACAGGAACACAAGCATCTTGCAAACATACACACACACACAGAGCAGGTGAGCAACAGTAATGCTCGGACAAGACAGGAACACAAGCATCTAACAAAGATACACACACACACACACACAGAGCAGGTGAGCAGCAGTAATGTTTGGTTAACACAGGAACACAAGCATCGTGCAAACATACAAACAACACACACACACACACACACAAACACACAGCCGGTGACCAGCAGTAATGTTTGGATAGACTGGAACACAAGCATCTCGCAAACATACACACACACACACACAAAAACACAAAGCATCTCACAAACATACACACACACACACACAAAAACACACAGCATTTGAGCAGCAGTAAAGTTTGGATAAGACAGGAACACAAGCATCTCGCAAACATACACACACACACACAGCAGCAGGTGAGCAGCAGTAATGTTTGGATAAGACAGGAACACAAGCATCTCGCAAACAAACACACACACACAAACACACAGCAGGTGAGCAGCAGTAATGTTTGGATAAGACAGAATCACAACCATCTCACAAACATACAAACACACACACAAACACACAGCAGCTGAGCAGCAGTAATGTCTGGATAAGACAGGAACACAAGCATCTTGCAAACATACAAACACACACACAAAAACACAGCAGGTGAGCCGCAGTAATGTTTGCATAAGACAGGAACACAAGCATCGCGCAAACATACACACACACAGCAGGGTAGCAGCATTAATGTTTGGATAAGACAGGAACACAAGCATCTCGTGAACATACACACACACACACACAAACACACAGCAGGTGAGCAGCAGTAACGTTTGGATAAGACAGGAACACAAACATCTCTCACACATACACACACACATACACAAACACACAGCAGGTGAGCAGCAGTAATGTTTGGATAAGACAGGAACACAAGCACCTCGCAAACATACACACACACACACACACACAAACACAGCAGGTGAGCAGCAGTAATGTTTGGATGAAACAGGAACACAAGCATCTCGCAACAGACAAACAATACACACACAAACACGCAAACACACAGCCGGTGAGCAGCAGTAATGTTTGGATAAGACAGGAACACAAGCCTCTCGCAAACATACACACACACACAGCAGGTGAGCAGCATTAATGTTTGGATAAGACAGGAACACAAGCATCTCGCAAACATACACACACACACAAACACACAGCAGGTGAGCAGCAGTAATGTTTGGATAAGACAGGAACACAAGCATCTCGCAAACACACACACACACACAAACAGCAGGTGAGCAGCAGTAATGTTTGGATAAGACAGAAACACAAGCATCTCGCAAACATACACACACACACAAACAGCAGGTGAGCAGCAGTAATGTTTGGATAAGACAGGAACACAAGCATCTCGCAAACATACACACAACACACACACAAACACACTGCAGGTGAGCAGCAGTAATGTTTTGATAAGACAGGATCACATTATTTCGCAAACATACAAACACACACACAAACACACAGCAGGTGAGCAGCAGTAATGTTTGGATAAAACAGGAACACAAGCATCTTGCAAACATACACACACACATACACAGCAGGTTAGCAGCAATAATGTTTGGATAAGACAGGAACACAAGCATCTTGCAAACATACACACACACAAACACACAGCAGGTGAGCAGCAGTAAACTTTGGATAAGACAGGAACACAAGAATCTCACAAACATACACAAACACACACACAAACGTACAGCCGGTGAACAGCAGTAATGTTTGGATAAGACAAGAACACAAGCATCTCGCAAACATACACACACACGCAAACACACAAACACACAGCAGGTGAGACGCAGTAATGTTTGGATAAGACAGGAGCACACGCATCTTGCAAACATACACACACACACACAAACACACATCAGGTGAGCAGCAGTAATGTTTGGATAAGACAGGAACACAAGTACCTCGCAAACATACACACACACACACACACAAACACATAGCAGGTGAGCAGCAGTAATGTTTATATAATACAGGAACACAAGCATCTCGCAAACATACACACACACACAGCAGATGAGCAGCAGTAATGTTTGTATAAGACAGAATCACAACCATCTCACAAACATACACACACACACACAAACACATAGCAGGTGAGCAGTAGTAATGTTTGGATAATACAGGAACACAAGCATCTCGCAAACATACACACACACACACAAAAACACAGCAGGTGAGCCGCAGTAATGTTTGGATAAGACAGGAACACAAGCATCTCACAAACATACACACACACACACACACACACAGCCGGCGAGCAGCAGTAATGTTTGGATAAGACAGGAACACAAGCATCTCGCTTACATACACACAACACACACACACAAAACGACAAGAGGTGAGCAGCAGTAATGTTTGGATAAGACAGGAACACAAGCATCTCGCAAACATACACACACACACACACAAACAGCAGGTGAGCAGCAGTAATGTTTGCATAAGACAGGAACACAAGCATCTCGCAAAAAAACACACAAACATAGAGCAGGTGAGCAGCAGTAATTTTTGGGTAACACAGGAACACAAGCATCTCACAACATACACACACACAAACACAAACACACAGCAGGTGAGCACCAGTAATCTTGGGATAAGACAGAAACACAAGCATCTCGCAACATACATACACACACACACACAGACACAAACACACAGCTGGTGAGCAGCAGAAATGTTTGTATAAGACAGGAACACCAGTATCTCGATTACGTACACACACACACACACACACACACACACACACTCACAGCATGTGAACAGCAGTAATGTTTGGATATGACAGGAACACAAGCATCTTGCAAACATACACACACACACAGAGCAGGTGAGCAACAGTAATGCTCGGACAAGACAGGAACACAAGCATCTAACAAAGATACACACACACACACACACAGAGCAGGTGAGCAGCAGTAATGTTTGGTTAACACAGGAACACAAGCATCGTGCAAACATACAAACAACACACACACACACACACACAAACACACAGCCGGTGACCAGCAGTAATGTTTGGATAGACTGGAACACAAGCATCTCGCAAACATACACACACACACACACAAAAACACAAAGCATCTCACAAACATACACACACACACACACAAAAACACACAGCATTTGAGCAGCAGTAAAGTTTGGATAAGACAGGAACACAAGCATCTCGCAAACATACACACACACACAAGCAGCAGGTGAGCAGCAGTAATGTTTGGATAAGACAGGAACACAAGCATCTCGCAAACAAACACACAGACACACACACACACAAACACCCGGTGAACATCAGTAATGTTTGGATAATACAGGAACACAAGTATCTCGCTTACATACACACAACACACACACACAAAACGAGAACAGATGAGCAGCAGTAATGTTTGGATAAGAAAGGAACAAACGCATCTTGCAAACATACACACACACAAACAAACACACAGCAGGTGAGCAGCAGTAATGTTTGGATAAGACAGGAACACAAGCATCTCGCAAACAAACACACAAACACACACACACACAAACACCCGGTGAACATCAGTAATGTTTGGATAATACAGGAACACAAGCATCTCGAAAACACACACACACACATAAAAATACAGCCGGTGAGCAGCAGTAATGTTTGGATAAGGCAGGAATACAAGCATCTCGCTTACATACACAAAACACTCACACATACAAACGCACAACAGGTGAGCAGCAGTAATGTTTGGATAAGGCAGGAACACAAGCATTTCGCAAACATACCCACACAGCAGGTGAGCAGCAGTAATGTTTCGATAAAACAGGAACACAAGCATCTCGCAATCATACACACACAACATGCACACAAACACACAGCACATGAGCAGCAGTAATGTTTGAAAAAGACAGGCACACAAGCATCTCATAAACATACACACACACACAGAGCAGGTGAGCAGCAGTAATGTTTGGATAACACAGGAACACAAGCATCTCGAAAACACACACACACATATAAACATACAGCCTGTGAGCAGCAGTAATGTTTGGATAAGAAAAGAACACAAGCATCGTGCAAACATACAAACAACACACACACACACACAAACACACAGCCGGTGAGCAGCAGTAATGTTTGGATAAGACAGTAACACAAGCATTGCGCAAACATACACACACACAGCAGGGTAGCAGCATTAATGTTTGGATAAGACAGGAACACAAGCATCTCGCAAACATACACACACACACACACAAACACACAGCAGGTGAGCAGCAGTAACGTTTGGATAAGACATGAACACAAACATCTCTCACACACACACACACAAACACGCAAACACACAGCCGGTGAGCAGCAGTAATGTTTGGATAAGACAGGAACACAAGCCTCTCGCAAACATACACACCCACAAGCAGGTGAGCAGCATTAATGTTTGGATAAGACGGATACACAAGCATCGCGCAAACATACACACACACACAAACACACTGCAGGTGAGCAGCAGTAATGTTTTGATAAGACAGGATCACACCATTTCACAAACATACAAACACACACACAAACACACAGCAGGTGAGCAGCAGTAATGTTTGGATAAAACAGGAACACAAGCATCTCGCAAACATACACACACACATACACAGCAGGTTAGCAGCAATAATGTTTGGATAATACAAGAACACAAGCATCTTGCAAACATACACACACACAAACACACAGCAGGTGAGCAGCAGTAAACTTTGGACAAGACAGGAACACAAGAATCTCACAAACATACACAAACACACACACAAACGTACAGCCGGTGAACAGCAGTAATGTTTGGATAAGACAAGAACACAAGCATCTCGCAAACATACACACACTCGCAAACACACAAACACACAGCAGGTGAGCCGCAGTAATGTTTGGATAAGACAGGAACACATGCATCTTGCAAACATACACACACACACACAAACACACAGCAGGTGAGCAGCAGTAATGTTTGGATAAGACAGGAACACAAGCAACTCGCAAACATACACACACACACACAAACACATAGCAGGTGAGCAGTAGTAATGTTTGGATAATACAGGAACACAAGCATCTCGCAAACATACACACACACACACACACACAGCAGGTAAGCAGCAGTAATGTTTCTATAAGACAGAATCACAACCATCTCACAAACATACAAACACACACACAAACACACAGCAGGTGAGCAGCAGTAATGTTTGGATTAGACAGGAACACAAGCATCTTGCAAACATACACACACACACACACAAAAACACAGCAGGTGAGCAGCAGTAATGTTTGGAAAAGACAGGCACACAAGCATCTCATAAACATACACACACACACAGAGCAGGTGAGCAGCAGTAATGTTTGGATAACACAGGAACACAAGCATCTCGAAAACACACACACACATATAAACATAGCCGGTGAGCAGCAGTAATGTTTGGATAAGAAAAGAACACAAGCAAAGTGCAAACATACAAACAACACACACACACACACAAACACAGAGCAGGTGAGCAGCAGTAATGTTTGGATAAGACAGGAACACAGGCATCGCACAAACATACACACACACAGCAGGGTAGCAGCATTAATATTTGGATAAGACAAAAACACAAGCATCTCGCAAACATACACACACACACAAACAGCAGGTGAGCAGCAGTAATGTTTGGATAAGACAAAAACACAAGCATCTCGCAAACATACACACACACACAAACACACAGCAGGTGAGCAGCAGTAATGTTTGCATAAGACAGAATCACAACCATCTCACAAACATACAAACACACACATAAAAACACAGCAGGTGAGTCGCAGTAATGTTTGGATAAGACAGGAACACAAGCATCTCGCAAACATACACACACACACACACACACACTCAGCCTGCGAGCAGCAGTAATGTTTGGATAATACACGAACACAAGCATCTCGCTTACATACACACAACACACACACACAAACCGACAACAGGTGAGCAGCAGTAATGTTTGGATAAGACAGGAACACAAGCATCTCGCAAACATACACACACACACACACAAAAACACAGCAGGTGAGCAGCAGTAACGTTTGGATAAGACAGGAACACAAACATCTCTCACACATACACATACATACACAAACACACAGCAGGTGAGCAGCAGTAATGTTTGGATAAAACAGGAACACACGCATCTTGCAAACATACACACACACACACACAAACACACAGCAGGTGAGCAGCAGTAATGTTTGAATAAGGCAGGAACACAAGCATCTCGCAAACATAAACACACACATAGCAGGTGAGCAGAAGTAATGTTTGGATAACACAGGAACACAAGCATCTTGAAAACACACACACACACATAAACATACAGCCGGTGAGCAGTAGTAATGTTTGGAAAAGACAGGAACACAAGTATCTCGCTAACATACAAAAACACACAGACAAACATACAGCCGGTGAACAGCAGTAATGTTTGGATAAGACAGGAACACAAGCATCTCGCAAAATACACACACACACACACACAGCCGGTGAGCAGCAGTAATGTTTGGATAATACAGGAACACAAGCATCTCGAGAACACACACACACACACATAAAAATACAGCCTTTGAGCAGCAGTAATGATTGGATAAGGCAGGAACACAAGCATCTCGCTTACATACACACAACACACACAAACAAACCGACAACAGGTGAGCAGCAGTAATATTTGAATAAGACAGGAACACAAGCATCTCGCACACATACACACACACACACAAACACACAGCAGGTGAGCAGCAGTAATTTTGGATAAGACAGGAACACAAGCATCTCTCAAACATACACACAGACACACACACACAAACACACAGCAGGTGAGCAGCAGTAATGTTTGGATAACACAGGAACACAAGCATCGTGCAAACATACAAACAATACACACACACACAAACACACAGCCGGTGAGCAGCAGTAATGTTTGGATAAGACAGGAACACAAGCATCTCGCAAACATACACACACACACAGCAGGTTAGCAGCATTAATGTTTTGATAAGACAGGAACACAAGCATCTCGCAACCATACACACAAACACACACAAACACAAAGCAGGTGAGCAGCAGTAACGTTTGGATAAGACAGGAACACAAGCATCGTGCAAACATAAAGACAACACACACACACACACAAACACACAGACGGTGAGCCGCAATAATGTTTGGATAAGACAGGAACACAGGCATCTCGCAAAAATACACACACCCACAAACACACAGCAGGTGAGCAGCAGTAATGTTTGTATAAGACAGAATCACAACCATCTCACAAACATACAAACACACACACAAACACACAGCAGGTGAGCAGCAGTAATGTTTGGATAAGACAGGAACACAAGCATCTCGCAAACATACACACACACACAAACACACAGCAGGTGAGCAACAGTAATGTTTGTATAAGACAGAATCACAACCATCTCACAAACATACACACACAAACACAAACACACAGCAGGTGAGCAGCAGTAATGGTGGGATAAGACAGGAACACAAGAATCTCGCAAACATACACACACACACACACACACAGCAGGTGAGCAGCAGTAATGTTTGGATAAGACAGGAACACAAGCATCTCGCAAACATACACACAAAAAAACACATAGAGGTGAGCAGCAGTAATGTTTGTATATGACAGGAACACAAGCATCTCGCAAACATACACACACACACACACACAAACAGCAGGTGAGCAGCAGTAATGATTGCATAAGACAGGAACACAAGCATCTCGCAAAAAAACACACAAACATAGAGCAGGTGAGCAGCAGTAATTATTGGGTAACACAGGAACACAAGCCTCTCGCAACATACACACACACACATAAACATACAGCCGGTGAGGAGCAGTAATGTTTGGATAAGACAGGAACACAAGCATCTCGCAACATACACACAAACAAACACAAAAACACAGCAGGTGAGCACCAGTAATCTTGGGATAAGACAGAAACACAAGCATCTCGCAACATACACAGACACACACACACAGACAAAAAACACTCAGCTGGTGAGCAGCAGAAATGTTTGGATAAGACAGGAACACCAGTATCTCGATTACATACACACACACACACACACACACACACACACAGCAGGTGAACAGCAGTATTGTTTGGATATGACAGGAACACAAGCATCTTGCAAACATACACACACACACAGACACAGAGCAGGTGAGCATCAGTAATGTTTGGATAACACAGGAACACAAGCATCGTGGAAACATACAAACAACACACACACACACAGAGCAGGTGTGCAACAGTAATGCTTGGACAAGACAGGAACACAAGCATCTCGCAAAAGATACACACACACAGACACAGAGCAGGTGAGCATCAGTAATGTTTGGATAACACAGGAACACAAGCATCGTGGAAACATACAAACAACACACACACACACAAACACACAGCCGGTGACCAGCAGTAATGTTTGGATAAGACTGGAACACAAGCATCTCGCAAACATACACACACACACACACAAAAACACACAGCATCTCGCAAACATACACACACACACAAAAACACACAGCAGTTGAGCAGCAGTAAAGTTTGGATAAGACAGGAACACAAGCATCTCGCAAACATACACACACACACACACAGCAGGTGAGCAGCAGTAATGTTTCTATAAGACAGAATCACAACCATCTCACAAACATACAAACACACACACAAACACACAGCAGGTGAGCAGCAGTAATGTTTGGATAAGACAGGAACACAAGCATCTTGCAAACATACACACACACACACATATGCAAACACACAGCAGGTGAGCAGCAGTAATGTTTGTATAAGACAGAATCAGAACCATCTCACAAACATACAAACACACACACACAAACACACAGCAGCTGAGCAGCAGTAATGTTTGGATAAGACAGGAACACAAGCATCTTGCAAACATACAAACACACACACAAAAACACAGCAGGTGAGCCGCAGTAATGTTTGGATAAGACAGGAACACAAGCATCTCGCAAACATACACACACACACACACACAGCCGGCGAACAGCAGTAATGTTTGGATAATACAGGAACACAAGCATCTCGCTTACATACACACAACACACACACACACACAAAAAACGACAACAGGTGAGCAGCAGTAATGTTTGGATAAGACAGGAACACAAGCATCTCGCAAACATACACACAAGCAGGTGAGCAGCAGTAATGTTTCTATAAAACAGGAACACAAGAATCTCGCAAACATACACACACAAACACAAAAAAACACAAGCAAGTGAGCATCAGTAATGTTTGGATAAGACAGTAAAACAAGCATCTCGCAAATATACGCACACACACACACACAGACACAGTAGGTGAGCAGCAGTAAACTTTGGATAAGACAGGAACACAAGCATCTCGCAAACATACACACACACACACACACACACAAATACACAGCAGGTGAGAAACAGTAATGTTTGTATAAGACATAATCACAACCATCTCACAAACATACACACACACACAGACACACAGCAGGTGAGCAGCAGTAATGTTTGGATAAGACAGGAACACAAGCATCTTGCAAACATACACACACACAGAGAAAAACACAGCAGGTGAGCCGCAGTAATGTTTGGATAATACAGGAACACAAGCATCTCGAAAACACACACACGCACATAAAAATACAGCCGGTGAGCAGCAGTAATGTTTGGATAAGGCAGGAACACAAGCATCTCGCTTAAATACACAAAACACACACACACAAACCGACAAAAGGTGAGCAGCAGTAATGTTTGGATAACACAGGAACACAAGCATCTCGCAACATACACACACACAAACACAAACACACAGCAGGTGAGCACCAGTAATCTTGGGATAAGACAGAAACACAAGCATCTCGCAAACATACACACACACACACACACACACACACAAACACACAGCAGGTGAGCATCAGTAACCTTGGGATAAGACAGAAACACAAGCAACTCGCAAACACACAAACACACAAAAACACAGCAGGTGAGCAGCAGTAATGTTTGGATAACACATGAACACAAGCATTTCGAAAAAACACACACATATAAACATACAGCTGGTGAGCAGCAGTAATGTTTGGATAAGACAGGAACACAAGCCTCTCGCAAACATACACACACACACAGCAGGTGAGCAGGATTAATGTTTTGATAAGACAGATACACAAGCATCTCGCAAACATACACACACACACAAACACACAGCAGGTGAGCAGCAGTAATGTTTGGATCAGACAGGAACACAAGCATCTCGCAAACACACACACACACACACAAACAGCAGGTGAGCAGCAGTAATGTTTGGATAAGACAGAAACACAAGCATCTCGCAAACATACACACACACACAAACAGCAGGTGAGCAGCAGTAATGTTTGGATAAGACAGGAACACAAGCATCTCGCAAACATACACACACACACACAAACACACTGCAGGTGAGCAGCAGTAATGTTTTGATAAGACAGGATCACACCATTTCGCAAACATACAAACACACACACAAACACACTGCAGGTGAGCAGCAGTAATGTTTGGATAAAACAGGAACACAAGCATCTCGCAAACATACACACACAAACACACAGCAGGTGAGCAGAAGTAATGTTTGGATAAGATAGGAACACAAGCATCTTGCAAACATACACACACACAAACACACAGCAGGTGAGCAGCAGTAAACTTTGGATAAGACAGGAACACAAGAATCTCACAAACATACACAAACACACACACAAACGTACAGCCGGTGAACAGCAGTAATGTTTGGATAAGACAAGAACACAAGCATCTCGCAAACATACACACACTCGCAAACACACAAACACACAGCAGGTGAGCCGCAGTAATGTTTGGATAAGACAGGAACACAAGCATCTTGCAAACATACACACACACACACAAACACACAGCAGGTGAGCAGCAGTAATGTTTGGATAAGACAGGAACACAAGCAACTCGCAAACATACACACACACACACACAAACACATAGCAGGTGAGCAGCAGTAATGTTTGGATAAGACAGGAACACAAGCATCTCGCAAACATACACACACACACACACAGCAGGTGAGCAGCAGTAATGTTTCTATAAGACAGAATCACAACCATCTCACAAATACAAACACACACACAAACACACAGCAGGTGAGCAGCAGTAATGTTTGGATAAGACAGGAACACAAGCATCTTGCAAACATACACACACACACACAAAAACACAGCAGGTGAGCCGCAGTAATGTTTGGATAAGACAGGAACACAAGCATCTCACAAACATACGCACACACACACATAAACACACAGCGGGTGAGCAGCAGTAATGTTTGGATAATACAGGAACACA
The DNA here is from genome assembly GCA_963919705.1 of Alexandromys oeconomus. NCBI lineage: Eukaryota > Metazoa > Chordata > Mammalia > Rodentia > Cricetidae > Alexandromys > Alexandromys oeconomus. The sequence continues at coordinate 1,504,413 of CAWTZB010000104.1, read as the reverse complement.
AGCATCTCGCTTACATACACACAACACACACACACAAAACGACAACAGGTGAGCAGCAGTAATGTTTGGATAAGACAGGAACACAAGCATCTCGCAAACATACACACAAGCAGGTGAGCAGCAGTAATGTTTCTATAAAACAGGAAAACAAGAATCTCGCAAACATACACACACACACACACACAAAAACACAAGCAAGTGAGCATCAGTAATGTTTGGATAAGACAGGAAAACAAGCATCTCGCAAATATACACACACACACACACAGACACAGTAGGTGAGCAGCAATAATGTTAGGATAAGACAGGAAAACAAGCATCTCACAAACATACGCACACACACACATAAACACACAGCGGGTGAGCAGCAGTAATGTTTGGATAATACAGGAACACAAGCATCTCGCTTACATACACACAACACACACACACAAAACGACAACAGGTGAGCAGCAGTAATGTTTGGATAATACAGGAACACAAGCATCTCACAAACATACGCACACACACACATAAACACACAGTAGGTGAGCAGCAGTAATGTTTTGATAAGACAGGATCACACCATTTCGCAAACATACAAACACAAACACAAACACACAGCAGGTGAGCAGCAGTAATGTTTGGATAAGACAGGAACACAAGCATCTCGCAAACATACACACACACATACACAGCAGGTTAGCAGCAATAATGTTTGGATAAGACAGGAACACAAGCATCTTGCAAACATACACACACACAAACACACAGCAGGTGAGCAGCAGTAAACTTTGGATAAGACAGGAACACAAGAATCTCTCAAACATACACAAACACACACACAAACGTACAGCCGGTGAACAGCAGCAATGTTTGGATAAGACAGGAACACAACCATCTCGTAAACATACAAACACACACACAAACACACAGCAGGTGAGCAGCAGTAATGTTTCTACAAAACAGGAACACAAGCATCTCGCAAACATACGCACACACACACACACAGACACAGTAGGTGAGCAGCAGTAATGTTAGGATAAGACAGGAAAACAAGCATCTCACAAACATACGCACACACACACACAAACACACAGCAGGTGAGCAGCATTAATGTTTGGATAAGACAGGAACACAACCATCTCGTAAACATACAAACACACACACAAACACACAGCAGGTGAGCAGCAGTAATGTTTGGATAACACAGGAACACAAGCATCTCGAAAACACACACACACACATAAACATACAGCCGGTGAGAAGCAGTAATATTTGGATAAGACAGGTACACAGGCATCTCGCACACATACACACACACGCAAACACACAAACACACAGCAGGTGAGCCGCAGTAATGTTTGGATAAGAAAGGAACACACGCATCTTGCAAACATACACACACACACACAAACACACAGCAGGTGAGCAGCAGTAATGTTTGGATAAGACAGGAACACAAGCAACTCGCAAACATACACACACACACACACAAACACACAGCAGGTGAGCAGCAGTAATGTTTGGATAATACAGGAACACAAGCATCTCGAAAACACACACACACACATAAAAATACAGCCGGTGAGCAGCAGTAATGTTTGGATAAGGCAGGAATACAAGCATCTCGCTTACATACACACACACACAAACAGCAGGTGAGCAGCAGTAATGTTTGGATAAGACAAAAACACAAGCATCTCACAAACATACACACACACACAAACATACAGCAGGTGAGCAGCAGTAATGTTTGCATAAGACAGAATCACAACCATCTCACAAACATACAAACACACACATAAAAACACAGCAGGTGAGTCGCAGTAATGTTTGGATAAGACAGGAACACAAGCATCTCGCAAACATACACACACACACACACAAAAACACAGCAGGTGAGCAGCAGTAACGTTTGGATAAGACAGGAACACAAACATCTCTCACACATACACACACATACACAAACACACAGCAGGTGAGCAGCAGTAATGTTTGGATAAGACAGGAACACAAGCACCTCGCAAACATACACACACACACACAAACACAGCAGGTGAGCAGCAGTAATGTTTGGATAAGACAGGAACACAAGCATCTCACAAACATACACACACACACACACATAAACACACAGCAGGTGAGCAGCAGTAATGTTATGATTACATAGGAACACAAGCATCTCGCACACATACACACACACACAAACACACAGCAGGTGAGCAGCAGTAATGTTTGGATAAGACAGGAACACAAGCATCTCACAAACATACACACACAGACACACACACACACAGCAGGTGAGCAGCAGTAATGTTAGGATAAGACAGGAACACAAGCAACTCGCACACATACACACACATACACAAACACACAGCAGGTGAGCAGCAGTAATGTTTGGATACGACAGGAACACAAGCACCTCGCAAACATACACACACACACACACACAAACACATAGCAGGTGAGCAGCAGTAATGATTGGATAAGACAGGAACACAAGCATCTCGAAACATACACACACACACACACACAAAAACACAGCAGGTGAGCAGCAGTAATGTTTGGATAAGACAGGAACACAAGCATCTCGCAAACATACACAACACAAACAAACACACAGCTGGTGAGCAGCAGTAATGTTTGGATAATACAGAAACACAAGCATCTCGCAAACATACACACACACACACACACACAGCACGTGAGCAGCAGTAATGTTTCGATAAGACAGGAACACAAGCATCTCGCAAACATACACACACACACACATAGCAGGTGAGCAGCAGTAATGTTTGGATGAGACAGGAACACAAGCATCTCCCAAACATACACACACACACACACACACACAGCAGGTGAGCAGTAGTACTGTGTGGATAATACAGGAACACAAGCATCTCGAAAACATAAACACACAAACACAAACACACAACTGGTGAGCAGCAATAATGTTGGATAAGAAGGGAAAACAAGCATCTCGCAGTCACACACAAAAACAAACACACAAACACACAGCAGGTGAGCAACAGTAATGTTTGGATAACACAGGAACACAAGCATCTCGCAAACATACACACATACACACAGAGCAGGTGAGTAGAAGTAATGTTTGGATAAGACAGGAAAACATGCATCTCGCAAACGTACACACACACACACAGAGCAGGTGAGTAGCAGTAATGTTTGGGTAGGCCAGGAACACAAGCATCTCGCACAAATACAAACACACACAAACAAACACACAGCAGGTGAGCAGTAGCAATGTTTGGATAACACAGGAACACAAGCAACTCGCAAACATACACACACACACACAAACACACAGTAGGTGAGCAGCACTAATGTTTGGATAAGACAGAAACACAAGCATCTCAGAAACATACACACACACACATACACACAAAAACACACAGCAGGTGAGCAGCAGTAACGTTTGGATAAGACATGAACACAAGCATCTCGCAAACATACACACACAAACACCAACACACAGCAGGTGAGCAGCAGTAATGTTTGGATAACACAGGAACACAAGCATCTCTCACACGTACACACACAGACACAAAAAAACACCGTAGATGAGCAGCAGTAATGTTTGGATAAGACAAGAACACAAGCATCTCGCTAACATACACACAACACACACACACAAACACAGAGCAGGTGAGCAGCAGTACTGTTTGGATAAGACAGGAACACAAGCATCTCACAAATATACACACTCACAGAGCAGGTGAGCAGCAGTAATGATTGGATAAGACAGGAACACAAGCATCTCGCAAACATACACACACACACACAGAGCATGTGAGCAGCAGTAATGTTTGGATAAGACAGGAACACAAGCATCTCGCAAACATACACACACACAAACACACAGCAGGTGAGCAGCAGTAATGTTTGGATAACACAGGAACACAAGCATCTCGCAAACATACACACACACACACAGCCGGTGAGCAGCAGTATTGTATGGATAAGACAGGAAGACATGCATCTCAAAACATACAAACACACAAACACAAACACACAGCAGGTGAGCATCAGTAATGTTGGGATAATACAGAAACACAAGCATCTCGCAAACATACACACACACACACAAACACACAGGAGGTGAGCATCAGTAATGTTGGGACAACACAGAAACACAAGCATCTCGAAACATACACACACACAAACACACAGCAGGTGAGCAGCAGTAATGTTTGGATAAGACAGGAAAACCAGCATATCGCAAACATACACACAACACACACACACACAAACACACAGCAGGGGAGTAGCTGTAATGTTTTGATGAGACAGGAACAGAAGCATCTCGGAAAAATACACACACACACAAACGCACAAAGCAGATGAGCAGCAGTAATGTTTGGATAACACAGGGACACATGCATCTCGCAAACACACACACACACATACACATACACCGGTGAGCAGCAGTAATGTTTGGATAAGACGGGAACACAGGCATTCCAAAAACATACAGACACACACATACACACAAAACCTCACAGCAGTTGAGCAGCCGTAACGTTTGATAAGACAGGAACGCAAGCATCTCGAAAACATACACACACACAAACACAAACACAGAGCAGATAAACAGCAGTAATGTTTGGATAAGACAGAACACAAGCATCTCGTACACATACACACACACAAAAACACAGCAGGTGAGCAGAAGTTATGTTTGTATAAGAGAGGAACACAAGCATCTCGCAAAACATACACACACACAAACACAAACACACAGCAGGTGAGCATCAGTAATGATGGGATAATACAGAAACACAAGCATCTCGCAAACATACACACACACACAAACACACAGCAGGTGAGCATCAGTGATGTTGGGACAACACAGAAACACAAGCATCTCGAAACATACACATACACACACACACAAACACACAGCAGGTGAGCAGCAGTAATATTTGGATAAGACAGGAACACAAGCATCTCGCAAACATACACACACACGCACACACACACAAACACATCAGTTGAGCAGCAGTAATGTTTGGATAAGACAAGAACACACTCATCTTGCAAACATACACACACACACAAACACACAGCAGGTGAGCAGCAGTAATGTTTGGATAAGACAGGACCACCAGCATCTCGCAAACATACACATACACACATGATGAAATAGGAGCGGCAGGGCTGCGTCCCTGGCACCCAGCCGCCCGCATGGCTAGCTTATGCCCCGAAATAATTACATGGAAACTGTATTCTTTCAAACACTGCCTGGCCCGGCTAGTTCCAGTTTCTTATTGGCTAGCTCTTACATATTGTTCTAACCCATTTCTAACATTCTGTGTAGCCCAAGAGCTGGCTTACCAGGGAGGATCTTAACCTGCGTCTGTCTGGAGCCAGAGAATCATGGCGACTCTTCTACTAAGCTTCTTTTTCCCAGGATCCTCTTCTCTTTTCTCCGCCTACCTAAGGGTTGGCCTATCAAATGGGCCTAGTCAGTTTCTTTATTAATAAGAAATCACTCCCACATAACAAACACAAACAGCAGGTGAGCAGCAGTAATGTTTGGATAAGACAGGAACACCAGCATCTCGCAAACATACACACACACATAAACATACAGCTGGTGAGCAGCAGTAATGTTTGGATAAGACAGGAACACAAGCATCTCGCAAACATACACGAAACACACACTCACACACAGCAGGTGAGCAGCAGTAATGTTTGGATAAGACAGGAACAAAAGCACTCGAAAACATACACACACACACACACAAACACACAGCAGGTGACCAGCAGTAATGTATGGATAAGACAGGAACACACTCATCTTGCAAACAGACACACACACAAACACACAAACATACAGCCGGTGAGCAGCAGTAATGTTTGGATAAGACAGGAACACAAGCATCTCGCAAACATACACACACACGCACACACACACAAACACACATCAGTTGAGCAGCAGTAATGTTTGGATAACACAGGAACACACTCAACTTGCAAACATACACACACACACAAACACACAGGAGGTGAGCAGCAGTAATATTTGAATAAGACAGGAACACAAGCATCTCGCAAACATACACACACACAAACACAGCAGGTGAGCAGCAGTAATGTTTGGATAACACAGGAACACAAGCATCTCGAAAACACACACACACACATAAACATACAGCCGGTGAGCAGCAGTAATGTTTGGATAAGACAGGAACACAAGCATCTCGCAAACATACACGAAACACACACTCACACACAGCAGGTGAGCAGCAGTAATGATTGGATAAGACAGGAACACAAGCAATCGCAAACATACACACACACACACACACAAACACACAGCAGGTGAGCAGCAGTAATGTTTGGATAAGACAGGAACACAAGCATCTCGCAAACATACACACACACGCACACACACACAAACACAAATCAGTTGAGCAGCAGTAATGTTTGGACAAGACAAGAACACACTCATCTTGCAAACATACACACACACACACAAACACACAGCAGGTGAGCATCAGTAATGTTTCCATAAAAAATTAATACAAGCATCTCGCAAATATACACAAACACACTCAGCAGGTGAGCAGCAGTAATGTTTGCATAATACAGGAACACCAGCATCTCGCAAACATACACACAACACACACACACAAACACACAGCAGGTGAGCAGCAGTAATGTTTGGAAAAGACAGGAACACAAGCATCTCGCAAACATACACACAACACACACACACACAAACAGCAGGTGAGCAGCAGTAATGTTTGGAAAAGACAGGAACACCAGCATCTCGCAAACATACACACAACACACACACACACACACAAACAGACAGCAGGTTAGCCGCAGTAATGCTTAGATAAGAAAGGAACACAAGCATCTCGCAAACATACACACACACACACACACACACAGCAGGTGAACAGTAGTAATGTTTGGATGAGACAGGAACACACTCAACTTGCAAACATACACACACACACACAAACACACAGCAGGTGAGCAGCAGTAATATTTGAATAAGACAGAAACACAAGCAGTTCGCAAACATACACACACACACACACACAGCACGTGAGCAGCAGTAATGTTTGGATAAGACAGGAACACAAGCATCTCGCAAACATACACACACACACACATAGCAGGTGAGCAGCAGTAATGTTTGGATGAGACAGGAACACAAGCATCTCGCAAACATACACACACACACACACACACACAGCAGGTGAGCAGTAGTAATGTGTGGATAATACAGGAACACAAGCATCTCGAAAACATAAACACACAAACACAAACACACAACTGGTGAGCAGCAATAATGTTGGATAAGACAGGAAAACAAGCATCTCGCAGTCACACACAAAAACAAACACACAAACACACAGCAGGTGAGTAACAGTAATGTTTGGATAACACAGGAACACAAGCATCTCGCAAATATAAACACACACAAACAAACACATGGCAGGTGAGCAGCAGTAATGTTTGGATAAGACAGGAAAACAAGCATCTCGCAAACGTACACACACACACACACAGAGCAGGTGAGTAGCAGTAATGTTTGGGTAGGCCAGGAACACAAGCATCTCGCACAAATACAAACACACACAAACAAACACACAGCAGGTGAGCAGTAGCAATGTTTGGATAACACAGGAACACAAGCAACTCGCAAACATACACACACACACACAAACACACAGTAGGTGAGCAGCACTAATGTTTGGATAAGACAGAAACACAAGCATCTCAGAAACATACACACACACACATACACACAAAAACACACAACAGGTGAGCAGCAGTAACGTTTGGATAAGACATGAACACAAGCATCTCGCAAACATACACACACAAACACCAACACACAGCAGGTGAGCAGCAGTAATGTTTGGATAACACAGGAACACAAGCATCTCTCACACGTACACACACAGACACACAAAAACACCGTAGATGAGCAGCAGTAATGTTTGGATAAGACAGGAACACAAGCATCTCACTAACATACACACAACACACACACACAAACACACAGAAGGTGAGCAGCAGTAATGTTTGGATAAGACAGGAACACAAGCATCTCGCAAACATACTCACACACGCACACACACAAACACACATCAGTTGAGCAGCAGTAATGTTTGGATAAGACAGGAACACACTCATCTTGCAAACATACACACACACACACACAAACACACAGCACGAGAGAAGCAATAATGTTTGGATAATACAAGAACACAAGCATCTCGCAAACATACACACACACACACACTGCAGGTGAGCAGCAGTAATGTTTGGATAAGACAGGAACACAAGCATCTCGCAAACATACAAACACACACAGAGGAGGTGGGCAGCAGTAATGTTTGGATAATACAGTAATACAAGCATCTTGAAAACACACACACAAACATAAACATACGGCCAGTGAGCAGTAGTATTGTTAGGAAAAGACAGGAATACAAGCATCTCGCAAACATACACACAACACACAAACACACAAAGACCCAACAGGTGAGCAGCAGTAATGTTTAGATAACACAGGAACACAAGCATCTCGCAAACATACACATACAACAGGTGAACAGCAGTAATGTTTGGATAAGACAGATACACAAGCATCTCGCAAAAAAACACACACACACATAGAGCAGGAGAGCAGCAGTAATATTTGGATAACACAGGAACATAAGCATCTCAAAAACACACACACACACACATAAACATACAGCCGGTGAGCATCAGTAATGTTTCGATAAGACAGGAACACCAGCATCTCGCAAACATACACACAACACACACACACAAACACACAGCAGGTGAGCAGCAGTAATGTTTGGATAATACAGGAAGACAAACATCTCGCAAACATACTCACACACACACAAACAGCAGGTGAGCAGCAGTAATGTTTGGATAACACAGGAACGGAAGCATCTTGAAAACACACCCACACACATAAACATACAGCCGGTGAGCAGCAGTAATGTTTGGATAAGACAGGAACAGAAGCATCTCGCAAACATACACACACACAGCAGGTGAGCAGCAGTAATGTTTGGATAAGACAGGAAAACACTCATCTTGCAAACATACACACACACACACAAACACACAGCAGGTGAGTAGCAGGAATGTTTGGATAAGACAGGAACACAAGCATCTCACAAACATACACACACACACACACAGCAGGTGAGCAGCAGTAATGTTTGGATAACACAGGAACAGAAGCATCTTGAAAACACACCCACACACATAAACATACAGCCGGTGAGCAGCAGTAAAGTTTGGATAAGACAGGAACACAAGCATCTCCCAAACATACACACACACACACAAACACAGAGCAGGTGAGCAGCAGTAATGTTTGGATAAGAGGAACACAAACACCTCTAAAACAAACACATACACACGCTGAAACACATAGAAGGTGAGCAGCAATAATGTTTGGATAAGAAAGGAACACAAGCATTTCGCAACATACACACACTCAAACACAAGCACACAACAGGTGAGCATCAGTAATGTTTGGATAGGACAGGAACACAAGCATCTCGCACACATACAAACAACACACACACACAAACAAACAGCAGGTGTGCAGCAGTAATGTTTGGATAAGACAGGAACACAAACATCTCGCAAACATACAACCAACACACACACACACAAACACACAGCAGGTGAGCAGAAGTAAAATTTGGATAAGACAGGAACACAAGCATGTCGCAAACATACACACACACACACAAACACAAAGCAGGTGAGCAGCAGTAATATTTGGATAAGACAGGAACACAAGCATATTGCATACACACACACACACACACAAACATCAGGTGAGCAGCAGTATTGTTTGGGTAAGACAGGAACACAAGTCCCTCGCAAACATACACACACACACACACAAAAACACAACAGGTGAGAAGCAGTAATGTTTGGATAAGACAGATACAAAGCATCTCCCAAACATACACACACACACACACACACACACGCAGGTGAGCAGCATTAATGTTTGGATAAGACAGGAACACAAGCATCTCGCAAACATACACACACACACAAACAAACAGCAGGTGAGCAGAAGTAAGTTTAGATAACACAGGAACACAAGCATCTCACAAACGTACACACACAGCTGGTGAGCAGCAGTAATGTTTGGATAAGACAGGAACACAAGCATCTCGCAAACATACACACACACACACAAACACACAGCAGGTGAGGAACAGTAATGTTTGGATAACACAGGAACACAAGTATCTCGAAAACACACACACACACATAAACATACAGCAGGTGAGCAGCAGTAATGTTTTTATAAGAAAGGAACACAAGCACCTCGCAAACATACTCACACACACAAACATACAGCCGGTGAGCAGCATTAGTGTTTGGATAAGACAGGAACAAAAGCATCTCGCAAACATACACACACACGCACACACACAAACACACATCGGGTGAGTAGCAGTAATGTTTGGGTAAAACAGGAACACACGCATCTTGCAAACATACACACACACACACACAAACACACAGCAGGTGAGCAGCAGTAATGTTTGAATAAGGCAGGAACACAAGCATCTCGCAAACATAAAAACACACACAGCAGGTGAGCAGAAGTAATGTTTGGATAACACAGGAACACAAGCATCTTGAAAACACACTCACACACATAAACATACAGCAGGTGAGCAGTAGTAATGTTTGGAAAAGACAGGAACACAAGTATCTCGCTAACATACAAAAACACACAGACAAACATACAGCTGGTGAACAGCAGTACTGTTTGGATAAGACAGGAACACAAGCATCTTGCAAACATACAAACACACACACAAAACACAAGAGGTGAGCCGCAGTAATGTTTGGAAAAGACAGGAACACAAGCATCTCGCAAACATACACACACACACACACACACAGCCGGTGAGCAGCAGTAATGTTTGGATAATACAGGAACACAAGCATCTCGAAAACACACACACACACACATAAAAATACAGCCTGTGAGCAGGAGTAATGTTTGGATAAGGCAGGAACACAAGCATCTCTCAAACATACACACAGACAAACACACACACAAACACACAGCAGGTGAGAAGCAGTAATGTTTGGATAAGACAGGAACACAAGCATTTCGCAAACATACACACACACACAAACACACAGCAGGTGAGCAGCAGTAATGTTTGGATAAAACAGGAACACAAGCACCTCGCAAACATACACACACACAAACAAACAAACACACAGCAGGTGAGCAACAGTAAGGTTTGAATAAGACAGGAACACCAGTATCTCGCTTACATACACACACACACACACACACACACACACACACACACACAGCAGTTGAGCAGCAGTAATGTTTGGATAAGACAGGAACACAAGCATCTCGCAAACATACATACACACACACACACACAGCAGGTTAGCAGCATTAATGTTTTGATAAGACAGGACCACAAGCATCTCGCAACCATACACACAAAAACACACAAACACACAGCAGGTGAGCAGCAGTAAAGTTTGGATAAGACAGGAACACAAGCATCGTGCAAACATACAGACAACACAGACACACACAAACAAACACACAGCCGGGACCAGCAATAATGTTTGGATAAGACAGGAACACAGGCATCTCACAAACATACACAAACACACAAACACACAGCAGGTGAGCAGCAGTAATGTTTGTATAAGACAGAATCACAACCATCTCACAAACATACAAACACACACACAAACACACAGCAGGTGAGCAGCAGTAATGGTTGGATAAGACAGGAACACAATCATCTCGCAAACATACACACACAAACACACAGCAGGTGAGCAGCAGTAATGGTGGGATAAGACAGGAACACAAGAATCTCGCAAACATACACACACACACACACAGCAGGTGAGCAGCAGTAACGTTTGGATAAGACAGGAACACAAGCATCTCGCAAACATACACACACACACACACAAACACACAGCAGGTGAGAAACAGTAATGTTTGTATAAGACAGAATCACAACCATCTCACAAACATACATACACACACACAGACACATGCAGGTGAGCAGCAGTAATGTTTGGATAAGACAGGAACACAAGCATCTCGCAAACATACACACACACACACACACACAGCCGGCGAGCAGCAGTAATGTTTGGATAATACAGGAAAACAAGCATCTCGAAAACACACACACACACATAAAAATACAGCCGGTGAGCAGCAGTAATGTTTGGATAAGGCAGGAACACAAGCATCTCGCTTAAATACACACAACACACACACACAAACCGACAACAGGTGAGCAGCAGTAATGTTTGGATAAGACAGGAACACAAGCATCTCGCAAACATACACACACACACACACAAACAGCAGGTGAGCAGCAGTAATGTTTGCATAAGACAGGAACACAAGCATCTCGCAAAAAAACACACAAACATAGAGCAGGTGAGCAGCAGTAATTTTTGGGTAACACAGGAACACAAGCATCTCACAACATACACACACACACATAAACATACAGCCGGTGAGGAGTGTAATGTTTGGATAAGACAGGAACACAAGCATCTCGCAACATACACACACACAAACACAAACACACAGCAGGTGAGCACCAGTAATCTTGGGATAAGACAGAAACACAAGCATCTCGCAACATACATACACACACACACACAGACACAAACACACAGCTGGTGAGCAGCAGAAATGTTTGTATAAGACAGGAACACCAGTATCTCGATTACGTACACACACACACACACACACACACTCACAGCATGTGAACAGCAGTAATGTTTGGATATGACAGGAACACAAGCATCTTGCAAACATACACACACACACAGAGCAGGTGAGCAACAGTAATGCTCGGACAAGACAGGAACACAAGCATCTAACAAAGATACACACACACACACACAGAGCAGGTGCGCAGCAGTAATGTTTGGTTAACACAGGAACACAAGCATCGTGCAAACATACAAACAACACACACACACACACACACAAACACACAGCCGGTGACCAGCAGTAATGTTTGGATAGACTGGAACACAAGCATCTCGCAAACATACACACACACACACACAAAAACACAAAGCATCTCACAAACATACACACACACACACACAAAAACACACAGCATTTGAGCAGCAGTAAAGTTTGGATAAGACAGGAACACAAGCATCTCGCAAACATACACACACACACAAGCAGCAGGTGAGCAGCAGTAATGTTTGGATAAGACAAGAACACAAGCATCTCGCAAACATACACACACACGCAAACACACAAACACACAGCAGGTGAGCCGCAGTAATGTTTGGATAAGACAGGAGCACACGCATCTTGCAAACATACACACACACACACAAACACACATCAGGTGAGCAGCAGTAATGTTTGGATAAGACAGGAACACAAGCACCTCGCAAACATACACACACACACACACACAAACACATAGCAGGTGAGCAGCAGTAATGTTTATATAATACAGGAACACAAGCATCTCGCAAACATACACACACACACACAGCAGGTGAGCAGCAGTAATGTTTGTATAAGACAGAATCACAACCATCTCACAAACATACAAACACACACACAAACACACAGCAGGTGAGCAGCAGTAATGTTTGGATAAGACAGGAACACAAGCATCTTGCAAACATACACACACACACACACAAAAACACAGCAGGTGAGCCGCAGTAATGTTTGGATAAGACAGGAACACAAGCATCTCACAAACATACACACACACACACACACACACACAGCCGGCGAGCAGCAGTAATGTTTGGATAAGACAGGAACACAAGCATCTCGCTTACATACACACAACACACACACACAAAACGACAAGAGGTGAGCAGCAGTAATGTTTGGATAAGATAGGAACACAAGCATCTCGCAAACATACACACAAGCAGGTGAGCAGCAGTAATGTTTCTATAAAACAGGAACACAAGCATCTCGCAAACATACACACACACACACACACACAAAAACACAAGCAAGTGAGCATCAGTAATGTTTGGATAAGACAGGAAAACAAGCATCTCACAAACATATGCACACACACACATAAACACACAGCGGGTGAGCATCAGTAATGTTTGGATAAGACAGGAACACAAGCACCTCGCAAACATACACACACACACACACACAAACACAGCAGGTGAGCAGCAGTAATGTTTGGATGAAACAGGAACACAAGCATCTCGCAACAGACAAACAATACACACACAAACACGCAAACACACAGCCGGTGAGCAGCAGTAATGTTTGGATAAGACAGGAACACAAGCCTCTCGCAAACATACACACACACACAGCAGGTGAGCAGCATTAATGTTTGGATAAGACAGGAACACAAGCATCTCGCATACATACAAACACACACACACACACACACAGCAGGTGAGCAGCAGTAATGTTTGGATAAGATAGGAACACAAGCATCTCGCAAGCATACACACACACACAGACACAAACACACAGCAGGTGAGCAGCAGTAATGATTGGATAAGACAGGAACACAAGCATCTCGCAAGCATACACACACACACACACACAGACACAAACACACAGCAGGTGAGCAGCAGTAATGATTGGATAAGACAGGAACACAAGCATCTCGCAAACATACACACACACACACACACACACACACAGCCGGAGAGCAGCAGTAATGTTTGGATAATACAGGAACACAAGCATATCGAAAACACACACACACACATAAAAATACAGCCTGTGAGCAGCAGTAATGTTTGGATAATACAGGAACACAAGCATCTCGCTAACATACACACAACACACACACACACAAAACGACAACAGGTGAGCAGCAGTAATGTTTGGATAAGACAGGAACACAAGCATCTCGCAAACATACACACAAGCAGGTGAGCAGCAGTAATGTTTCTATAAAACAGGAACACAAGCATCTCGCAGACATACACACACACACAAACATCAAGTGAGCAGCAGTAATGTTTGGATAAGACAGGAACACAAGCACCTCGCAAACATACACACACACACACAAACACATAGCAGGCGAGCAGCAGTAATGTTTGGATAATACAGGAACACAAGCATCTCGCAAACATACACACACACACACAGCAGGTGAGCAGCAGTAATGTTTGGATAAGACAGGAACACAAGCATCTCGCAAGCATACACACACACACACAGACACAAACACACAGCAGGTGAGCAGCAGTAATGTTTCGAAAATCAGGAACACAAGCATCTCGCAATCATACACACACAAACATGCACACAAACACACAGCAGATGAGCAGCAGTAATGTTTGGAAAAGACAGGCACACAAGCATCTCATAAACATACACACACACACAGAGCAGGTGAGCAGAAGTAATGTTTGGATAACACAGGAAAACAAGCGTCTCGAAAACACACACACACATATAAACATACAGCCTGTGAGCAGCAGTAATGTTTGGATAAGAAAAGAACACAAGCATCGTGCAAACATACAAACAATACACACACACACCCACAAACACACACCCGGTGAGCAGCAGTAATGTTTTGATAAGACAGGAACACAAGCATCGCGCAAACATACACACACACAGCAGGGTAGCAGCATTAATGTTTGGATAAGACAGGAACACAAGCATCTCGTGAACATACACACACACACACACAAACACACAGCAGGTGAGCAGCAGTAACGTTTGGATAAGACAGGAACACAAACATCTCTCACACATACACACACATACACAAACACACAGCAGGTGAGCAGCAGTAATGTTTGGATAAGACAGGAACACAAGCACCTCGCAAACATACACACACACACACACACACAAACACAGCAGGTGAGCAGCAGTAATGTTTGGATGAAACAGGAACACAAGCATCTCGCAACAGACAAACAATACACACACAAACACGCAAACACACAGCCGGTGAGCAGCAGTAATGTTTGGATAAGACAGGAACACAAGCCTCTCGCAAACATACACACACACACAGCAGGTGAGCAGCATTAATGTTTGGATAAGACAGGAACACAAGCATCTCGCAAACATACACACACACACACAAACACACAGCAGGTGAGCAGCAGTAATGTTTGGATAAGACAGGAACACAAGCATCTCGCAAACACACACACACACACAAACAGCAGGTGAGCAGCAGTAATGTTTGGATAAGACAGAAACACAAGCATCTCGCAAACATACACACACACACACAACAGCAGGTGAGCAGCAGTAATGTTTGGATAAGACAGGAACACAAGCATCTCGCAAACATACACACAACACACACACAAACACACAGCAGGTGAGCAGCAGTAATGTTTTGATAAGACAGGATCACATTATTTCGCAAACATACAAACACACACACAAACACACAGCAGGTGAGCAGCAGTAATGTTTGGATAAAACAGGAACACAAGCATCTTGCAAACATACACACACACATACACAGCAGGTTAGCAGCAATAATGTTTGGATAAGACAGGAACACAAGCATCTTGCAAACATACACACACACAAACACACAGCAGGTGAGCAGCAGTAAACTTTGGATAAGACAGGAACACAAGAATCTCACAAACATACACAAACACACACACAAACGTACAGCCGGTGAACAGCAGTAATGTTTGGATAAGACAAGAACACAAGCATCTCGCAAACATACACACACACGCAAACACACAAACACACAGCAGGTGAGCCGCAGTAATGTTTGGATAAGACAGGAGCACACGCATCTTGCAAACATACACACACACACACAAACACACATCAGGTGAGCAGCAGTAATGTTTGGATAAGACAGGAACACAAGCACCTCGCAAACATACACACACACACACACACAAACACATAGCAGGTGAGCAGCAGTAATGTTTATATAATACAGGAACACAAGCATCTCGCAAACATACACACACACACACAGCAGGTGAGCAGCAGTAATGTTTGTATAAGACAGAATCACAACCATCTCACAAACATACAAACACACACACAAACACACAGCAGGTGAGCAGCAGTAATGTTTGGATAAGACAGGAACACAAGCATCTTGCAAACATACACACACACACACAAAAACACAGCAGGTGAGCCGCAGTAATGTTTGGATAAGACAGGAACACAAGCATCTCACAAACATACACACACACACACACACACACACAGCCGGCGAGCAGCAGTAATGTTTGGATAAGACAGGAACACAAGCATCTCGCTTACATACACACAACACACACACACAAAACGACAAGAGGTGAGCAGCAGTAATGTTTGGATAAGACAGGAACACAAGCATCTCGCAAACATACACACAAGCAGGTGAGCAGCAGTAATGTTTCTATAAAACAGGAACACAAGCATCTCGCAAACATACACACACACACACACACACACAAAAACACAAGCAAGTGAGCATCAGTAATGTTTGGATAAGACAGGAAAACAAGCATCTCACAAACATATGCACACACACACATAAACACACAGCGGGTGAGCATCAGTAATGTTTGGATAAGACAGGAACACAAGCACCTCGCAAACATACACACACACACAAACACAGAGCAGGTGAGCAGCAGTAATGTTTGGATAAGACAGGTACACAGGCATCTTGCACACATACACACACACACGGAAACACACAAACACACAGCAGGTGAGCCGCAGTAATGTTTGGATAAAAAAGGAACACACGCATCTTGCAAACATACACACACACACACAAACACACAGCAGGTGAGCAAGCAGTAATGTTTGGATAAGACAGGAACACAAGCATCTCGCAAACATACACACACACACACACACACCCGGTGAGCAGCAGTAATGTTTGGATAATACAGGAACACAAGCATCTCGAAAACACACACACACACATAAAAATACAGCCGGTGAGCAGCAGTAATGTTTGGATAAGGCAGGAATACAAGCATCTCGCTTACATACACACAACACTCACACATACAAACACACAACAGGTGAGCAGCAGTAATGTTTGGATAACTCAGGAACACAAGCATTTCGCAAACATACACACACAGCAGGTGAGCAGCAGTAATGTTTCGATAAAACAGGAACACAAGCATCTCGCAATCATACACACACAAACATGCACACAAACACACAGCAGATGAGCAGCAGTAATGTTTGGAAAAGACAGGCACACAAGCATCTCATAAACATACACACACATATAAACATACAGCCTGTGAGCAGCAGTAATGTTTGGATAAGAAAAGAACACAAGCATCGTGCAAACATACAAACAACACACACACACACACAAACACACAGCCGGTGAGCAGCAGTAATGTTTGGATAAAACAGGAACACAAGCATCGCGCAAACATACACACACACAGCAGGGTAGCAGCATTAATGTTTGGATAAGACAGGAACACAAGCATCTCGCAAACATACACACACACACACACAAACACACAGCAGGTGAGCAGCAGTAACCATTGGATAAGACAGGAACACAAACATCTCTCACACACACACATACATACACAAACACACAGCAGGTGAGCAGCAGTAATGTTTGGATAAGACAGGAACACAAGCACCTCGCAAACATACACACACACACACAAACACAGCAGGTGAGCAGCAGTAATGTTTGGATAAGACAGGAACACAAGCACCTCGCAAACATACACACACACACACACAAACACATAGCAGGTGAGCAGCAGTAATGTTTGGATAATACAGGAATACAAGCATCTCGCAAACATACACACACACACACACAGCAGGTGAGCAGCAGTAATGTTTGGATAAGACAGGAACACAAGCATCTCGCATACATACAAACACACACACACACAGCAGGTGAGCAGCAGTAATGTTTGGATAAGATAGGAACACAAGCATCTCGCAAGCATACACACACACACAGACACAAACACACAGCAGGTGAGCAGCAGTAATGATTGGATAAGACAGGAACTCAAGCATCTTGCAAGCATACACACACACACACAGACACAAACACACAGCAGGTGAGCAGCAGTAATGATTGGATAAGACAGGAACACAAGCATCTCGCAAACATACACACACAAACACACAAACACACAGCAAGTGAGCAGCAGTAATATTTGTATAAGACAGGAAAAAATGCATCTTGGAAACATACACACACACACACAAACACATAGCAGGTGAGCAGCAGTAATGTTTGGATAAGACAGGAACACAACCATCTCGTAAACATACAAACACACACACAAACACACAGCAGGTGAGCAGCAGTAATGTTTGGATAACACAGAAACACAAGCATCTCGAAAACACACACACACACATAAACATACAGCCGGTGAGAAGCAGTAATGTTTGGATAAGACAGGTACACAGGCATCTCGCACACATACACACACACGCAAACACACAAACACACAGCAGGTGAGCCGCAGTAATGTTTGGATAAGAAAGGAACGCACGTATCTTGCAAACATACACACACACACACAAACACACAGCAGGTGAGCAGCAGTAATGTTTGGATAAGACAGGAACACAAGCCTCTCGCTAACATACACACACACACACACACACACACCCGGTGAGCAGGAGTAATGTTTGGATAATACAGGAACACAAACATCTCGAAAACACAGACACACACATAAAAATACAGCCGGTGAGCAGCAGTAATGTTTGGATAAGGCAGGAATACAAGCATCTCGCTTACATACACACAACACTCACACATACAAACGCACAACAGGTGAGCAGCAGTAATGTTTGGATAAGGCAGGAACACAAGCATTTCGCAAACATAAACACACAGCAGGTGAGCAGCAGTAATGTTTCGATAAAACAGGAACACAAGCATCTCGCACTCATACACACACAAACATGCACACAAACATACAGCAGATGAGCAGCAGTAATGTTTGGAAAAGACAGGCACACAAGCATCTCATAAACATACACACACACACAGAGCAGGTGAGCAGCAGTAATGTTTGGATAACACAGGAACACAAGCATCTCGAAAACACATACACACATATAAACATACAGCCGGTGAGCAGCAGTAATGTTTGGATAAGAAAAGAACACAAGCATCGTGCAAACATACAAACAACACACACAGAGACACACAAAAACACAGCCGGTGAGCAGCAGTAATGTTTGGATAAGACAGGAACAAAGGCATCGCGCAAACATACACACACACAGCAGGGTAGCAGCATTAATGTTTGGATAAGACAAAAACACAAGCATCTCTCAAACATACACACACACACAAACAGTAGGTGAGCAGCAGTAATGTTTGGATAAGACAAAAACACAAGCATCTCGCAAACATACACACACACACAAACACACAGCAGGTGAGCAGCAGTAATGTTTGTATAAGACAGAATCACAACCATCTCACAAACATACAAACACACACATAAAAAGACAGCAGGTGAGTCGCAGTAATGTTTGGATAAGACAGGAACACAAGCATCTCGCAAACATACACACACACACACACACACACATACTCAGCCGGCGAGCAGCAGTAATGTTTGGGTAATACACGAACACAAGCATCTCGCTTACATACACACAACACGCACACACAAACCGACAACAGGTGAGCAGCAGTAATGTTTGGATAAGACAGGAACACAAGCATCTCGCAAGCATACACACACACACACAGACACAAACACACAGCAGGTGAGCAGCAGTAATGATTGGATAAGACAGGAACACAAGCATCTCGCAAACATACACACACACACACACAAACACACAGCAAGTGAGCAGCAGTAATATTTGTATAAGACAGGAAAAAATGCATTTTGGAAACATACACACACACACACAAACACATAGCAGGTGAGCAGCAGTAATGTTTGGATAAGACAGGAACACAAGCATCTCGCAAGCATACACACACACACACAGACACAAACACACAGCAGGTGAGCAGCAGTAATGATTGGATAAGACAGGAACACAAGCATCTCGCAAACATACACACACACACAAACACACAGCAGGTGAGCAGCAGTAATGTTTGGATAAGACAGGAACACAAGCACCTCGCAAACATACACACACACACACACAAACACATAGCAGGTGAGCAGCAGTAATGTTTGGATAATACAGGAACACAAGCATCTCGCAAACATACACACACACACACACAGTAGGTGAGCAGCAGTACTGTTTGGATAAGACAGGAACACAAGCATCTCGCAAGCATACACACACACACACACACAGACACAAACACACAGCAGGTGAGCGCAGTAATGATTGGATAAGACAGGAACACAAGGATCTCGCAAACATACACACACACACACACAAACACACAGCAGGTGAGCAGCAGTAATGATTGGATAAGACAGGAACACAAGCACTCGCAAACATACACAGACACACACACAAACACACAGCAGGTGAGCAGCAGTAATGTTTCGATAAGACAGGAATACAAGCATCTCGCACACATACACACACACACACAAACACACAGCAGGTGAGCAGCAGTAATTTTGGATAAGACAGGAAAACAAGCATCTCTCAAACATACACACACACACACACACAAACACAAAGCAGGTGAGCACCAGTAAGGTTTGGATAAGACAGGAACACAAGCATCTCACAAACATACACACACAAACACACAGCAGGTGAGCAGCAATAATGTTTGGATAAGACAGGAACACAAGCATCTCGCATACATACAAACACACACACACACACACACAGCAGGTGAGCAGCAGTAATGTTTGGATAAGATAGGAACACAAGCATCTCGCAAGCATACACAAACACACAGACACAAACACACAGCAGGTGAGCAGCAGTAATGATTGGATAAGACAGGAACACAAGCATCTCGCAAGCATACACACACACACACACAGACACAAACACACAGCAGGTGAGCAGCAGTAATGATTGGATAAGACAGGAACACAAGCATCTCGCAAACATACACACACACACACACACACACACACACACACAGCCGGAGAGCAGCAGTAATGTTTGGATAATACAGGAACACAAGCATATCGAAAACACACACACACACATAAAAATACAGCCTGTGAGCAGCAGTAATGTTTGGATAAGGCAGGAACACAAGCATCTCGCAAACATACACACACACACACACACAAACACACAGCAGGTGAGCAGCTGTAATGTTTGTATGACAGGAACACAAGCATCTCGCAAACATACACACACACACACACACACAAACAAACAGCAAGTGAGCAGCAGTAATATTTGTATAAGACAGGAAAAAATGCATCTTGGAAACATACACACACACACACACAAACACATAGCCGGTGAGCAGTAGTAATGTTTGGAAAAGACAGGAACACAAGCACCTCGCAAACATACACACACAAACAAACACACAGGCGGTGATCAGCATTAATGTTTGGATAAGACAGGAACAAAAGCATCTCGCAAACATACACACACACGCACACACACAAACAAACATCGGGTGAGTAGCAGTAATGTTTGGATAAAACAGGAACACACGCTTCTTGCAAACATACACACACACACACACAAACACACAGCAGGTGAGCAGCAGTAATGTTTGAATAAGGCAGGAACACAAGCATCTTGCAAACATAAACACACACACAGCAGGTGAGCAGACGTAATGTTTGGATAACACAGGAACACAAGCATCTTGAAAACACACACACACACATAAACATACAGCCGGTGAACAGCAGTAATGTTTGGATAAGACAGGAACACAAGCATCTCGCAAACATACACACACACACACATAGCAGGTGAGCCGCAGTAATGTTTGGATAAGACAGGAACACAAGCATCTCGCAAACATACACACACACACACACACACACAGCCGGAGAGCAGCAGTAATGTTTGGATAAGGCAGGAACACAAGCATCTCGCTTACATACACACAACACCCACACACAAACCGACAACAGGTGAGCAGCAGTAATATTTGGATAAGACAGGAACACAAGCATCTCACAAACATACACACACACACACATAAACACACAACAGGTGAGCAGCAGTAATGTTTGGATAAGACAGGAATACAAGCATCTCGCACACATACACACACACACAAACACACAGCAGGTGAGCAGCAGTAATTTTGAATAAGACAGGAACACAAGCATCTCTCAAACATACACACACACACAAACACAAAGCAGGTGAGCACCAGTAAGGTTTGGATAAGACAGGAACACAAGCATCTCACGAACATACACACACACACACACACACACACAAACACACAGCAGGTGAGCAGCAATAATGTTTGGATAAGACAGGAACACAAGCATCTCGCATACATACAAACACACACACACACAGCAGGTGAGCAGCAGTAATGTTTGGATAAGATAGGAACACAAGCATCTCGCAAGCATACACACACACACAGACACAAACACACAGCAAGTGAGCAGCAGTAATGATTGGATAAGACAGGAACACAAGCATCTCGCAAGCATACACACATACACAGACACAAACACACAGCAGGTGAGCAGCAGTAATGATTGGATAAGACAGGAACACAAGCATCTCGCAAACATACACACACACACACACACACACAGCCGGAGAGCAGCAGTAATGTTTGGATAATACAGGAACACAAGCATCTCGAAAACACACACACACACATAAAAATACAGCCTGTGAGCAGCAGTAATGTTTGGATAAGTCAGGAACACAAGCATCTCTCAAACATACACACACACACACACACAAACACAAAGCAGGTGAGCACCAGTAAGGTTTGGATAAGACAGGAACACAAGCATCTCACAAACATACACACACACACACACACAAACACAAAGCAGGTGAGCACCAGTAAGGTTTGGATAAGACAGGAACACAAGCATCTCACAAACATACACACACACACACACAAACACACAGCAGGTGAGCAGCAATAATGTTTGGATAAGACAGGAACACAAGCATCTCGCATACATACAAACACACACACACACAGCAGGTGAGCAGCAGTAATGTTTGGATAAGATAGGAATACAAGCATCTCGAAAGCATACACACACACACAGACACAAACACACAGCAGGTGAGCAGCAGTAATGATTGAATAAGACAGGAACACAAGCATCTCGCAAACATACACACACACTCACACAAACACACTGCAAGTGAGCAGCAGTAATATTTGTATAAGACAGGAAAAAATGCATCTTGGAAACATACACACACACACACAAACACATAGCAGGTGAGCAGCAGTAATGTTTGGATAAGATAGGAACAAAAGCATCTCGCAGACATACACACACACACACAAATATCAGGTTAGCAGCAGTAATGTTTGGATAAGACAGGAACACAAGCACCTCGCAAACATACACACACACACACACAAACACATAGCAGGTGAGCAGCAGTAATGTTTGGATAAGACAGGAACACAAGCATCTCGCAAACATACACACACACACACACACACAGCAGGTGAGCAGCAGTAATGTTTGGATAAGACAGGAACACAAGCATCTCGCAAACATACACACACACACACAAACACACAGCAGGTGAGCAGCAGTAATGATTGGATAAGACAGGAACACAAGCATCTCGGAAACATACACACACACTCACACAAACACACTGCAAGTGAGCAGCAGTAATATTTGTATAAGACAGGAAAAAATGCATCTTGGAAACATACACACACACACACAAACACATAGCAGGTGAGCAGCAGTAATGTTTGGATAAGACAGGAACACAAGCATCTCTCAAACATACACACACACACAAACACAAAGCAGGTGAGCACCAGTAAGGTTTGGATAAGACAGGAACACAAGCATCTCACAAACATACACACACACACACACAAACACAAAGCAGGTGAGCACCAGTAAGGTTTGGATAAGACAGGAACACAAGCATCTCACAAACATACACACACACACACACACACACACAGCAGGTGAGCAGCAGTAATGTTTGGATAAGACAGGAACACAAGCATCTCGCAAACATACACACACACACACAAACACACAGCAGGTGAGCAGCAGTAATGATTGGATAAGACAGGAACACAAGCACCTCACAAACATACACACACACACACACAAACACATAGCAGGTGAGCAGGAGTAATGTTTGAATAATACAGGAACACAAGCATCTTGCAAACATACACACATAGACACAATCACACAGCAGGTGAGCAGCAGTAATATTTGCATAAGATAGGAACACAAGCATTTCGAAAACATGTACACACACACACGAAAACACACAGCAGGTGAGCAGCAGTAATGTTTGGATAAGACAGGAACACAAGCATCTCAGAAACATACACACACAGACACACACACACAGCAGGTGAGCAGCAGTAATGTTTGGATAACACAGCAACACAAGCATCTCGAAAACACACACACACATATAAACATACAGCCTGTGAGCAGCAGTAATGTTTGGGTAAGAAAAGAACACAACCATCGTGCAAACATACAAACAACACACACACACACACAAACACACAGCCGGTGAGCAGCAGTAATGTTTGGATAAGACAGGAACACAAGCATCGCGCAAAAATACACACACACAGCAGGGTAGCAGCATTAATGTTTGGATAAGACAGGAACACAAGCATCTCGCAAACATACACACACACACACACAAACACACAGCAGGTGAGCAGCAGTAACGTTTGGATAAGACAGGAACACAAACATCTCTCACACATAAACACACATACACAAACACACAGCTGGTGAGCAGCAGTAATGTTTGGATAAGACAGGAACACAAGCACCTCGCAAACATACACACACACACACACAAACACAGCAGGTGAGCAGCAGTAATGTTTGGATAAGACAGGAACACAAGCATCTCACAAACATACACACACACACACATAAACACACAGCAGGTGAGCAGCAGTAATATTATGATTACATAGGAACACAAGCATCTCGCACACATACACACACACATACAAACACACAGCAGGTGAGCAGCAGTAATGTTTGGATAAGACAGGAACACAAGCATCTCACAAACA
The DNA here is from genome assembly GCA_963919705.1 of Alexandromys oeconomus. Classification (NCBI taxonomy): domain Eukaryota; kingdom Metazoa; phylum Chordata; class Mammalia; order Rodentia; family Cricetidae; genus Alexandromys; species Alexandromys oeconomus. The sequence continues at coordinate 1,478,263 of CAWTZB010000104.1, read as the reverse complement.
TACACACACAGACACACACACACAGCAGGTGAGCAGCAGTAATGTTAGGATAAGACAGGAACACAAGCAACTCGCACACATACACACACATACACAAACACACAGCAGGTGAGCAGCAGTAATGTTTGGATACGACAGGAACACAAGAACCTCGCAAACATACACACACACACACAAACACATAGCAGGTGAGCAGCAGTAATGTTTGGATAAGATAGGAACACAAGCATCTCGCAAGCATACACACACACACACACACAGCAGGTGAGCAGCAGTAATGTTTGGATAAGACAGGAACACAAGCATCTCGCATACATACAAACACACACACACACACACACAGCAGGTGAGCAGCAGTAATGTTTGGATAAGATAGGAACACAAGCATCTCGCAAGCATACACACACACACAGACACAAACACACAGCAGGTGAGCAGCAGTAATGATTGGATAAGACAGGAACTCAAGCATCTCGCAAGCATACACACACACACACAGACACAAACACACAGCAGGTGAGCAGCAGTAATGATTGGATAAGACAGGAACACAAGCATCTCGCAAACATACACACACACACAAACACACAGCAAGTGAGCAGCAGTAATATTTGTATAAGACAGGAAAAAATGCATCTTGGAAACACACACACACACACACAAACACACAGCAAGTGAGCAGCAGTAATATTTGTATAAGACAGGAAAAAATGCATCTTGGAAACATACACACACACACACAAACACATAGCAGGTGAGCAGCAGTAATGTTTGGATAAGATAGGAACAAAAGCATCTCGCAGACATACACACACACACACACACAAACATCAGGTGAGCAGCAGTAATGTTTGGATAAGACAGGAACACAAGCACCTCGCAAACATACACACACACACACACAAACACATAGCAGGTGAGCAGCAGTAATGTGTGGATAATACAGGAACACAAGCATCTCGCAAACATACACACACACACACACAGCAGGTGAGCAGCAGTAATGTTTGGATATGACAGGAACACAAGCATCTCGCAAGCATACACACACACACACACACAAACACACAGCAGGTGAGCAGCAGTAATGATTGGATAAGACAGGAACACAAGGATCTCGCAAACACACACACACACACACAAACACACAGCAGGTGAGCAGCAGTAATGTTTGGATAAGACAGGAACACAAGGAGCCTGAGCGAGCCGCTCTAAAGATGTGCGCCGAGTGCGCCGAGCCCAGCGTAGCTCAGCGCTCCGAGGCCGCGGGCCAGAGGCGCCTCCGCCGCCCCGGGAGCCGCGCGCGCGGGCCGGCGGGCGGCCGCGAACCGGCGGGCGGCCGCGCGGTCGGGCAGGCGGCCAGGGGCCGGCGTCGGGCGCGACGCGGCAGGCCAGCACCGCCGGGACGAGCCGAGCGGGCGCCGCGCGGTGGGAGGAGCGGGGCAGCGGCGGCGCCTGCACCTGACCGCGCGTCCCCCGCGAGCCCCGGGCCCGCGAGCGTTGGCGTTGGCGGCGCGCGCCGGGGCATGCCCCGCGCCTAGAGCCCGGGGTGCGCGCGGGGGGCGCGCGGGGGGCCCGGGCGGCGGCGGGCGCGGCGCAGGGCGCGTGGATGTGGCGCCGGGCCCGGGTGGTGGCGGGCTCCAGCGGCGGGACCTCTTCGCCCCGCCCGCCTTTGCCTTTGCGCCCCCGGGCGAGGCCGAGGCCGGGGCCGGGGCCGTAATCGGCCGTGAGCCGGCGACGGGGGGTGGTCGGGGCCGCGGTCGCGGTCGGCGGCGGGGTGCGCGGGGCGGCGGCGGAGGCTGTGGGGGCCCGGGCGCACGGGAGCGGGAGCGGCCCGGGGAGCCCGATCGCACCATGGAAGCGGCGGCGGCTGGCCGGGGCGGCTTCCAGCCGCACCCGGGGCTGCAGAAGACGTTGGAGCAGTTCCACCTGAGCTCCATGAGCTCGCTGGGCGGCCCGGCCGCTTTCTCGGCGCGCTGGGCGTAGGAGGCCTACAAGAAGGAGAGCGCCAAGGAGGCGGGCGCGGCCACAGTGCCGGCGCCGGTGCCCACTGCCGCGGAGCCACCGCCCGTGCTGCACCTGCCTGCCATCCAGCCGCCGCCGCCCGTATTGCCCGGGCCCTTCTTCATGCCGTCGGATCGCTCCACCGAGCGCTGTGAGACCGTGCTGGAAGGGGAGACCATCTCTTGTTTCGTAGTGGGAGGCGAGAAGCGTCTGTGCCTGCCGCAGATCCTCAACTCGGTGCTGCGCGACTTCTCACTGCAGCAGATCAACTCGGTGTGCGATGAGCTGCACATCTACTGCTCGCGCTGCACCGCCGACCAGCTGGAGATCCTCAAAGTCATGGGCATCCTGCCCTTCTCCGCGCCCTCGTGCGGGCTCATCACCAAGACGGACGCCGAGCGCCTGTGCAATGCGCTGCTCTACGGCGGCGCCTACCCGCCGCCTTGCAAGAAGGAGCTGGCGGCCAGCCTGGCATTGGGCCTGGAGCTCAGCGAGCGCAGCGTCTGCGTGTACCACGAGTGCTTCGGCAAATGCAAGGGGCTGCTGGTGCCCGAGCTGTACAGCAGTCCTAGCGCCGCCTGCATCCAGTGCCTCGACTGCCCCCTCATGTACCCGCCGCACAAGTTCGTGGTACACTCGCACAAGGCCCTGGAGAACCGGACCTGCCACTGGGGTTTCGACTCAGCCAACGGGGCGGGCCTACATCCTGCTGAGCCAGGACTACACAGGCAAGGAGGAGCAGGCCCGCCTTGGCCGCTGCCTGGACGACGTGAAGGGAGAAGTTCGACTATGCCAACAAGTACAAGCGGAGGGTGCCCCGGGTTTCAGAGCCCCCAGCTTCCATAAGACCCAAAGCAGACGACACTTCCTCACAGTCCCCTGCGTCTTCTGAGAAGGACAAGCAGTCCACTTGGCTGCGGACCTTGGCTGGTTCCTCCAATAAGAGCCTTGGCTGTGCCCACCCTCGCCAGCGCCTTTCTGCTTTCCGGCCCTGGTCCCCTGCAGTGTCAGCGAGTGAGAAAGAGACCTCCCCACACCTCCCAGCCCTGATTCGAGATAGCTTTTACTCCTACAAGAGCTTTGAGACAGCTGTGGCCCCCAATGTGGCCCTAGCACCACCAACCCAGCAAAAGGTTGTGAACAGTCCGCCATGCACCACCGTGGCCTCCCGGGGCACCAGAACCTCTTACCACTTGTATCCAGCCCCGGAAGCGGAAGCTGACCATGGAAACACCAGGAGCCCCAGATGTCCTGACATCTGTGGCTGCCCAGAGGAAGACAAGGATTCTGAGGCTGAGGTGGAAGTTGAAAGCAGAGAGGAATGTAAGTATGGATTGGAACCTGCTCCTTTGGGCATTAGTACAGGGGATGGTATGACTGGGGTGCCTAATGCTGTGTCTTTTCTGTCTGTCCTCAGTCACCTCCTCCTTGTCCTCGCTGTCCTCTCCGTCCTTTACCTCGTCCAGCTCTGCCAAGGACCTCAGCTCCCCCGGGCATGCTTGCTCCACCTGTGGTTGCCCCTGATGCTGCCACCCATGCCGACGCCCCGAGTGGGCTGGAGGCAGAGTTGGAGCATCTGCGGCAAGCCCTGGAGGGCGGCCTGGATACCAAGGAAGCCAAAGAGAAGTTCCTCCATGAGGTGGTCAAGATGCGGGTGAAGCAAGAGGAGAAGCTGACAGCAGCCCTGCAGGCTAAGCGCAGCCTGCACCAGGAACTAGAATTCTTGCGTGTGGCCAAGAAGGAGAAACTGCGGGAAGCCACAGAGGCCAAGCGCAGTTTGAGGAAAGAGATCGAGCGGCTCAGAGCTGAAAATGAGAAGAAGATGAAAGAGGCCAATGAGTCTCGGGTGCGCCTGAAGCGAGAGCTGGAGCAGGCACGGCAGGTCCGGATTGAGGACTTGCAAGCTAAGCTGCAGCATGCAGAGGCGGACCGAGAGCAGCTTCGAGCTGACCTGCTGAGGGAACGTGAGGCCCGTGAGCACCTGGAGAAGGTGGTGAAGGAGCTTCAGGAGCAGCTGTGGCCTCGGCCACGGCCTGAGAATGTGGGTGGCGAAGGCAATGCCGAGCTGGATCCCTAGCCTGGGCAGCGCCTGCCACTGCCGCATGGACCTCCATCTGTGCGCAGAGGGCGGCGGTACGTGCTCTGCAGGCCCAGCCCCTGCCTCTGCAGCCACACAGCACAACGTCTCTACTGTGCCTATTACCAAGCGAGTGTTTGTAACCACATACTTTTGGAATCCACTGCAAAATTTTCTACTGGCCAAGTTCAAGTGAGCAAGCCATGTCCCCCAGCTGCAGCCAGAGTTGAGACTGGCTCTGTGGATTGCAGCTGGTCCTCTGCTTGCTGGAACATGCTAACATTTACACTTTGTTATAAGCTATTTAAACCAGTAAGGAGACTTGATACTCAGAAAATCAACATGTTTTTTAATGACTAACTGTAAAAGGCCCCTACACGTGACGCCATCTGGACACCCACTCTGGTGCGGGTGGCACCCACCCACCACCGTCCTGGGAAGCCATCACCGCTCATCTGTGCCCGCGGCTGCAAGAGGACAGCAAGGGTTTTCTTCAGAGTCTATTTTTTCAGCAACAAGGACCCCAGTCTTCCTGCTGCTGCCAGGAAGAGCAGGGAGAGCGCCGCGTGCGAGATGAGCCCCAACACTGCCCGCCTTACTGCCGCTGCCCCGCCCACCAACATCACCACTAACCCTGCCCTGCAGGCACCGGGGGCCTGAGCCACAGTCTCTTGAGGCCTCTGGATGCCCCCGCCCACCTACACCGTGAGGGGCTAACCTGTGTTAGGCAGTGGCCATGGTCCAGTGTCATGTTGTGTTGTTCCCCATACACACCACCGCCCACCCACAACCCACACGCTGCTTGACCACAGCAACCTCTCTTCAATGCGGCAGACATCACTCCTCATCTTGGGACTGAGGCTGCAGCATTGGAACAAAAACAGCATTATATCACTTCCCCCCCCTTTTGTTGTTCATTTAAACATGTATCTAGAACTGCACTTTGTCAGACCCTCCCTTCTCTTTTTACTCCCAGTTAACTGAGGTTTTTACCGATTTCTAGAGCAGTTCAAACCCTAAGTGCTCGAGTGCTTAGAAATCCCCTCTGGTGCTTGGTTGAACAAGGGAATCACAAGAAATGAAAATGCAGAGACTGAACTTGGGGGTCGTTCTGTGCCTTCCAGCATCTTGTACAGCAAACCCTGACTTGTCTTTTTACCCCCAAAATATCGTCTTCAGTAGCGATTGAATCTGCCACTGTCAAAATACGTTACTTGCGTTTATTGCAAATAATCTCGTTTACTCTTAACTGTTTATGCAAATTGTATAAGGTTTCTTATGCCCAAGCTTGAAAAATGATTCCCCAGTAGACAAGAGGCCACCACCCATCCTCTAATTGTGTTTATTTCCATGAGAAGATCACACAGAAGCCCTCCGCTCCAGTCCTGACAGAAAAGCCATGACCTGAGGGAAGGTGGAGGTGGCTTGCGCAGGTACAAATGACCTCAAGGACTGTTGCCTGCATCTGGAGACTGCTAAGCACTGACCTTCGGTGCCGAGGTCGTCTGCAGGGTTTTGCCCTTGGTTTTCTTAGGGGGTCTGGGCTGCTGCCGGGTCCCCCCTTCTGAAGTGCAATGCAAAAGGGACATCATGTATACACAGCGTTTATTTGGATTTTTTCTTTGGCTTTTTTTTCCCTCTGTTATGAAACTTGTATGCATGGATTTCACATCTCCATAGCTAGACCCATCCATGGGCATTATGACCTTGTCTCCTAAAGGGTCAGTTTTGTTACGCAACACGAAGAATGCTGTTTTCAGCCTTGTTTTTCTAGAGTTGTGCTTTTCAGTCATTTCTTCAAGGAAAACTAAATGATTTAGTTGGAGCAAAAAAAAAAAAGACAGGAACACAAGCATCTCGCAACATACACACACACAAACACAAACACACAGCAGGTGAGCACCAGTAATCTTGGGATAAGACAGAAACACAAGCATCTCGCAAACATACACACACACACACACAAACACACAACTCGTGAGCAGCAGTAATGTTTGGATAAGACAGGAACACAAGCATCTTGCAAACATACACACACACACAGAGCAGGTGAGCAGCAGTAATGTTTGGATAAGACAGGAACACAAGCATCTCGCAAACATACACACACACACACAACACACAGCAGGTGAGCAGCAGTAATGTTTGGATAAGACAGGAACACAAGCATCTCGCAAACATACACACACACACAGAGCAGGTGAGCAGCAGTAATGTTTGGATAAGACAGGAACACAAGCATCTCTCAAACATACACACACACACACAGAGCAGGTGAGCAGCAGTAATGTTTGGATAACACAGGAACACAAGCATTTCGAAAACACACATACAGATATAAACATACAGCCGGTGAGCAGCAGTAATGTTTGGATAAGACAGGAACACAAGCATCTCGCAAACATACACACACACACACACAGCCGGTGAGCAGCAGTAATGTTTGGATAAGACAGGAACACAAGCAACTCGCAAACATACACACACACACACTCACACACACAAACATACACCCGGTGAGCAGCAGTAATGTTTGGATAAGACAGGAACACAAGCATCTCGCAAACATACACACAAACGCACACACACAAACACACAGCAGTTGAGCAGCAGTAATGTTTGAATAAGACAGGACCATACGCATCTTGCAAACATACACACACACACTCACAGCAGGTGAGCAGCAGTAATGTTTGCTTAAGACAGGAACACAAGCATTTCGCAAATATTAACAAACACAGACACACAGCAAGTGAGCAGCAGTAATGTTTTGTTAAAACAGGAACACAAGCATCTCGCAAACACACACACACATAAGTATACACCCGGTGAGCAGCAGTATTGTTTGAATAAGACAGAAACACATGCATCTCGCAAATATACACACAACACACATACACAAACACACAGCAGGTGAGCAGCAGTAATGTTCGGATAAGACAGGAACACAAGCATCTCGCAAACATACACACACACACACACTCACACACACAAACATACAGCCGGTGAGCAGCAGTAATGTTTGGAAAAGACAGAAACACAAGCATCTCGCAAACATACACACAACACAAAACACAAACCCACAGCAGGTGAGCAGCAGTAATGTTAGTATAAGACAGGAACACAAGCATCTAGCAAAAATACACACACACACACACAAGAGGTGAGCAGCAGTAATGTTTGGATAAGACAGGAACATAAGAATCTCGCAAACATACATAAACACACACACACAATCACACAGCAGGTGAGCAGCAATGATGTTTGGATAAAACAGGAACACAACCATTTCGAAAACATACACACACACACAACAGGTGAGCAGCAGTTTTGTTTGGATAAGACAGGAACACAAGCATCTCGCAAACATGCACACACACACACAAACAGCAGGTAGCAGCAGTAATGTTGATAAGACAGGAACACAAGCAACTCACAAAAATACACACACACACACACACAAACACAGAGCAAGTAAACAGCATTAATGTTTGGATAGGACAGGAACACATGCATCTCGCAAACATACACACACACACACAAACAGCAGATGAGCAGCAGTAATGTTTGGATAAGACAGGAACACAAGCATCTCGTAAACATACACACACACACAAACATCAGGTGAGCAGCAGGAATGTTTGGATAAGACAGGAACACAAGCATCTCGCAAACATACACACACAAACACACAAACACACAGCGGGTGAGCAGCAATAATGTTTGGATAAGACTGGAACACAAGCATCTCACAAACAAACACACACACACACAGTAGGTGAGCAGCAGTAATGTTTGGATAAGACAGGAACACAAGCATCTCGCAAACATACACACAAAAACACACAGCGGGTGAGCAACAGTAATGTTAGGATAAGATAGGAACACAAGCATCTCGCAAACATACACACACACATACACACAGAAACATACAGCAGGTGAGCAGGAGTAATGTTTGGACAAGACAAGAACACATGCATCTCGCAAACATAGACACACACACACCCACACAGCACGTGAGCAGCAGTAATGTTTGAATATGTCAGGAACACAAGCATCTTGCAAACATACACACACACACATGCAAAAAGCAGGTGAGCAGCAGGAATGTTTGGATAAGACAGGAACACAAGCATCTCGCAAAAATACACTCACACACATGCAAAAAGCAGGTGAGCAGTAGTAATGTTGATAAGACAGAAACACAAGCATCTCGCAAATATACACACACACACACACCACACAAACACACAGCAGGTGAGCAGCAGTAATGATTGGATAAGACAGGAACACAAGCATGTCGCAAACATATACACACACACACAGACACAAACATACAGCAGGTGAGCTGCTGTAATGTTTGTATAATACTGGAAGGAACACAAGCATCTCGCAAACATACACAGGCACACACACAGCAGGTGAGCAGTAGTAATGTTTGGGTAGGCCAGGAACACAAGCATCTCGCACAAATACACACAGACACACACAAACACACAGTAGGTGAGCAGCAGTAATGTTTGGATAAGACAGGAACACAAGCATCTCGCAAACAGACAAACAACACACACACGCAAACACACAGCCGGTGAGCAGCAGTAATGTTTGGATAAGACAGGAACACATGCATCTCGCAAACATACACACACACACACACACACACAAATGACAGGTGAGCAGCAGTAATGTTTGGATAAGACAGGAACAAATGGATCTCGCAAACATACACACACACAAACACACACACAAACACACAGCAGGTGACCAGCAGTAATGTTTGGATAAGACAGGAACACAAGCATCTCGCAAACATACACACACACACACACCACACAAACACACAGCAGGTGAGCAGCAGTAATGATTGGATAAGACAGGAACACAAGCATGTCGCAAACATATACACACACACACAGACACAAACATACAGCAGGTGAGCTGCTGTAATGTTTGTATAATACTGGAAGGAACACAAGCATCTCGCAAACATACACAGGCACACACACAGCAGGTGAGCAGTAGTAATGTTTGGGTAGGCCAGGAACACAAGCATCTCGCACAAATACACACAGACACACACAAACACACAGTAGGTGAGCAGCAGTAATGTTTGGATAAGACAGGAACACAAGCATCTCGCAAACAGACAAACAACACACACACGCAAACACACAGCCGGTGAGCAGCAGTAATGTTTGGATAAGACAGGAACACAAGCATCTCGCAAACATACACACACACAGCAGGTGAGCAGCATTAATGTTTGGATAAGACAGATACACAAGCATCTCGCAAACATACACACACACACACAAACACACTGCAGGTGAGGAGCAGTAATGTTTTGATAAGACAGGATCACAACCATTTCGCAAACATACAAACACACACACAAACACACAGCAGGTGAGCAGCAGTAATGTTTGGATAAGACAGGAACACAAGCACCTCGCAAACATACACACACACACACACACAGCAGGTGAGCAGCAGTAATGTTTGGATAAGACAGGAACACAAGCATCTCGCAAACACACACACAAACAAATACACACAAACACAGCAGGTAAGAAGATGTTATGTTTGGATAAGACAGGAACACAAGCATCTCGCAAACATACACACACACACACACACACAAACACACAGCAGGTGAGCAGCAGTAACGTTTGGATAAGACAGGAACACAAGCATCTCACAAACATACACACACACATAAACACACAGCAGGTGAGCAGCAGTAATGTTTTGATTACATAGGAACACAAGCATCTCGCACACATACACACACACACAAACACACAGCAGGTGAGCAGCAGTAATGTTTGGATAACACAGGATCACAAGCATCTCACAAACATACACACACAGACACACACACACAGCAGGTGAGCAGCAGTAATGTTAGGATAAGACAGGAACACAAGCAACTCGCAAACATACACACACATACACAAACACACAGCAGGTGAGCAGCAGTAATGTTTGGATAAGACAGGAACACAAGCACCTCGCAAACATACACACATACACACACAAACACATAGCAGGTGAGCAGCAGTAATGTTTGGATAAGACAGGAACACAAGCATCTCGCAAACATACACACACACACACACACACACACACAGCAGGTGAGCAGCAGTAATGTTTGGATAAGACAGGAACACAAGCATCTCGCATACATACAAACACACACACACACACACAGCAGGTGAGCAGCAGTAAGGTTTAGATGAGACAGGAACACAAGCATCTTGCAAACATACACACACACACACACACAGAGCAGTGAGCAGCAGTAATGTTTGGATAGGACAGGAACACAAGGATCTCGCACACATACACACACACATAAACACACAGTAGGTGAGCAGCAGTAATGTTTGGATAATACAGGAACACAAGCATCTCGCAAACATACACACACACACACACAGCAGGTGAGCAGCAGTAATGTTTGGATAAGACAGGAACAGAAGCATCTCGCAAACATACACACACACACAGAGACACAGCAGGTGAGCAGCAGTAATATTTGGATAAGACAGCAACACAAGCATCTTCAAACATACACACCCACACACACACACAAACACACAGCAGGTGAGCAGCAGTAATGTTTGGATAAGACAGAAACACAAGCATCTCGCAAACATACACACACACACACAAACACACAGCAGGTGAGCAGCAGTAATGTTTGGATAAGACAGGAACACATGCAGGAACACAAGCATCTCACGAACACACACACACACAAACACCCAAGCACAGCAGGTGAGCAGCAGTAATGTTTGAATAAGGCAGGAACACATGCAGAAACAAAAGCATCTCACAAGCACACACACACACAAACACAGCAGGTAAGAAGATGTTATGTTTGGATAAGACAGGAACACAAGCATCTCGCAAACATACACACACACACACACACACACACACAAACACACAGCAGGTGAGCAGCAGTAACGTTTGGATAAGACAGGAACACAAGCATCTCGCAAACATACACACACACAAACAAACACACAACTCGTGAGCAGCAGTAATGTTTGGATAAGACAGGAACACAAGCATCTCACAAACATACACACACAGACACACACACACAGCAGGTGAGCAGCAGTAATGTTAGGATAAGACAGGAACACAAGCAACTCGCAAACATACACACACATACAAAAACACACAGCAGGTGAGCAGCAGTAATGTTTGGATAAGACAGGAACACAAGCATCTCGCAAACATACACACATACACACACAAACACATAGCAGGTGAGCAGCAGTAATGTTTGGATAAGACAGGAACACAAGCATCTCGCAAACATACACACACACACACACACAGCAGGTGAGCAGCAGTAATGTTTGGATAAGACAGGAACACAAGCATCTCGCATACATACAAACACACACACACACACAGCAGGTGAGCAGCAGTAAGGTTTGGATGAGACAGGAACACAAGCATCTTGCAAACATACACACACACACAGAGCAGGTGAGCAGCAGTAATGTTTGGATAGGACAGGAACACAAGGATCTTGCACACATACACACACACATAAACACACAGCAGGTGAGCAGCAGTAATGTTTGGATAAGACAAGAACACAAGCATCTTGCAAACATACACACACACACAGAGCAGGTGAGCAGCAGTAATGTTTGGATAGGACAGAAACACAAGCATCTCGCAAACATACACACACACAGAGACACAGCAGGTGAGCAGCAGTAATATTTGGATAAGACAGGAACACAAGCATCTTGCAAACATACACACACACACAGAGACACAGCAGGTGAGCAGCAGTAATATTTGGATAAGACAGCAACACAAGCATCTTCAAACATACACACCCACACACACACTCAAACACACAGCAGGTGAGCAGCAGTAATGTTTGGATAAGACAGAAACACAAGCATCTCGCAAGCATACACACACACACACACACACAAACACACAGCAGGTGAGCAGCAGTAATGTTTGGATAAGACAGGAACACATGCAGGAACACAAGCATCTCACGAACACACACACACACACAAACACCCAAGCACAGCAGGTGAGCAGCAGTAATGTTTGAATAAGACAGGAACACACAGGAACAAAAGTATCTTGTAAGCTCTCTCTCACACACACACACTTGTCCTCACTTTACTCTATCTTAAAGCATCCACATTGCCCTGGGCATTGGCCATATCATCCAGGTTTTGGAAGAAGTCACCATCACAGATCTGTTCTGTCTCAGGGCCGACTTCTTTCAGGTGGCTGAACACCCTGATGTGTGGATTTATGTCTCATACTGCAGCAGCGGCAGTCTCAGACTTTAATTTCTGCGTGGGAATAAGGAGAATAGAGTTTTTTTCCCGGGCACCGACACACAAAAACTTCACAGACAGATTCCGCGAAGGGATTTATGTCATGAAGGGCAATGAAGGCTCAAAGAGAAGCAGGCTCCCAACTGTATCTTCACCACAGGATATTCTATTATGACAGCTGTCTTCCCATTATCCACAGAATTCTCTGTTTGGCCTCAATGGTTACAAAAAAAAATGGGTCTAGGATATTCTGAGCATCCTGAAGTGGATATTTTCTTAGATCACATTTGTGTGGGGAGAGGTGTGTGTGCAGTTAAGGGGGCATTTACATTTGGGTGCAAGTGTCTTCAGAGGTCCGAAGGTACGTACAAAGGAAAACCGAAACCAGAAACAAAAGGTCTGAATGACCCAATAGCTACTGGTTTTTCAGTTAGTGGCAACCAGAATTACCCAAATAAAACCACACACACAAGAAATTTCTCTGAAAGTCTGACTCACATGACACTTCTCAAAAACCTCCTCTTGTGTTTTCTAGAGTCTAGAATGGCTTAATGACAGAAGCCATTAGTGTTAATCACAAGGAAGTACTTCTGCTTGCTGAGCTTCTCTTGGAGGAATGATCCAAATACAGCCACTTGCCCATTGTAACGGTTCTGACGCTGGATTTATGTGAATAAAGACAGGTTACAGATAGACTTCCCTCAAGATGTTTCCAAACTTTCCATTGTTCCCACTGACCTACCGGCAAGCATTTACCTTCCATGAAAGTCACTTTGTGCTCAGGGAGTCAAGGGCATCAAAGTTCAGCCACCTGCCTAATGGGCAGAAACTTTCCAGAAGCCTGGGGAAAGAGCGTTGCCAGCAGTCACAGGTGCCGAGAGTGACAGCAACAAACAAGCAGTGATGGAATAAGAGGGGCACAGCGGTCCACACCCCTTCCCCCTTCTGCTGACCTTCATGACCTCCTGGGCAGCCAAACCACCAATGAAGGCATTCATGGGTGCCAGATCCCCAGCAGCTACATATGCCAACTTCCGGATGAGGTCTATGTCCAAGCAATCCTGCTGAGCTGCTTGCAATGCTCAAGCATCCACAGCTTGTGCCAAGGTCACCATTTCTGCTGCATCCTCCGGGTTGGATACAAGGAACTGAGAGAGACCCTATCATGCCCTACTGGAGGAAGAACAGGCACAGGGAGCAGACAAGACAAGCCACAGTTTCTGGTTGCCTTCCCACTCACACACCTCATTATGGGGCCAAAGATGCGTGCTGTGTTGAGTACAGAACTGATGCAGGGCCTGGAAGCCAATAAGCAGCTGAGAAGGGCGACAACACTTAGAAAAGTCAGTTACCACAAAATCTGGCTTTGCCAAGGAGGTGAGTAAGGGTTTCTGTGGATAATGGAGCATCAACACCAGATGTGAACAATCTAGGATGGAGGAAGGTCATTGGTTAATTAATAAAGAAACTGCTTGGCCCTCATAGGTTAGAACATAGGTGGGTGGTGTAAACAGAACAGAATGCTGGGAGGAAGAGGAAGTGAGCTCAGACTCAATAGCTCTCCTCTCTGGGGCAGACACTATGAAGCTCCGACCCAGGATGGACATAGGCTAGAATCTTCCTGGTAAGCGCACCTTGGGGTGCTACCCACGTTATTAGAAATGGGCTAGTCCAGGTGCGAGAGTTAGCCTAGAAGAGGCTAGATATAATGGGCCAAGCAGTTAAAAGAATACAGTTTGTGTGTTGTTATTTCTGGTGTAAAGCTAGCCATGAGGGAGACGGGCAGGATGAAAAGCAGGCCCGCAGCTCCCACAACAAATCTAGGCATCTCCAAGACAAAGGTTCATCTATTCACAGGCCCTCCCCACCTACAAACAAAACTGATCTTCCGAGACACTTTCACTTGACTGACAATGCCTTCATGTGTGTAGTCGGAGAAGCCAGAGGTATCACAGATACTAAAGGTATAGGGACCTGAAAGAAGAAACAGACAGGGAAGACTTCTTTACAGAATGCTTTACTCAAACACGGTGGGTGGAGAGTGGGGGGAGGGACAGACAAATGAAGCCCAAAACAAACAAACCATGCCCACCAAAGGCACTGGAGTACAGAACACAACTGTCATCCCAGCACCTCAGAGGTCAACTCAGGTGGATTCAGAGTTCAAAGGCAGGTCTATACTCACGGCAACCAGAATGACAGCAAACACACTTAGCCAGCTTCAGACTCTAGGTGCTAAGCCACCGCATCTGGTTTCTGTTTCAACACAGCAAAACAAAATGGGAAAGAACAGTAGTTCCCCTCTGACTAACAGCTGACTCAGTAGTTGAGGGAGCATCCTGCTCTCACAGAAGACAGCAGTCTGGTTAAGTTCCCAACTACACACTTTGGGCAGCTCCCAAGAGTCTGTACCTCTCACTCCAGGGAATCTCAAAACGCACGCACTCAGACACGCACGCATGCATGCAACTAAATTTAAAACAAGAAAAAAAGAAATCTACTTGTCTTCATCTCCCAAGCGTGATGCTTCCAGATACAGGCCATACCACCTAACTTTCCTGGTAGAGATTCTGGGGATCAAACTCAGGCACTTGTGACTTCACTGCAAGAACTACCGACTGACTTGCTACACTAACGCTCACTATCCCACTACTATTTAATGAGTGAGAAGATAAAACAAGCTGTACATGTTCAAAACATAAGCCATTGTTTTCATCTGTTTCTTCATCTGGACACAGATGCCCAGGCTAACCTCTTACTGTGAGCTAAGGTTGGACTTGAAGGCCTAATCCTCCTGCACCCACCTGCTGGAGCGCCAGGATTACAGGTGCATGTCATCATCCACAATGGCACCCAATTTTCCTTTCTGACAAACAGAGCTCAGGGATGGAGGACTATGTACAAAACAACTTAAGAACCTTCAGTCCTGTCTCATCAATGACTAATGAGCATTAGTTTGCAGTCCATGCAGGCATTTCTCCAAGGAAAAGGGGATGGCCATGAGTACTCAGTAATCCCACTCATTCAAGTCTACATAATACAAGGAATTTAACTTGTAATTTAAATACAGGCAAGTATTTAACTAATTCAATGCTGACTTTGAGATAAGCCCAGTTGGATCGGCAAGCTCTACAGTGATCTTGTGACTTCTGAGACAGCCCATATCACAGAGCTTTGTGCCACCAACTTCTTACCCTCCTTCCCTGGGCTTGCCGTACCCAGAACTTTGATTTCTATGGGACCGATGCCATTGAGTACAGTCATGCCCTGAACTTCTGTGAAACAGACAAAGTCACCATTCTCACCTCCAAACAGGTGATGATCCCTGGACTCTCCTGGTGGCGGGGAAGGGGAAAGAGTTAATAAGAGCTAAGCCGCACACAGCGAGGCATGCTTATAGTCAGTCACACTTCTATGGAAGCCAAGGCAGAAGGGTCACCTTCTATTCAAGGCTAGCCTTTACTACATATTACTGAGAATGTCTCAAGCACAAACACTAAACAGCAATAACACCACACACAAACAAACAAAGTATTTACAGTCTAGGGCAGGCTGCCAGCAGGTAAGGTCAACTACAGGCAAAGAGTACTCACCTATTTAATCACAGGTCCCAAGTTCACCAGTCAGGTTGGTGAGGGGGAAGAAAGGAGGAACAGGAAAAGAATGGAAAAATCAAGAGGGTAGGAAAATGAAACATCAATAAAAAGTAAGAAAGGGAGGAGAGGAGAGAGAAAACAGAAGGGCAGGGAGAAAAATAGGAAAAGAAAAGGAAATAACAATTACTGCTGCCTACATCTCCTAGTTTCCCAGCACAAAGCCTGACACACACACACACTGAGGCAGCCCAAAGGACAACAAAGAGAAAGAATAAGGCAGGAGGTTTGAGAATACCTGAAAACCACTAAGAAAGTCCTCAATTAGGGGTCCAGTGTAGCTGTGCACAGAAACCTAACTATTGAGCTCTGCATGGCGAGGTTGGGATATCTCTGCTTGGTTTTTGCCAATATCTTCCTCACATCGGTAGAACTATAGAAAGGGGTGGAGGAAGACGGGGCTGAAACGCATGCAGTACCTAAGGTGGAGCCTAGGCAAGGAGAAGCCAAAACAAGATACCTGGGAAGACAGATCAGCCCACTGGGCAGTGCCCTGGTCATGGAGAGTGACAGCCTTGACCCTACCAAGGATGATATTCTTGGCAATTTCCACACAAGACCCATTACCAGCACACTGGAAGTTTGGAGGTGCTTCATTGCCTCATAACCTAGTACATACCTGTCAGCAAAGAACTCCAGGTTAGGGCCTAACCCACTCCATGCCTCCTCCCACTCTCCATCTCTCCTCCCAGATACCACTCACAGCTGATAAAAGTAAAGGCCTTCATCTATGTTCATTTCCTTGTTTTTTGACAGCTCCTAAAATCAACACAGAGTTCCAGGGGAGAGAAAATAGTAATGGGAATTGGCCATATGGAAAGGCTGAAGTACTACTTGACCACTATCACCAGCAACCCCTCTGGACACCATTCCGACTCTCTGTAAGAGGAAAATACTCACATTACTTGACTGTGGGGATATTTCAAACATAGTAGAACTGATGGGAGACCATTTAGAATCCACCTTAGAGTTGGGTCTAAACACTCTGTGTTTCTTGGACAGGACTGAGCTGGACATCTAAAGAAAAATGAGAACATCGTAAGCTGAGGCGTGAATGACAGGATCATTTTCCTGGTATCCTATTAAGAGAGGTTTTCTAGAGTACTGATATCCTGTTCTGACAGAGAAGGCACGAAAGATAAATTTCTTAGGTCAAACCAATGCAGCTCTTAAGCGTTGGTGCAGTGTGCAAAAAGTGCTTGTGCACACAGATAAGCACCCGAGAAGCCAGCAAAGTTAAATACACAAGCATTCTTCAAAGAAGGTGGCGTCTACCTGTCTTCTTCCTGGAATCATGGGAATGGATGGAGTTTACAACATGGTTGATGCACTGACTAAAGATCCAAGTCAAGGCTGGGTGGCAGCGGTGCATGTCTCTAATCCCAACACTTGGGAGGCTGAGGAAGGCAATCTTGATCTCTATGAGTTCAAGGCCAGCGTGGTCTACATTGGGACTTCCAGGACAGCCAAGACTATTACACAGAGAAACCTGATCTCAATAAACCACCAAGAAAGTAATTAATTACTTAATTTTAAAAAAAGCCAAGTCACAAGAGTGATTTCACATAAAGTGATTTTCACATAAAGTGAGACTAGTCATTTGGTACAGACAAGTGTGCGATGGGGGCCCAGGTGATTCAGTCTTTAGTTCTAAAAGCATCAAGAGAAATCCAGAAATCCAGAGTAGATGTCAGAAAGAAATTTGCAGAGTATCCTCTTTTATGGAAATGATGGCCTAAAAAAGTGACTGCAGGATCTCCGTTCTTTTGCTCCATTTCTATCCTAATTAACAATACGAACTTAACAAATAATAAAACCACAACAAATAAGTAAATGCACTCTATCTCACAGCCTATATCTCTCTGCTGAGCAAGCGCACTAGCTCCTTCTGCCCACCAGAATGCCTTAGAGGAGCATTCGTGGCTGAGGTCCAGCCCTGAGCTTTACTCCCCTGAACAGCTAAGAGAAAGCACCTCCTACTAGCCTGTAGCCCTGAATTCAAGACACTGAGGTGAAACTGAGCTCCTCCACCTGCTAAATCCTAGGCCCTCCGGCACAAAGAAGCCGAACCCAGGTTTCTTCTGAGTCCCTGAAGCCTCCACCACAAGCAGTTTGTGCTGCCCACCCAGAAAACGAACCTGCCTGCCACTCTCTCCCATACTTCCTCTACCTCGAGGACTCGGCCCCACACCCACACCGCTGTGTCACATCACTTGAGGCAGAGCCATGGCACTCACGACTGTATCTAGGCTGAGCAAGTGATTACGCTGCTAGTGGCCCCACAAACTTCCCAAGCCATACAAACTGTTACCCACATTCAAAGGGCATAGTTCGGCCTTGTGTAGGTTTCCCCACCTGTCAGTCCAGAGTCAGTGAGCTCCAACTTGTTTCTGTGGGTATCCCCATTATGCTCTTGGACCCTTTGCTCATATTATTCCTCTTCTCTCTCTATGACTGAATTCAGTGCTTACCCTGTGATTTGCTGCATATGATTCCATCAGTTGCTCGATAGATTAAGGTTCTATGTTAATAACTAAGGTGTTCATCAATCTGATTATAGGGGAATGGCATTTGAGGTAACCTTTATAATTTTGCTTAGATTATTACCTGGGGTCATTCTTGTGGATTTCTCACTAACCCCTTAATGCCTCCATCTTTCAAGGTATCTCTTTCCTTGCTCTCCCTGTCTGTTCTTCTTACCCAGCAACCATCCTGATCCCGCACGTACTGAACCCCTCTTTCCTATCCACTCCCAACCTCCTTCCCTCTTTTCCCATGCTGCTAAGTTACTAGGGACATCTTGCTTAATAATTTCCATGGGGAAAATCTTAGGGTTCTCCTTTTTACTTATCTTCTTTGTGGTCATGGACTACAGGCTTTATGTCTTTGCTTTATGTCTGATATAATTTATGAGTGAGTACATACCATGTTTGTCTATCTGGATTTGGGTAACCACACTCAGGATGATTTTTTTTCTAGCTCCATCGGTTTGCCTGCATATTTATTTCTTTTCCTTGATTTAACATTGGAGTTTTTTTTATTACTTTAAAATAATACCAAACAAAATTCCCACTTCCTCCCACTTCCCACTTCCTCCCACTTCCCTCTGGCTCCCCCAGCCCCACAAACCTTCCATTCCTAAGAGAGGGCAAGGCACCCTGCCTGTGGGAAGTCCAAGGCCCTCCCCCTACATCCAGGCTGAGCAAGGATGAATAGGATCCCCAAAAGAGAATAGGATCCCAAAAAGCCAGAACATGCAGTAGAGACAAATCCCAGTGCCATTATCATTGGCTTCTCAGTCTGCACCAATTGTCAGCCACATTCAGAGAGTCTGGTTTGATCCCATGCTCCATCAGTCCCAGTCCAGCTGGCCTTGGTGAGCTCCCATTAGATCAGGCACACTGTCTCAGTGGGTGGACCAACCCCTTGTGGTCCTGACTTCCTTGCTCGTCTTCTCCCTCCTTATGCTCTTCAACTGGACCTTGGGAGCTCAGTCCAGTGCTCCAGTGTGGGTCTCTGTCTCTATCTCCATCCATCACTGAATGAAAGTTCTATGCTGATATTCAAGATACTGTTCAGTCTGACTACAGGACAAGGCCAGTTCAGTCACCCTCTCCTCCACTGCTCAGGGTACTAGCTGGGATCATTTCTATGGACTCCTGGGAACCCCTCCAGAGCCCAAAATGGCTCCCTCAATTAAGATATCTTCTTCCCTGCTTCCATATCCAGGTGTGTGTGTGTGTGTGTGTGTGTGTGTGTGTGTGTGTGTGTGTGTATATAATGTTTTTCTTTGGGTTCACCTTCTTATTTAGCTTCTCTAGGATCATGAACTATAGGCTCAGTGTCCTTTGTTTATGGCTAGAATCCACTAATGAGTGAGTACATACCATATTTTTTGGGGGGTCTGGGGTCTGGGTTACCTCACTCAGATAGTGTTTTCTACATCCACTCATTTGCATGCAAAATTCAAGATGTCATTGTTTTTTACCACTGAGTAGTACTCTGCTGTGTATATATTCCACACTTTCTTTATCCATTCTTCCATTGAGGGGCATCTAGGTTGTTTCCAGACTCTGGCTATTACAAATAATGCTGCTAAAAAATCAGTAGCCCTCTTATACACAAAGGAGAAAGAAGCTGAGAGGGAAATCAGAGAAACTCTGACTCTGCCTACTTTATCTCTATCTCTATATCTCTAGATTTCCTTTACTCTATGCCATTGTTCAAAACAGCTTCTTTAGTATCCAATGATAATAAAATGTATCCATAGTATACAGAGGGGAATCTCACATCATCTCCACTTTACTGTCTAAATTAAAAGGAAAGTTTTATGTTTAACATCATAAAATTGCTTATAACAAAACAGTTGTGAAGCAAGAAATAAAGTTACAATTTACATTTGAGAAAATAAGAAAAATACTTTATCATCTATTCTAACTTTGTGAGTCTAAAATTTTATATCTAATTTATTGTTTATAATTAAAACTATCTTTCTTCAACTCCATCAAAGACTCCAGAAGGAGATAACATTGCTAAGAAAACAGGAAGTCCATTGTAGGCAACTTCCAAAACTCTAGAATTAACAGACATACCTTGCTGCCAAATTCCTTCTGTAACATTGGGGCATCCATTTCAGTCTACAGCCCATAGAATCTGGCAGATTTTTCCATAAAGCAGGAAATTTGAAAGACTCCTTTTTTATATATTGGCAGTTTGTCAGTTATTTTCCTTTGTGTACTTCAGAATGTCTGGCAGTTTCTTCTGTGAAACAGGAACCCTGCAGGATCATTTCATCTTTTGGAAAATTCAGTAGTCAATTTTCTGAGGGTTTTGCATGTGCAGTTCATATAGCATACCATCCAATACTCCAGGTAAGTTTCTTGCCCAAATAGCTAGCTACTCTTGTCACACTGAAGGCAAATTCCATAATGAGTTTACTCAATGCCCATCAATTTCTCTGAAGTAATTGGTGTTGCCAGAAGCAGACTTGTCTCACTGTCAAGAAAAGTCTTAGTTCTTAAAACATTTGAAATGCCATATTCTGTTAGTCTTTGAAAGATTGGAAGAATACCTATCTGAAATATATCTTTGTGCATCTAGAAAACCTAACTAACAAGACTACAAGCTTGACTATTATAGATGACTATCTATTAATCTATATTTCTTAATTATACATTACATCTTAAATGAGCTGCACAAACACAATATCTTAATCAAGAGCAGAAATATACATATAACAAAATTGACCTTAAATTTGTATCAGTAGACCAAGATGAATGCAAAGAATTCATCTCTATATAATACCCCCTTTAAATGTAAACAAACTTTTATAACTAATATTTGGGAATTTGAGCTTAGTTCTATCCAAACTGCTTCCTGCTTTCTGTTGGGCAAAATTTTTCAGGGGTTTATAGAGACTTATTGGGGGTTTTGGTCCATCATTAGTCTGGAAGGAAGCCATGGGGTCTCATTCTCTGTGGAAAAAAAAAACGCGGAACCTCTTTTCCAAAGAAATATATCCTTAGACCCAAATTTTGAAATTAAGTACATATATATATATATATATATATATATATATATATATATATATATATCTTGGTTTAGCTTAACAGTACCCAGGACCAAATGTCTCTCTGTACTTAGCTCATTCACAGTCAAATTTGAAAGAATCACAATAATATACACAACCCAAACTCTGTATGTATATTCCATTTTTATGTGGCCTATGTTTTTTCTCCTTTAGTCTATAACTCTCTGTACTCTTTTATATTACTTTTACTGTCTCTTTAAAAACATTACTTCTTTTTAATAACTGTTCATACTCTTTTTCCTTTCTCTCTTAAACCTATGTACATTATTTAACACACTATGACCCATTCAGAGCTTTATTTCACTCTGAATTTTCTGACCAGGAGAACCTTTTGATTTAATACTCAGTGGGTATGACTACGACTATGACTGCTTTGCCTTTTTGTTCCTCCCAGTACAACATGGCAGAGGTAAGTTTGTTGTTCACTCTATGAGCTATACTCTCTTCCCCCACTCCAGGGATGCAACAGGTTCACTTTGCCATTAATCAACCTGTAGCTCTCTGCTCATAAAACCCATTCAAATGCTCCATAGCCAGACCTCCCAAAAGATCCAGAACCTTTCATGCCAACACAAACCATGAAGCCCTATCCTAAAGAAGCCTTGCAACCTTTTCTGCCAATGCTGAGTCTGGAAGACCTCTCTTAAAAAAGCTGTCGGTACACTTCTCACCACCAGAAAACAGAACCCATTTGAAAAATAGTGCAACTACCATTATTTGTGTCTAGAATCCCTTTTAAAGCTCTCTAAGGTTTTGTGTGCCAATTTGTAAGCAGAGACTGTTCTTTAGTTTCCATCTGCTCCGACATGAATAGTCACACAGAATCTATATTAATTAAATCACTGCATGGCCTATCACTTCTGACTTCTTTTTAGTGTTTTATTACTTAAAATATACCAATCCAAATTCCCACTCCCTCACCACCTCCCACTCTCTTCACAGACACTCCAAACCACTCCCTTCCAACCCTAAGGGAGTGCCATGCACCCAGCCTGTGGAAAGTCCAAAGGCCTTCCCTACTACATCTAGGTTGAGCAAGGTTTACATTCAAAGAGAACGGGATCCCATGAAGCTGGTATATGCAGTAGAGACAAATCCCAGTGTCACTATCAGTTTCCCTCAGTCCGCCCCAGCTGTCAACCCCCTTCAGAGGGGCTTGGTTGTTCCCATGCTCCTTCACTCCCAGTCCCGTTGGAGTTGGTGAGCTACCATTAGTTCAAGCAAACTGTCTTAGTGGATGACCCCTTCGTGGTCTTGAGTTCCTTGCTCATACTCTCACTCCCTCCACTATTCAGCTGGATCTTGGGGAGCTCAGTCCAGTGCTCCAATGTGGGTCATTGCCTCTGTTCCCATCTGTTGTTGAACACAGGTTCTATGATGATATTTAAGATAATCATCAGTCTGACTACAGGGTAAGGACAATTCAGACACCCTCTCCTCTAATGCGTAGGGTCTTATCTGGGCTCATCCCTCTGGGTTCTTGGGCGTTTTTCTAGAGCCAGGTTTCTTGCTAACTCCATAATGGCTCCCACAATCAAGATATCTCTTTCCTTGTTCTCATATCTGTCCTTCCTCCATCTCGACCATCCCATTCCCTCAAGTTCTCCTCAACCCCCCTCCTCCTCCTTTCTACTCTTGTCCCAGTGCTTCCAAATTTTTGTCTGTTTCCATTTCCAGGAGGTTCTGTATGTTTTTCTTTGGGTTCACCTTATCACTTACTTTCTCTGTGGGCTCGATGCCCTTTGTTTATGACTAGAATCCACTTATGGTGAGTACATACCATATCATTTTTCTGGGTCTGGGTTACCTTCCTCAGGATAGTGTTTTCTAATTCCATCCATTTGCATGCAAAATTCAAGATGTCATTATCTTTTACCACTGAGTAGGACTCTAAATTATATATGTGCCACACTTTCTTTATCCATTCTTCAGTTCAGTTCAGTTCCAGGTTCTGGCTATTAAAAATAATGCTGCTATGAACATAGTTGAACAAATGCTTTTTGTAGTATGATTGGGCATCTTTTGGGTATATTCCCAAGAGTGGAATTGCTGGGTCCTGAGGTAGGTTGACTCCCAATTTTCTGAGAAACCACCACACTGATTTCCAAAGTGGTCACACAAGTTTTCATTCCCACAAGCAATGGATGAGTGTTCCCCTTCCTCCACAGCCTCTCCAGCATAAGCTATCATTGGTGTTTTTGATTTTAGCCATTCTGACAGGAGTAAGATTTTGTTTTCTCAGAGTTTGTTTCTCAGAGTTTGTTTTGATTTGCATTTCCCTGATCACTAAGAAAGTTGAACATGTCCTTAAGTATCTTTTGGCCATTTGAAATTCTGTTGAGAGTCTCTGTTTAGTTCAGTACACCATTTTTAATTGAGTTATTTAGAATAGAATTTTAATGTCTAATTATATATATACATATATATATATATATATAACCTATTCTTGACAAAGAAACAAAAATTATACAATGGAAAAAAGAAAGCATTTTCAACAGTTCTTACTTCTTATTGGATAGTTCTTATATCTTAAATGAACCTATTTCTGTTATTTTGTGTATTCCCACAAGGCTGTTCTGGCATCTCTCTCTTCAGCAGCTACATGGCATTTCTCTGATTCCACTTTCTTTCTTCCAGCATTTTGTTTAGCTTTCACATCTAGTTTTAGTCTGCTCTGCCACAGGTCAAAACAGTTTCTTTATTAATCAATGATAATAAAACATAGTCGCAGCATCCAGAGGGTAATCCTACATCATATCTCTCACTGATTCTATGTGTTGCTTTTTTGTTTCTATTTTATTAATTTCATCGCTCAATTAGATTATTTCTTGGCATCTAGTCCTCCTGAATGAGTTTGCTTCTTTTTGTTCTAGATCTTTCAGATATACTGTTAAGTTGCTTATGTGAGATTTCTCCATGTTCTTTATGTGGACCCTTAATGCTTTGAACTTCCCCTTTTTGGCATTGATTTTAAAGTGTCTCAGAGGTTTGATTATATTGTGTATTACATTTTTATTAAATTTTAGGAAGTCTGTGATTTCTTTATTTTTTTCTAGACCCAGGGGCAGTAGATTTGAGCCTTGTTCATTTCCACGAGTTTGTGGGTTTTCTGCAATTAGTGTTTTTCTTGAATTCTAACTTTTGTCAGGGAACCCCCCTATTTCTTTTTCTTTCTTTCTTTCTTTCTTTCTTTCTTTCTTTCCTTTTTTTTTCATCTGTTGAGGTTTGCTTTGTTACTGAGTTTATGGTCAATTTTGAAAAGGTTCCATGAGGTGCTGAGAAAAAGGTATATTCTTTTGTGTTTTTGTATAGATGTCTATTAAGTCCATTTGAGTCATGATATCTGTTAATTCCTTTATTTCTGTTTAGTTTCTGTAACAATACTGTTCAGTCATGAGAGTGGGGTGTTGAAGTCTCCTACTAACTGTATGTGGGGTTTAATGTGCAATCTAAATTTTAGTAATTTTTTTTTTTTACAAATGTGTGTTCTTTTATATCTGGGCGTAAATGTTCTGAATTGAGACTTCATCTTAATGGATGTTTCCTGTGATGATTATTCTTCTTTATCTCTTTTGATTAATTTTAGTTTGAAGTCATTTTGTTAGATATTAGGATAATACACCCACTTGTTTCTTACATACATTTCATTGCAAATCTTTCTCAAATGCTTTACTCTGAGGTTTCAACTGCTCTTTGTGGTTGAGGTGTGAAGCGTAAGTCACGAACAAGGCCACACCAGTTTGGAGTTATGATTAATAGGGTGTTATTTATTTAAAGGGGAAAAAACTTACAGATCATCGTCCCAGACAACAGCCATCTGCACAACCAGCAAGGGAGTCTAGTCTCCAGCGGAGCAGGAAGTGAAGAGAGCGGAGGGAAGTAGCCGCTTTTTTAAAGGGAGAGAGACCACGCCCCAGTGGGCTGGTATCTCAGCAGCTATTGGTTGGAGGGGTGGAAGGATCTCCCGCAACAGAGGTGTTTTTCTTTATACAGCCAAAGAATGGATCCTGTTTTCATATCCATTGTTTTAGCCTGTGTCTTTTTATTGGTGATTTTAAGAAATTTAAAAACCAATGATTGTTAGCACCTGTTATTTTTGGTTTTGTTGTTTGCACTGGTATTGTCTGTATTTTCTTTCTTTGGGTTTTTTTGGTGTGGGCGTGTTTGTGTAGGTATAAATAGCTTCCTTTGGTTGTTGTGTTACTTTTTATACTTTCTATAAGGCTGAATTTGTGAATAGATACTTTTTATATCTGGTTTTTTTCATGGAATGACTTGTTTTCTCCATTTATCAGAATTGAAAGCCTTTCTGATATAGTAGTCTGGTCTGGCATTTGTGTTCTCTTAGTTTCTGTGGAAAATCTACCCAGGACCATCTTGCTTTCAGAGTTTCCATTGAGAAGTCACGTATAGTTCTGTACGTCTATCTTTATATGTTACTTGGCTATTTTCCTTTGCAACTATTAATATTCTTTTTTCTGTATGTTTAGTGTTTTGATTATTATTACTGAGGGGACTTTTTTTTTGGTTCAAACTAATTAGTGTTTAGTAAGCTTCTTGTGCCTTCATAGGGATATACTTCTTTAGGTTGGGAAAGTTTTATTTCTTATTTATTTTGTTGATACATTTTCTGTGCCTTTGAACTGGAGTTTTTCTCCTTCTATCCTTATTATTCTGAGGTTCGATCTTCATGGTGTCCCAGATTTCCTTTGAGTTAAATATTTTTTTGGATTTAACATTCTCTTTTACCAACTAATCTATTTCCTCTATCGTATCTTCAACAACTGATATTCTCTCTTCCATCTTCTGTATTCTGTTGGTTAGGCTTGCATCTGTAGTTTCTGATCATTTACCCAGATCTTCCATTTCCGAATTTCCTCAGTTTGTGTTTTCTTTATCGCCTCTATTTCAATTTTCAAGTTTTAAACCACTGTCTTCACCAGTTTAATTGCTTTCTCTTGGCTTTCTTTGCTTTCCTTAAGGGATTTGTTGATTTCTTCCAACTTTTTGTTTGTATTTTTCCCCATTTCTTTAAGGGAATATTTTATTTCCTCTTTCAGGGCCTCTATCAAATTTATAAAGTAATTTTAAAAATTATTTCCTTCTGCTTCATGTGTATTGTGATATTCAGGTCTTGCTGGTATAGAATCACTAGTTTCTGGAGGTGCCATACTGCTCCTTGTCAGAAACATTTTCTAACACGAGTTCTCTGTCAATGCAAAAAAACCCAGTCATGCTGAATCAAAACAAGCTGAATTAAAAGATATCCAGGTTTAACAGGACTGCTGTGCTCTTGGGTTCCAAGGCAAACCTGGAAGCTACTAGCATGACCACCGGAGGGGGGAAGTAGAGGAAGACCATGTGTTGACTTTCTGGGGAGAAGTTTAAATAGACTGGGGAAGTGGTCCTGACCTCTGGGGAGGAGTCAAGGCTTGGCAGGCTACCTTGACTTTCCACGGGGAAAGGGTCAACTCTGTGGTCAAGGTGCAAGGGGCACAGAGCAGGGCACTCCAAAGATGAAGGCCAGAGACTGGGATTTACATGCTTTATGTTGTTAAATGTGTCATTGCCGTCTGCTCATATTTTCCTCTAGTGAGTGCAGTGGGACCTGTGCTTGGGGGAGGGGGGTGTCCTACTCGAATTGGTGAAGGTGGGTCTCCTGCCTTGATAATGTTCTAGATGCAGAATTCTGAGGAGACTGTACCAGCGGCATTTTGAAATATTGGACCATTTGTTTTTTATTGGTGTCTGGTTTCCTAGCTCTGAAAATACACAATCTTTCAAAGGTAACGACTCCCCCAAAAGTAACATATACTTTGATTTAAATTTTGAAGTCAAGATAATTTAAAATATCTAGGTTGATTTAATCTGGAGGTTTCCACAATGCAAGCTCTCTTAGCAGTCAAAAATTTAAAGACAAGGGCTGGAGAGATGGCTCAGTGGTTAAGAGCTCTGGCTGCTCTTCCAAAGGTCCTGAGTTCAATTCCCAGCAACCATGTGGTGGCTCACAGCCATCTGTAATGAGATTTGATGCCTTCTTCTGGCCTGCAGGGATACATGCAGGCAGAGCTCTGTATACATAATAAATAAAATTAAAAAAAAAGTCTGTCCTTGGTATTTGTTTTTAAAAAAAAAAATTAAAGACAAGACAATAAAATGCGCAGTCCAGACTCTCTGTGTATTTCCCATCTTTATGTGGCTTACTTACTTCATGTTACTTTACTCCCCCCTTTAAGGACTTTTTTATTATGTTAAAACTATATTTTTAATCTAAGACTGTATGTACTCTTTCTCTTGTCCCTTTGAATTCTCTCAAGCCCCTCCCCCCGCACACACACACACATTGTAACCCATTTAGAGGTTTTTCCATCCAAATCTTTTTTTACTGTGTATCGGTATCTTTCTGTCTGCATGAGCAAAAAAGCCTGCTGTATAACTTAGATCATGGCGTGCTGAAACTAGTGTTGATGACTCCCTCTTTGTTCCCTGAAATTCTAGTCTCTTGACAGAGGTGTGTTTACTGCCAGCTCTAAAAACCATATTTACCATCCCTACTCTGGGGTCCACTTCTCCACTGAGGAACATGCTGCCCTCTGCTCATAAACATTTTAAGTGTTTGGCAGCAGGACCTCTCAAAAGAACTGTCCATTTTTGTGACTAATACCAAGCCCACACAGAGGCTTAATATTATTTATAAATGCTTAACCAACATCCCAGGCATATACCTTGCCACCTTTTACATTTTAAGTTAACCTGTGTTTATTATTTATGCTCTGCCATATGGTGGTACCTTTATTAACATGCCAATTCATCTCCTGCTCCCTTTGCATCTGGCTTCACCCTTCTTCATCCCAGTATTCTCAAGTTTGATTGGCCTGCCTAATTTTAACCTGCCTTGCTATAAGCCAATCAGCTTCCTTATAAACCAATGAGAATAATACATATTCACATTGAACAGAAGGATTATTCCACAGTATTATACATGATGATTTCAGTACAGATTATAAATAATAGTAATGAACTCTTTTTGTAACTTTAAAAAAATCATGTAAACTTCAAGAAGTCATAACTTGTACCCATATGTCACAGATCAAAATATTTCAGGCAAGCACTGCTATCGTATCAATTAACAGCTAACCTTCCATATTCTTGACGGGGAAGTTCTAAGAGTAAGATTATTCTTCAAGTTCCTTAAATTTAACTTTTGTCTCTAGTCCATAGCTATCCCAGCAGATTTTTACTTAGTTTACAGACAACAAAGAATACCTGCAGATTACAAACTGCTTCAAAATTGCCATGAGTACTGGTTGCAGAAAGTTGATGATTTGATTTGGATGGCTAGTAGGAAAGGTAATGGTTAAAAAATAGCTCCATTTCAAACTGAATTTCAAATTAAGTTACTGTCTAAAAAAGAAAAACTTAGAAGTCAACAGGACCTTCTTCTCATTCTAACGATTGTTAGTCACAGGATGCCTAGAGTATAATCTAAATCATTCCGTCAGCAAGTGAATCTTGACAGCAATCTAGAAGACTCATTTCAGAACCTCTTCCACTTAAGGTGTAATTGTTATCCAAAAATATTAACCAGATACTAATTATGCTTCTGTATTTCAGTGAGCCACTGATTGTACAGAAAAACAAATAAAAACATAATTCATCACATAGCAGAAAAATGCCCAGTGTTGAGACAACTTGGGTTTGTGCCTGTACAACTCTAGTCTCTTTCTTCCCCCTTTGAAGTAGTTCTTACTGTGAATTGGGAATACTGTGAGTCTGGGATTGTACAAAGACCCACCAGTTTGACTCATATTTTGATTTCAGTCAACTAAAGATTTTATTAAATATTGGCACTGAAAAGCCATGGCGCCAGGACTGCATTCAAGAGTGCTCCCAAGATGAAGCAGCATCTAGTCATATCAGTCTAGGGTTTAGAATGTATAACCCACAAAATCACCTGTATTTTAATCTATGCTTAGGCATGTTCTAGTTTGATCATATGTTTTGCAGTTGTCCTAGTCATTGAGCAGAGTAAACAAGTTTGATTACAAAGTCAGAAAATAGCAATTAATGGTATGACCTATTGTCTTGCTAGAAAAGCAAATTTTACATGATCCATCTATTTAAGAATAGTCTTTAACATCAGGGAAGAAAAGGAAGTGTGCTGTTAGGGTATTGCTTCTATAAGTTATGGGTTTACATGTTAGAGTCAGTTTTGGTTTTGGTGTCTCATAGTAAGCCTAAATGTAATGTTATATAATGTTAAACATCACAGTATCAGATTGGAAAGGAGGCTCTTTGTTGCAACATTTATATGAAAAATAAGCAAACAAAAGAGTTGTTTTTTTTATATTTCAATTGAAAACAGTCGTAGAAAGCCTAAATATAACATTAACTATCACAGTATCAGATTGGGAAGGAGGCTATTTGTTGCAACATTGTATGGAAAAACAAAGAAAAAAGTTGCTTAACATATTTGAACTGAAAAATGTTTTGTCTTGTGTTTTCTTTCCCTGGTAGTCTCAAACTCTAAAAACTATCATTTAAATTTCAAAGAAGTTGAATAGTTTTTCTAGCGTAACATCATTTTGTTTTCATTTTCAAAGAGATTATTTATGAAATTAAAAAAAGCAGAGTCTTACATAAATCTGCGGAAGCTTCGAGGAAATAAAAAGGTTTTATTGCTGGCAGGAGTCAGAGAATCTATAAATTTTGGCCTCAACCAGAACAGAAAGACCTCTAGATTTCCATGCCGAGTTCAGTGAACAGTCTAAGCCTCCAGAAAAACAGAAAAACTAACTCCGAAGAAATCCCTTCAGTGAGATTCAAGACAGAGAACCCACTCTCGCGCTGTCATGCTCTGTACTTTGTTCTCGCGTGCACATGCTGTCTTGTTCTCGCGCATGCGTAGACAGCCGTGCCTTCTCCGTGGCAGTTTGACGGAGAGGGGCGTGGAGGAGGGAAAGAACTGAAGGACCGGTAAGTGAACCTAATTTGGCCCTTAACTATTTTGCGGTGTTTGCATGACGCTGAGGTTCGGTGTTAACAGTAATGTCAGCATCCGGATTTTGTTGCTGAGGTTAGGTGTTGATAGTAATCGCCCAGAGTCCGGAAGTTCGGACTCTTTTTGTCAGCTACTCTGTTAGGCCCTCTTTCTTCCCTCAGCCTGCCACACCAGGTCCAGTGCTCTGAGGAATGGTCAGCGTACAGTAGCTACCTACCATTATTACCAGCACCAACACACATTGTCCTCATGAGTCCTGCGTATAGCCTTTGCGTTGCGGCCTAGTGTGAATTTAGAAGCCTGTTTTTGAAGGCCACGGTTTTACCTAACTCTCCTGCTAGTTTATAAGGCACAGTTCCTTCATAGGTTTGTTGATTATTTGGCCCAGAGAGGACGACATTAGCTGGGCTTATGGGAAGAGCAGTGCTGTTGGGCCTATTTTTATAGCAGCAATAATAGGCCTAAGGGAATAACAGTGTTGTTCAGGTCTAAGAGAATAGCAGCCTGGAATAACAGCGCAGCAGGTTTTAGGCAATATCTGTGCTGTTTGGCCTTAGAGAATAGAAATACCTGTATTATTTAGCCTTAGGGAATACTGTCTGGAAACCAGCTCAGCTGGATTTTAGGAAATAACTATGCTATTTGGCCTTAGGAAATCGTGTCTTAGAAGTGCCAGGGATATCAGGGCAGCAGGTTTTACGATATATTGCCTGGAAGAGCTACTCAGCAGGCTTTTAGGAAATAAACGTGATGTTGTGTCTTAGGGGATAATGCCTGGAATAGTGGCTCAGCTGAATTTTAGGCAATCGTGGTGCTATTGGGCCTTAGGGAAATAGTGCCTGGAATTACACCTCACTAAGTTTTAGTAAATACTGCCTGGATTACTGGCACAGGTGGGTTTTAGGCAATAATGGTGCTGTTGGGCCTTAGGGAATAGTGCCTGGAAGTGGTTCTGCTGGGCTTTAGGAGAAAGTGCCTGGAATACTGGCTCTGCTGGGTTTTAGGCAATAAAGGTATTATTGGCCCTAAGGAAATAGTGCCTGGAATACAAGCTCTGCTGGGTTTTAGGGAATAGGGGCACTGTTGGGCCTTAGGGGTAGTGCCTAGAATAAAGGCTTATATGGGTTTTAGAGAAATAGATGTGCTTTTCGGCGTTATGGAATAGTGCCTGCAATAGTAGCTAACATTGATTTTAGGGAATAGTGCCACTGTTGGGCTCTAGGGAAGAGAGTTTCACCTGTGTTTTAAGGAATAGCAGTACTGTTTGGGCTAGGGAATAGTATCTGGGATAGTGCCTCATCTGTGTTTTAGAGAATAGCGGGGCTGTTAGGCCTTAGTAAATAGCATTCTTGAATAGCTGTGCACCTGCATTTTAGGTAATACTGCCTGGAATACAGACTCAGCTGGGTTTTAGGGAATAATGGCACTATTGGGCCTTAGAGAATAGCCACTCACCCAGGTTTAAAGGGAATGGTGGTGCTTCTTGGTTTTAGAGCACTGCTCTTGGGCCTCAAGACATAGTGCATAGAATAGAGGCACAGCTGAGTCTTAGGACATAGAGACTCAGTTGAATTTTAGGGAATAGGAGTGCTGTTGGACCTTAGGGATGTAATTCTTGGAATAGAGACTCACCTATGTTTTTGGGAAGGTAATGCCCTTAGACTTTAGGGAATAGTGCCTGGAATAATGGCACAGCAGGTTTTAGGGAGTAGTGCCTAGAATAGCAGCACAGCAGGTTTAGGCAATTTGTTGAGACTGTGTCCCCTAGTAACATCAGAAGCTACAATCATGAAGTCTAAGAAACGTGAATTCCCAATCATGAATTGAAAAAGGACTGCATCAACTGACATGCTAAAGTGGATGGGAATAAACCCATGTGATCTCAACATCTATTCAAGGATGCAATTCTCTAAAGCCCAACAGTGCCATTATTTCCTAAAAGTCAGTTGAGCCTGTATTCCAGGCACTGCCCCATAAGACACAGTCTCAACAAATTCCCTGGTGCTTTGGTAATTGTCCCTCTTCTACAATATTCTAAAAATTGATGTGAAGGTATTTTATAGACATATCAATTGGGATTGGAATCCACAAAAGTAATTTGGTTGTTTCTGGTTTTCTGCAGTTTCCTTCTATTTAAAGTGAACTCTCTTTGATGAGATGTGAAGGCTACACTTATCTATGCTTATGAGAAAAATGTTGGGAAGTATACTGGTTTATGTAATTAATGGAAAATTCTTCTAATAACCATGATTTTATTAGCACTTAGTAGTAGGCTAGTTTTCCAGGATCAGTATTCCTGTTATTAGGGACATCTTAAGCCCAATTAGAGAGCTATTATTTTCCCATGAGATGTGCATCACACAGTTGCCTCTAAAGTATTATTATACCATGGTAGTCACTGGTTGTGATTGTTTCATAAATATCATAATTGGGTAGGACTGTTGATTGCTTCCCTGTGGAAGCTTGCATGGTACATTCTACCATGCAAAGCTAGTCCTTGTGGAGAAGGCATTTATGTAAAATCCAACTCAAAATTTTCTAAACCCTGTTTTTGAAGGGCATGGTGTATTCAGCAATAAGGACTAACCTACCACCTCTGGAAGTAAACACAGGCAAGAGCAACAGGTCATGTGTTTCAGGAGTGTCTTGGAAAGCCCTAGCTAAAAATTCTAAAGATGGTTTCTCATATTTGATACTGAGGTTTCTGTTAGGTAATTTTGGCTCCTGGAGTAAATACTATCAGCACAAATAAGAAATGTTATTAAAATTGTGTGTGTGTGTGTACACTGAATTATATGCATTATAGTCTTTTGTTTTTTAGGTAAATTAATAGCCTTATTTCTCCTGACTTTTTTTTAGATTTTTGTACCCACTTCCCTTCTTCTGTATTTACTTCCATTCTACTTCCATAAAGTATTCTCCTTTCTCTTTTCCCCTATCACATCATTTGAATCCTGCTATTTCCATTTACCTTCCTCCCACCTTTTGTGTTTTCTGTCCTACCTTTTTTCAAAGAGTCCACCTTTCTATTTGGGTCACTTGTACATTACTGTGCCCCTCTCTATTGCTACCCATAAAATGGTTCCATTGACTTTCCTGTTTTTTGTAGTTGTGACAGACTATGTACTTAGCTGAACATTTGGAGCTAAGAGCTTCCAGTGAGAGGAAACACGTAATATTTATCTTTGTGGGTCTGGGTTGCTTCAATTTCATTTACCTGAAAAATGTATGGCTTTGTTCTTCTTTACAACTAAATAATACTCTATATTATGGATGTACCAAATTTTCATTAGCTATTCCTTAATTTAGGATATTTATATAATATTCATTTCCTAGCTGTTGTGAATAAAACATTAGTGAGCATAACTGAATAATTATCTGTGGAGTAAGACATTAAGTCCTTTGGGTATATACCAAGAACTGTTATAACTGCATCATATGGTAGATTTATTTTTAGTGCTTGAGAATTCTTTACAATGATTTTCATAATGATTGCACCATTTTGCTATCCTACTGGTAGTAAGAGAGGGCCCTTTTACTACTTGCCCTTTAGCATTTTTTATCAATTGTTTGGTTGATCATTGCCCTTTGCCTGGGCAAAATCTCAAAGTTGTTTTGATTCCCATTTCTCTAATTACTAAGGACACTGCACATTTTTAGAGATATTTCAAGTCTTTAGTGTGTGTGTGTGTGTGTGTGTGTGTGTGTGTGTGTGTGTGTGTGTGTGTGTAGCGGGTGGGAGGTATGGATGGAACTCCCAGTTCAGAGGTCGTGTGCCCTTTCTTCAAATAGGTCATTTGTTTCTTTGACTTTTTTGAGTTGTGTATATTCCAGTAAATAATCCTTTGTCAAGTTTACTGATGAAAAAGATTCTCATTTTGTAACTTTCTCTTTACCTGGTTGATAGTTTCTTTAGCTGTGCAGAGGTTTGTAGCTTTTTGTTAGTGTGTTTATTTTACTTTTTTTAAATCCTTGTTTTTTGAGACAGGGTTTCCCTGTAGCTTTGGAGCCTGTCCTGGAACTAACTCTTGTAGACCAGGTTGGCTTTGAACTCACAGAGATCCACCTGCCTCTGCCTGTGTTAAAGTGCTGGGTTAAAGGTGTGCACCACCACTGCCTGGTTGTGTTTTGTTTTGTTGTGTGTTTTGTTTTGTTTTGTTTTGTTTTGTTTTGTTTAAGGCAGGGTTGCTCTGTGTAGCCTTAGCTATCCTGGAACTTACTCAATTCACCATGCTGACCTTGATACTAACTGAGATCAACAGCCACCTGCCTCTACCTTGGAATGCTGAGATTTAAGACCTGTGCCACCAGGACTGACTGAAGATTTGTAGTTTTATTAAATTTCATTTCTCAATTGCTGACCTTAATTCTTGGCCATGAAGTCATAATCTAGAGGTTCTCTCCTATTCCTATATCATGTAGGTATACTGCATATGTTTTGTTATTATTGATTCTGTGTATTAGGTTTCATGTTGAGGTCTTTGATCCACTTGATCAATAGACCTGGTTGAGGTAATAGACCTGGATCTAATTTCATTCTCCTGAGTGTGGACATCTAGCTTTCCCAGCAGCATTTTTGGAGATGCTTTCTTTTCCCAGGCATATATTTTGGTGTCTCAAATATTAAGTGGCTAACATTATATGTTCTCATCTTCTGTTTTGTTTCATTGCTCTGTGTCTGGATTTGTGCCAGAACCGTATTGCTTTTATGACTATGACTGTAAGATAACTTAAGATTAGTAATTTTATTTCCTCCAGATTGAAGAATTGAGGCCATTCATGCTTAAATTTGTTGCTGAAACAAATGTGTGTTAACTGTAGTCATTGTACTCTTGATTTTCGATACTTTTTTGTGTTCTTGGTAATTTGTGTTTTGATAATAATGGCTTCTGGTTTCTTTTCATAGTCTCTCTCCTGTGCCCTCTTCAACTCAAAATTACATTTCCTGTATTTTATTTAGGTTTTTTTCATTTGTTAGGAATTGTTTACTATGCTTACATCATGGAAAGAATTTGGTTAGCTTTCAGTTACAGTTAAATCATTTCAAATCAAGCAGATAGCTTTCCTCTGTACATTAGTCTAGCCTGCCTGTCATTTTATTTTAGGACTAGGAATTCATTCGTCCTGGCTATTCTGGCTTTCAAAATTTTTATTAATAAATCATATGGCATTCATTGATTTTTCTTTATGAATCTTGCATTTTTCTCCTGTGACTTTCAATTCCTATTCTTTTGGTATTTTTTTTTTCTATTTGGTGTTCTTTGTGGTTGTTGTTATTGTATGAATATGTCTTTTCCTCCGTTTGGTAAAGTTTTTTGAATTCTATTGTTAAAGATCTCTGTGCCATTGACTTATTGACTGGAGGTACTTCTCTCTCATCTATGCTATTTGAAGGTTATGTTTTCACATGGTGTTCCAAGATTTTGTGAGTTCCTTCTCTCCCTCCCTCTCTCCTTCTCTCTCTCTCTCTCTCTCTCTCTCTCTCTCTCTCTTCCTCCCTCTCTCTCCCTTCCTCCTTCTCCCTTTCCCTCTCCCTCTTCCTCTCCCTCTGTGTGTGTGTGTTTATGTTCCTCTGTTATTTGGTAAATATCTGTCTCATTGCATATGATAGGAGAATCCTGTGATTTGGAGAACAGGTATAGAGAATCTTGGCTCAAGCCTCCATTTCCTTATCTGTTCAGACACCGAAGGACAGACTAGGTTGGTGGACTATTAGGGGATGATGACTAAATCTGGTGGAGAAAATGGTAAGGATGGTGAGTACAGGTGTGTTTATTAAGATAGACACTGGAGGAGGATGTAGGAAACTTGAATATATACTGGGGTAGTGAATTGGGCACACATGGAACCTATAGATGGTTGCAGGTAGGACAGATTGAACCTGTTAGAAGCTGAGAGCTTGGTATCAGTATGAATGGGGGTGGTCAGCCTAGACTGGAGCAAAGAATGTAAAACCCTGTGGAAACCTAGAGGTAATTGTAGCTATTTGTTTTTAAGGTACAAGCAAAATACCCCAATACAGAGATGCAAGTTGAAAAGCTATGCTTTTGTTAGAGTTTAGCAGCAAAACAACCACAAAACTATTCATTAACTCTATGGTAATTTGTAAGCCTATCCCATTATAGTTGAGTCATTTCTCTAGTCCTGGCAGTAAAGTAATTTTACTATTTGTGCAGTGTTTCTCTAATATATCTACTTCTTTTTTTTTGAAATAGGTTTTTTTTTTTTTTCTGTAGCTTTGGAGCCTGTCCTGGAACTAGCTCTTGTAGACCAGACTGGCCTCTAACTCACAGAGATCCGCCTGCACAGATTTCAACTGCTAGTATGACAGGTGTATAGTACCATTCCTTTCTATAATTTCTAATAGTTAGTGGGATATTTTTAAACTGGAAGTGGGAAGTCCCCTAAATAATTCAGTTATATTAGTTATCTGAAATTCATATTTCTTTAAGTATGCTAGGTACAATGAGAGGATGAGTTTGGATCTGTTGTTTTATAAGTGACATCTTTTTGTTTGCTTTTTTGTTTTTCAAAATAGGGTTTCTCGGTGCAACTTTGGTGCCTGTTCTGGAACTTTGCTCTGTCTATCAGACTGGCCTCATACTCACAGAGACCCGCCTGCTTCTGCCTCCCAAGTATTGGGATTAAAGGCATTCTTTACCATGACCCAGTTTATGAGTAACATCTTAAAATGATAAAATAAAGCAAAAAACAGTCATTTGGAATTTTTGTTTACAAAATAGATTTTAAAAATTCATACAATTTTTAAATGTGTATATATTGTTTTGTGCCCAAGTGCCTTAGAACAAAATCATTGTATATGTTCTTCCAAGCCTCCAAATATGCATACTGGATTGTAGGGATAGCCCAGCTCATTAGGGGGCATGTTCGCCTCGGGCTAATGTTTAAATATAAATCTGGCGGGCGTGAGCCCCGCTGCTCTCTTTTTTCTATCTCCTGCTCATCGCTGGATCCCTGGTGTTGTAAGCTAGCCCTTTATTAAAATTTGCTGTTTCATGTTAAGCTAGCCTGGTTATTATGCCGCTTACACTGGATACAAAACTTTCAAGAGCAGTCCATGCCCTTAATGACTGGGCCTTTTTTTTTTTTTTTATTGAGCTCAACATTTCTCTCTGCTCCTTTAACCCATGCTCCCAATTTACTCAGGAGATCTTGTCTTTTTCTACTTGCCATGTAGATTAGATCTATGTATGTCTCTCTTAGTGTCCTCATTGTTGTCTAAGTTCTCTGGGATTATGATTTGTGGGCTGGTTTTCTTTGCTTTATCTTTAAAAACCACTTATGAGTGAGTACATGTGATAATTATCTTTCTGGGTCTGGGTTACCTCACTTAAATAATGTTTTCTAGCTCTATCCATTTTCCTGCAAAATTCAAGGTGTCATTTTTTTTCTGTGGTGTAATACTCCATTGTGTAAATTACCACATTTTCCTTATCCATTCTCCAGTCAAGGGGCATTTAGGTTGTTTCCAGGTTCTGGCTATGACAAACAAAGCTGCTATGAACACAGTTGAGCACATGTCCTTGTGGCACGATTGAGCATCCTTTGGATATATACCCAAAAGTGCTATTACTGGGTCTTGAGGAAGGTTGTTTCCTAATTTTCTGAGAAATCGCCACGCTGACATCCAAAGGGGCTGTACCAGCTTGCATTCCCACCTGCAATGCAGAAGTGTTCCCTTTTCCCCACATCCTCTCCAGCATGAGTTGTCATCAGTGTTTCTGATCTTGGCCATTCTTACAGGTGTAAGATGGAATCTCAGAGTTGTTTTGATTTGCATTTCTCTGATGACTAAGGATGTTGAGCATTTCCTTAAGTGTCTTTCAGCCATTTTAGATTCCTCTGTTGAGAGTTCTCTGTTTAGGTCTATACTCCATTTTTTTTTATTGTATTATGTGTTCTTTTGATGACTAATTTCTTGAGCTCTTTGTATATTTTGGAGATCAAAGTTCTGTCTGATGTAGGGTTAGTGAAGATCTTTTCCCATTTTGTAGGCTTCCATTTTGTCTTGTTCATTGTGTCCTTTGTTACAGAAATTTCCCAGTTTCAGGAGGTCCCATTTTTTAATTGTTTCTCTCAGTGTCTGTGCTGCTGGGACTATATTTAGTAAGTAGTTCCCTGTGCCAATGCATTCAAGTGTATTTTCCATTTTTTTCTTCTATGAGGTTCAGTGTGGCTGGCTTTATGTTGAGGTCTTTGATCCATTTGGACTTGAGTTTTGTGCATGGTGATAGATATGGGTCTATTTTCATTCTTCTACAGATTGACATCCAGTTGTGCCTTCACCATTTGTTAAATATGCTGTCTAAGCCATTTCCTTAGCTGCCAGAAAATATTAGCATTATTGTCCTGATCCTTTTATATGAAGGCATGAAACATAACTTCCTGGGAAGTAAATAAAATCAACATTTGAAAACTACTTTATTATATAAATTACAGTTGATTTTGTTCTCTGGCTATTTTCTTGAGAACTGTTTAGCTCACATGTGTTGATGTCATGTTAAGAAGTGAACATGAGACTTTCTCTAGGAGAAGTAGAATCCAAGAGCAAGCCTAAATTTGAATTTTCTACTTCTCTGTGTGTTTGTTTTCCTTTTAAAGTTTGTGGTTTGGAACCCTTTTGTAGTCAGTTGTATATGTTTCTGTCTCTAACCAGGGTCTTTGCTCTATTTATTAAACAGCAAAGAAGACATGGTGTGGGATAAAAATACAGGGTTTTTTTTTAATGTATAAAAATCTTTAATTCTTAT
Organism: Alexandromys oeconomus; assembly: GCA_963919705.1. NCBI lineage: Eukaryota > Metazoa > Chordata > Mammalia > Rodentia > Cricetidae > Alexandromys > Alexandromys oeconomus. Next base: position 1,438,834 of record CAWTZB010000104.1, on the reverse strand, counting down.
AATAAAAGTTACTGATTGAAAATAACACTAAAAACTTGAAACAAATGTTAACAACTCATATCCATGCTGTTTCCAAGATTTATGGGAGATTTGTTTTGCTTTAAGATTTCTTACAAACTATTCTCTGTTTCTCAACAAATGATTGGCACAGCACATGCGCTATTATGGGTAGTGGGCATTATGGGAGAGCCAATAATTTAAGATTAATTGGATGCAAAATCTAAGGCATAGTAATGTTGGTTACATTGTTTTCTTAAAAATAGGTTAAATGTATACAATAAGCTAGATTATATGTTTGTTTTTAAAGTTTATTTTATTATTTAATTAACTATCCATATTTTGTAAGTATTTGCACAAGTTTGCAAGTGCTCAAGGAGAGTACCTGAGGGTTCAAGATGCCCTATTATGTGGAATTACAGATAACTGTGAACCACCACTCCTGACATGGCTGCTGGGAACCAACCTGGAATCTTTTAAAATATAATAATGCTCTTAACCACTAAAACATCACTCTGCCCCAACTGCATAGTTTTAAATTATGTCAAGGTTTATTTTTTGTGTCAGTGTCTGGCAAAAGTTCAGAAGATAAAAAGTATTATCAGAAAAGGCTTCAAGTATTTTGAACATCTGAAAATTAAGACATAAGTAAGTGTTATTAAGTGTACTGGCCGAGGTAACAATGCTATGGAAACTGACAGGATAGTAAAAATTTATTAGTAGCTTTTGATGTAGAGGAGAAAGAATACATGTTTGGGATGGAAAATCAATGACATATGATAAGGCAATACTTTTTATTAGAAAATAAAGAACCAGTTATAGAATTTTGAATTTAGAAAAACATTACATTTTACTTACTTTAAAGATTTCTTTTCTATTATCTGTTAAAGGGAAGTATTTGTACATAGGTACATAGGTACATGTGCATGCAGAAACAAGGAGATGATATCCTTAAGAGCTGGAATTATAGGCAGTTAAACCAGGAACTGAATTCAGGTGTATTGCTAAAGCAGTACACACACTAACTACTGAGTCATTTATCCAGCCCCCTTATTATTTTTGACATTTAGATATTTGTCTTAGTGTGCTCACACAAATGTACATGTTCTATTTAGGTGTGTACATGCCATTAAATATGCACATGTAAAGGTGAAATGGTAACAATAGGAATCAGTTGTCCCCTTTATCATGTAGATCTTGGGGATCAAACTTAAGTCTTCATACTTGGCAATGGCCTACTTTATCTCCTGAATAGTTTTGGTACCACCAACCAAAATTTGTTTTTTGGGCAACCTCCTGAGCCATTTTTTTTCTAAAAAATAAGAAGTCAACTGTAGGAGGAGGGCTAGCTTGCTTATCCCGGCCACCTGGCTAGCTTAGACCTGAAATAACCACACAGAAACTGTATTAATTAAATCACTGCTTGGCCCATTAGCTCTAACTTCTCATTGGCTAACTCATACATCTCAGTTTAACCCATTTCTAATAATCTGTGTATCACCACATGGCAATGGTTTACCAGCTAAGTTTCAGCAACATGTCTTACTCTGCTGGTGAATAAATGGCATCCCCCTTACTCTGCTTTCTTCCTCCCAAAATTCAATTCCATCTTCCCCACCTACCTAAGTTCTGCCCTATCAATAGGCCAGGGCTGCACATGGACAGAAGACCTCCCATATCAGTCAATAAATCTCAGAATATTACAAGCTGCAGAGACTGAGACTGAATTAAGTTACCTGTGATCCATTAAACATTTTGAATGGAGGACTGCCAATATTTGAAATTTGTTTTAGAGAATTCACTTGTTTTTACATGAATTTGTGTGTATATTGTATGTAGAATGTGTGCATTTACATGCATATTACATATGGAATTTGTTTTAATAAGATACGGGCTAAGAAATAGTTATCATGAAGACTATTATAATTTCAGATATCCCAAAATAAAAAGTACAGAGTATACTAGATAGGATCTTATGAGAAGTCACCAGAGATGGTCATGGAGTGCCTGAAAAAGAGAATACCCAAGTCTTTTAAGGTTTTGGGGGACAGAACAAGTGAGAAATTATATGTGAATAAGATTCAGATTGCATAGTTTAATATTTTTTTCAGGCTTTGTGATCAGTAGTAGTCCCTAGAGGTATAGCGAATATGACCTGAGGTAAGTTATAGCAAAGAGTATTTTACTTGTACAAAGTCATGCTAACAGTGTTTGGTATTCTAAAAATTATTTCTAGTTTATTGATCAAGTTCTCATAATTTAGAGGATTGACAGATCAAACAAAAAGACTATGTTACTTTGAGTTTTAAACAGAAACATGGATTTGGGCTATGATACAACTTGGTTAGGTTTTTGACTAGCATCTGTGAAGCCCTGAGAATGATGCCCTCTGCCTGAAATTCCAGCGCCAAAGAATTAGAGACCAGAGTATCAGGATCAGGGTTATTAGTCACTTGTAATAGGAGAACAGCCTGAGATTCATAAAACACTCTCTCAGGAAAAAAATCTAAGGCAATGTCTTTGTGTGGGTGTTAGTAACATAGTATTAATGTTTGGGTCAGAGAACATCTTCTGTTGTTTTAAAATATAATACAGATACTTTGTGTTTGATTTTTGTTAAGTAAACTGGCTATTTCTCTTGCTTAGTCTACACCAAATTTAGAAAATGACTTTCAGTTCTGTTTACTTGTCAAAATTTTAACAATTAAAATAATTCATATGTGAGTTGAACTTTTTTTTCATATTTTAAATGGTAATTTATAGTTTCGTTTTATAACTGATGATTAATGAAAGGATTAATAAAAAGTACAGAATCTTACAAACATACTTTTTCTGTAATCTCAATGTCAGTGAACAGGCATTTGTATAAAGATGCCTTAAAGAATTTTGAATTTTTACTATTTTATAATGTGGTGAAATTCATAATTGAAATTATAATTGAGCCTAATTGGAGACTATCTTAAATTTGCCATTGCAATGAAATCTTGCAGAAATTCCCTGGGAATTTACATAATGGATTAATCTGAGCCCTAATATAACATTAGGTTCCCACTAGTAGACAAGAGGAACTTACCTAGGTCTAAGAGATGTCTGTATGTCTTATTCTGAAAAATCCTTTCTTATTATAAGTTGATAGTCGATTTTTCAGAAATACAAATATGATAACATTTTAATATGTGATAGAAAAGAAATCAGTTTTTGATATTCTGATAATTAGTTTATTTGTAAATAATTACTCTATTTCCTGGTTTAGGAGCTGACTTAAATGAGAACTTAAGGTCATGGATGAAGATGAGTTTGAATTGACCCCACAAGAAGAAAACCCATTTTATGATGGAATAGGTATATTCTTTCTTGGTTATTTTAATTCTTATCTACTAGATTTAGAATTGCTATTAACAAAACGTGTCACCATATTTAATATGATATCCTACTTACCTTACTATCTGGCCAAAAGCTCATTGTTGTTAGTTGCCCTATCAGTACCCATGTCTTACTGCTAATTTCACTTACTCTGTTTTTTATTAACATTTATTTTTATTCATTGTGTGTGAACATGCATGTGTATAGCATATTGTGTGTGGTTAGAGGTCTGTAGGATTTGGTTCTCTTCTTCTACTTGTTAGGTCTCAGGGATCCCTGTTAATCTGGCTTGGTAGAACGTTTCCCTGCAAAACCATCTAACTGGTTTAGTTTCACTTAACTCTGATTATGTCCAACTTACACATTAAAATCCTACTAGTTGTGATTTGAGGTGTTTTTGTTGTTGTTGCATTGGTATATTTCCACAATATACTCCTCTACAAAGGAAATTTACTACAAAATTCTTTAAGTCAAAAACACAAACATTGTGGTGTTCAATTATAGTTGACAAATAGTATATAACAAGTTGACAAATAGTATAACAAGTTCAAAACAGTATGTGTACATTCTTCTGGAAGAAATTTCAGGAAGAACTTATATTGGTCATTTATAATTCCTGCAATGTGAAACAGGTCATTTTTCCTTCTAATTTGATATCCAGAGCTAGTTATCTTTGCTTCTAGAGGAAGCCCTCATTTCATTTCTTGCTTTACAAAAGGAAGTAGACCTTATCTCATGCTTCTGAGTCTCCAACCTACCATTAATATCATGATAGAATACTATTCTATGAACTAATCTGATGAAATTTCAACCAATTAAGTAGTTTAAAGTCATCTTCTACTTTTAGGACTGTACCTTAAGTCCATTTGCCAAATTCTTTATTTTTTATTCTACATTATACATTTATAGTGTTATTAGTATTAGTGTGGACAATTTGGAGGGAACTTTCTCTGTCTTCTCATTTTATACTACCCTCCTCCAACTCCACTGATGTAACATGAATAATAAAACCTTAGGGACAGATATTGAGGTTCAGCCTGAAGATCAGAAAAGCAAAACAGCCAAGCCACTAGGAGCGATCTTACTCTGCCAGGACTCAGACAAACAAAGGGGTGATCATGTGTCTATGAATCTTCAGATTGAGACTGAAAGAGATCTGTCTCCTCCCATTTTATCTCTAGTGTTGGGATTAAAGGCGTACACCACTATTGCCCAGTTCCTATGACTAGGAATAAAGGTGTGTCACCCCAGCCTGATCTGTATGACTAACAAGTGGGGCTGCTTTGCACTGATCTTCAGGAAAGATTTATTTATTAAAACACAAATAATAAAAAAAAGAAAAAAAACACAATATACCACTATGCCAGGATATTTTCCCTTTGCTATCTTTTAATTATCTACTCTTTTACACACATGTTGCATGAGTGAACAAGCACACACACACACACACACAGAGACAGAGACAGAAGCACATATACATATATGCTCTCAGGCACATGTACACACTTTACACCAAACCTACATTTTGTTGCCTGCATGGGATAGGTATGAAAACATAGAAGTGGATAGGGGTAGGTTGTGGGGAGGTGAGATGGCTGGGAGGGAGAACTGTGATTGGAATGTAAAATAAAATAAAAAATCATTGAAAAAAGAACATACACTAAAGTAGGGCTAACCCAATAGCTGCCAGACATAAGGAAACAAAAAGATTCTCACCCCACATCTGCTGTCAGTTGCTCTTAGCTTCTGATCTTTTCTTGTTCTTCTTGATACTTTGCTCAGTGTGTGTCAAATAACCAACACTTCATTATTCTTTGATTTTTTTATTTCCACTTTGTTAATTTTTTTATAATGCAACGAAAGTGTCTTATTTTTTCTTTCTTTCATTCTTTCTTTTTATTTTTCCATTCAAAAATTTACACCTCCTCTCATTTCCCTCTAACTCCTCTCCTCCTCCCCTCTCTCCCCCCCTTCCTCTCCAGTCCGAAGAGCAGTCATGGTTCCCTGCCCTGTGGAAAGTCCAAGGTCCTCCCCCCTCCGTCCATGTCTAGGAAGGTGAACATCCAAACTGGCTAGGCTCCCACCAAGCCAGAACATGAAGTAGGATCAAAACCCCGTGCCATTGTCCTTGGCTTCTCATCAGCCCTCATTGTTCGCCTTGATCAGAGAGTCCGGTTTTATCCCATGCTTTTTCAGTCACAGTCCAGCTGGTCTTGATGAGCTCCCAATAGATCAGCCCCACTGTCTCCGTGGGTGGGTGCACCCCTCGTGGTCCTGACATCCCTGCTCGTGTTCTCCCTCCTTCTGCTGTTCATCTGGACCTTGGGAGCTCAATCTGATGAAGATCTCTGTCGGTTTTATTTCCTTATCTGTGTCTTTTTAGATATGTAATGTATATCATTAAGTTATTGGTGAGATCTGATTTCTTAATATAGGCACACTGACCTATAAACTTCCCTTTTAGGATTACATTCATTGTTTTTATCCTATAGATTTAGTTTGGTTGTGTTTGTGCTTTTGTTTTGACCCAGGAACTTTTGTATTTCTCTTTAATCATTAAGTTGTCTTTTTCATCATTCAGTAGCAGATTGTTTAATCTACATTAGTTGGAGGCTTTACTCCATTTGACCAAATAGAATACATGTTTCATTTAAATTTCTCGTAATTGTTAAGACATACTTTATAGAGGAAATTTATGGCCTTCTGAGGAAAATGTGGATCCTGCTGTTTTGGGTCAAGTATTTAAGATTCCTGTTGTTCTATGACATTTCTGGCTAATACAGCCTTAATTTTTTTGTCAGAAAGACCTGGTAATTGATTAGAATGAAGTATTGAAATCATCTACTACTATTATACTTATGTTAATCTGTGAATTTGTATTTATTGGAATTTATGAACTTCAGTTGCATCTCTGTTTGGAGCATATCATTGTTCTCTGGATGGATTGTTCTCTTAATTAGTGTGAAATGACCTATTTTACATTTTCTAATTTTGACTAAAAAACTATTTTGTAAGATACTGTTACAAGAATAACTACTTTTTCCTAGGAATTTCTACTTGTTGTATTTTCATAGGCACATCCTTCTTCAGGTTGGGGAAGGTTTCTTCTATTAATATATTTTCTGTGCCCTTGAGCTAGAGTTCTTCTCCTTCTATCCCTATTATTCTTAAATTTGTTCTCTTCATAGTATCCAATATTTCGTGTATGTTTTGTGTTAAGTATTTGTTGGATTTAACATTTTCTTTGACTGATGAATCTATTTTCTCTACAGTATTTTTAACACCTAAGATTCTTTCTTCCATCTTTTGTATTCTGCTGATTATGCTTGCATTGGTAATTTGTGTTTATATACCCAGATTTTTCATTTTTCGAATTCCTTAGGTTTCTGTTTTCTTTATTGCCTCTATTTCAGTTCTCAATTCTTGAACTATTTCCTTGACCTGTTTGCTTTCTCTTGGTCTTCCTAAATTTCTTTTTCTCTTTTGCGTGTTAATATATTTATTTATTTATTTATTTATTTGCGTTTTAATGTGCTTTATTGTTTTTATTTATTTATTTATTAAAGATTTCTGCCTCCTCCCCGCCACCACCTCCCATTTCCCTCCCCCTCCCCCGATGAAGTCCCCCTCCTTCATCAGCCCAAAGAGCAATCCCTGACCTGTGGGAAGTCCAAGGACCGATTTATTGTTTTCTTCCAAACTTTTGTTGGTCTTTTCCTCCATTTCTTTAAGGAATTTTTCACTTTCTGTTTATGGGTCTCTGTCATCTTTATAAAGTTATATTTAAGATACTTTGCTTCTTCTGGGTTGGGATGATCAAGTCTTCCTGCTGTATGACCTCTGGGTTCTGGTGTTACCAATCTTGTCTTTTAGTTTGTTGAATGAATTTTTGCATTGGCACCTACCCATCTCTTCCACCAGTTGGTACTGGCAGTATCTTTGCTTCTTGGTTCAATCCTTGTAGTCGCTGTCTGTGTCTCTATGTAGCCACTGAAGTCTCTCTTTTATCCTCTGCCCTTTGTCCTCAGTGTGCATTTGCAGCCCATTGTTCAGAGTTCCTCTGAGGTCAACCAGGGTTGGGTGAGTTTGTGGGCAGAGTAGGCCTTGTAGCTTACAGGTTTCTGTTGATAAGTGGTGGAATTGGGAGCGTGTTGATGCTTGCCTGCTGCTGGCTAGAGAAGCTGAGGCAGGTAAGGAAGGACCCGGGGTCTTGCCCCTTTATGGAGGGCCTAGAGCGTGGGGAGTTTAGCTGGCTGGCTTGATCCTTCACCTCTTGGTCACAGAGTCTGATAGATGGGATTGGAGTGTTGGACAGCCTACCTGCAGGAAACTTGCCCAAAGGCTAGTTTATGAAGCGGAGGCAGGTGGGTGGTGGCCCTGAGTTTTGTCCTAGTACCAAAGGCCTAGTGAGCAGGGGAGTCCAGCTTGCTGACTGATAACCTACCTCTTGGTCCCTTGTGTGCAGTTGCAGCTTGTGGTTCAGAATTTCTCTGAGGTGACAAGGGATGGGTGGGTTTGGGGTGGAGTGGGCCTTGTAGCTAACTTTCAAGGTCTGATCTATATAGGGGAGTTGGAGCAGCCTACCTGCAGGAAACTTGCCTGCTCCTCTTTAGGGAAGGTGAGCCTATGGGGGAGGAGCCCTCAGTTTTGCCCTGGTATGGAGGGCCTAGAGAGTGAAGTGTTGGGATGGCTGATCACTCACCTCTTGGTCTTCTGTGTGCAGCTGCAACATGTGGTTCCAAGTTCCTCTGAGGTCAGGGGATGGGTGGGTTTGTAGACAAAGTGGACCTTGTAGCTTACAGGGTTCTGTCAGTGAGGGGCCGGTAGTGTTGGAGCAGCCTGTCTGCAGGAAGCTTGCCTCTCTACATTGTCTTGTAAAATTCCAATTCATCTTTTGAGACTGGGTACACTCATCCTATCCATGACCTTAAATTCATTATACTTGAATTACATTAAAAAAATTCACATTAGATAAGCCAAAACTTTCCACATTCATGGGAATGTGATTTTTATATTGTGAACATATTTGCATTATGGAATGCGATAGATGGAATAATAGCTTTGACTCTCCTGGAATTCACATTATAGACCAGGCTGGCCCCAAACTTACAGAGATCTTCCATGTCTGTCTCCCGAATGCTGGAATTAAAGGTGTGCACTGCCACACCTGGCTTCTCATTATTACTACATATTACAAAATCATTTTATCACTCTTAGTCTTAGATCCTCGATCATGGATTTTGTCATTTCCCTACTATTTACTTAATCAATTTAGGTATTTTCTAACCCTTTTGTGTTTATCCTATATTTACTTTTACAACCTTCTGGTTCACATGCTCCCCTATAAAAAAAGTTTGCATCAGGAGGATAGTTTATTTTCAGCCCCAAACTGTATATGGAAAATTATTCATGAAGTTCTAGTAATGAAGTTTCAGATTACTATTCATTCTGCATTTGCCATGTTATAAAATGCTCTATAAGAAAATATGTAACTATTCATAACAATTTTATGAATTTACTTTTATTAAACTTTTCTTATTAACCTTTCTAAGTTTTCTCTGTGTCTTTCATAGTCCTTTGAATCACGTTTTGGTGGTTTCAGTTTTTAATAGGCAATGCAATTTATAATTAATTTTTCATAACATATTGAAACATAATACTTCAAAAACAGGAGATTAAGTTCTTTGAAGAAAAACTTAAGAACTCTTAGTTTGCCTTGTTTTACCATATGTAATCTTAGAATTTGGGTTAAGTAGCAGATTGGAGGGCAATTATGTTTTAGTCTAGATAATTAATACTTAAAGTTATTTATTTATAATAGTGTGTATTATAGATAAATTTTCACTGTCATCATAGTAATGAGTCTTTTTATAGTTTTTCAGGATGCTTTGCATACATTCCCATTTGAACATCATCACTCTCCTATGACATGCCTGACAGGTACCACTATCCTAATTTAAAGAGGAGACTGAAATTCAGAGGTTAAATGATTTGCCCAAAGTCACAACTTACATGTACATAAATTTGGGCTTTTATCTAGTTCTTTTGTTACTAAATGCTGTCTTTCATGCAAATGACATTTAACGTAGGAGGCCCCTACATTTGGTTTTTCTATAAGTTAGAATTGTCTTGCTATTTGATTTTTTATGCTACATTTTCTTGTTTTATACATCCTTCCCTCCATAATACAAACTCTGTTTCTATTTGTGACTTACAGTCTGAACAGAATTTACTGAATGTCATTATTATGTGCCAGTTTTGTGGTACTGGTTAAATCATTTAATCTCAATGAGTTTTCAATGGCTCACTCATTTTACTTTCATTCCTTAACTACAGAATGAAATTGTATTTTAGTCTAAAAAAACTTCTGTGGGATTTGGAAAATTGATTCTTTAGAGGAAGGACTAAAGGGAATACTGCAGATATACAGCTTATATCTAAATGCATATTGGTCTATGTCCCACCTCCGATGTCCTTAACATCTAATTCCTAAAAGACAGCAGAAGTTTTATTCATTTAACTATCCAGTCAGATATCTTTTTCAACCAGTTGTCTGTTGTCCTTTGGACTTTGCCTCACTTTTCATTTATTCCTTGAATGTTTTAATCTTACTTCCACAAAAGATGACTTTATTTATAGTTGGCAGTATCACAGACTAAGCTATAGATACTACTTCTCAAAAACAAGTTGGAGAAATACAAATTTTAAGGAAAGAAAGAGGATAAAAACTAAGTGGTTTGTCTTAGTGATAAAATATGGAAAAGGGAAATGAAACTTCAGAAAAGTTTTGCTTTCTAAATTGTATTGTTCTCTTTTTACTTAATCATAACATTTCATTTAACATTTTAACAAAATGTTAAATTGACATTTTCAACACATTATGTCAATACCTTAAAATTTCTTTTCTAAATACTTTTCCTTTATGACTATCCTAAAACTGGTTTTCCCAGATTTGCTGCTTTTTTGTTGATGGAAGCGAAGATTTTTAAGTTATTTTGTTAATTACCTTTTCTTACATAGCTCACTTTATACCAGAGTAATAGTGTGTGTTTTCCTCATAGAAATTTAAAAACATGTACTTGGAGATATGTGTGCTTACCTGAAATTTTTCTTTTCAATTTTAATTTTTAAGGAGATGATACAATACACATGGATGGTGATCAGTATATTTTGGAAGTACAAGAAACTGTTTTTTTATCCAATTCAGATGTAACTGTTCAAAATTTTATTCCTGATGAGCCAGACTCAATTATAATCCAAGATGGTATTGAAAACTTTGTTATTGAAGATGTTTGTTATTCACCTATTTTAGAGGAAACAGATATATGTGATAACATTATCATTCCTGAGCAAGTGCTTGATTTAGCACAGTTCCCAGTTCCAGACATTTTAGGTTCTAGTTTTACATCAACCTCATTGACTATGCCTGAGCATGTGTTGATGAGTGAAGCTTTGCACATGTCTGACGTGGAACATATTGAGCATGTGATTCATGATAGCATAGTAGAAGCAGAAGTCATCAGTGATCCTCTGACAGCTGACATTTCAGAAATATTAGTAGCAGATTGTGCTTCTGAAGCAGTCTTAGATTCCAATGGTATGCCTTTGGAGCAGCAAGATAACATCCAAATCAACTGTGAGTACAATTTTATAATTTTTTGTAAGTCTTTAGCTACAGTGATTATCAAAGCTTTTTGTTTTGTTTGTTTCTGTTTGTTTTGCTTTAGACAGGGTCTCACTACACTCTATGCTGAACATGAACTTCTGATTCTCTTGTCTGACACTGATAAGTACCAGAGTTTTAAGTGTGTGCCAACATGCCTGAATTATCAACGAAATGTTTTTCTGTTTTGTTTTATATGCAAATATACATACTTGTTGTGTATGTACATTCAGGTGCACAATCACAGATATATTCTTGAATGTGGAAGTTAGAGATTAACACAATTTCTAGCCTTGGCTTTTCTATACCTTTTTTCTTTGAGACCAATATCACTCAGTGTACTTGAAGGTGACTGATTGGTTCTGTTAGACTGACTGGTCAATAAGCTTCAAGAATCCTCCTCCTGTCTGCTAGAAGAAGGAAAGATCATCATTTCTCAAAGTCCAGCTATGGTTCATAGTGACACCTCATTTCAAACACCAAAAGATAATTTCTTCCTTATTTTGGCCAGTAAAATTATGTTGTCTCTGCATTTGAGCCCTTTTATTCTTAGAATTCTATGGGTTTATATAAATCATATTTGTAGGTTTGGGCTGTTCTTTATCAAGCTATTTCTTCACCTCATTTCCCTTTTGTCTTCTAGGATTTAGGTCTTTTTGTCTAACATAAAACTGTTTGGTATTTTATAAGTCATATGTGGTTATCACTTTTAGTATCAATTTATGCTTATATAGTTAAGTATGAGGCCATTTACACTTATGTTATTGTTTTCTTTTTAAAATAGTGTTAATTGTATTTGTAGGTTTTATGTTTTGATTAGGGTATCTTTTACTGCAATGAAATGCATGACAAAAAACACTTGGATAGGAAAGGGTTTATTAGGTGTACACTAATATATCCTTATTCATCATTGAAGGAAGTCAATACAGGAACTCAAATGGGTGAGAACCTGGAGGCAGAATCTGATGCAGAGTCCATTAAGGAAAGCTGCCTACTGGTGTGTTCTTTGTGGTTTTCTCAGCCTGCTTTCTTACAGATCCCAGGACCACCCACAATGAACTGGACCCTCCTCCATCAATTACTAATAATAAAATGCTTACAGATCCATGTACATATCTATATTGTGGAGGCATTTCCTTAACAGAAGCCCTCCTCTCAGACGACTTTAGCTTGTGTTCAGTTGGCACAAAACTATGCAGCACAGTGTTAAAACAAGTTTTAGTAAGCTTGTAGGTGTATGATTATGGTATCTTTGTATGCTAGAATGAAGACAAGGCATTGGGAAATTAATACTATTTGCTAGGTTATAGAATGATCACTATGCTAGCAAGGTGTTTTCATTGCAGTTACTGCAAATTTTATTTCAAGACATTGTTTTCCTTACTCTTAGATTTTTGTCATTTTACTTATATGAAAATACATACAGCATAATGTATTTTCTTTGAACAGTTGAAGTGATATAATTTTAAGGACATAGTTATTTCATTTAAAATTTTTTTTTCTTAAATAAGATACATCATATCTGGAGTTTCTTTTCATTGTCTAAGCAAAGTTGAAGAAATAGGGGTTGGTATATAGCTAAATGGCAGCATGTTTACCTACTAAGTCCAAAGCCTGAGTTCCATCATCAGCACTGCACATTTATTTTTGTTGGGTTTGATTTGGTTTTGTTTTTAAAGACTTTGGCAACTTTTTGAAATTACTACTTTATGTGTTATACATATGCCAACATGTATGCATGTGTACCATGTATGTTTCTGGTGTCCTTAAGAAAATGTTTACATGAAGAGTACAATTAACTGACTTTGCATGTTGATACTGTTATTTATAGATGAATATTTGAGACAATATGTTCTTTCATTATTCTCCTACTTAAGAAATATGTTCTTCCATTATTCTTCATAACTTTAGAGTTATACCAATAGTTTGGATTATTATAAATCATTTTATCTTAATATTTTATTACTTATAGAAGTATTTTCATAAGCATTAATTGCATGTGGGTTGAGCAGACATGTATAGCAGATAAACCCGAGTTCAAACCCCAGTACATTCTTGAAAAGAAGGAAAAGGTGTTTATTGCATTTAAATTTTATGTATTAGGTTAGATAATATGTGTTTAAAAGATTTATTTACCCTCCTTTTATATATTAGAGTATTTTGCCTCCCTCTATTTTTCTATCTCTTTAATATTGTGTGTGTGTGTGTTTTGAGTGTACAGTATATCTGTGCTGTGTCCATGGAGACAGAAGGGGGCATCCCCTGGAACCAAAGATTGTGAGTTGCCTATTTGGGTACTAGGAACCAGACTTTGTTCCTCTCTAAGAATAGGAAGTGCTCTTAACCATTTAACTACCCTCTTTGTAAATTTACTTATTAGTGTGTGTGTAGTGTGTATGTGTGAGATGGGAAAGAAAAAGTATGCTTGTTTGATCACATAGGTGAAGATTAGAAGATAAATTTTCACAAGTCAGTTCTTTCCTGTTACTGGTTCTAAGGATCAAATGCAGGCTGTCAGACTTGGAGAACAAGTACTTTTATCAAATGCTGACCAAACTAGTCAGGCCCACTTCAGCTCTGTTTCAGAAAGGAAAAAGCATTCACATTTTGTTTCTAACTCTGCTGTGAAGATTTACAATGCATTTCCTGTCCATTTAGTGGATGACACTGACAAAACAGATCCTGAATATTCAACTGATGTTACCATTCATGCAGAGCCAGAAATTGATCCTTGTACACTGAATGGCACATGTCCTGAAGTTATCAAGGTGTACATTTTTAATGCTGACCCCAGAAAAGATGACCTAGGTAAGGAGGAAAACTTTGTCTTGTCCATCCTATCTATCTATCATCTATATAATATTCTGTTATATTACATACATATTATATTACATATAGTGTATATATAATACTATAATATATATACTATATAGTACTACACACAAACACACACACACACACATATATATATATATGTTGTTTTATATTATACAGTGTGATTCTTCTGGTTTTTTTGTTTGTTTGCTTTTGTGTTTTTGAGGTAGGGTCTCAGATGTAGTCCAGGCTGGCCTGGAACTTACTCTGTATACAAGGTTGGTTTCAAACTCAAAGCAATATGCCTGCCTATACTGTAATGAATGTATATATGTACAGGACCTGATTTTTTAAAAAAAAAAAAACTATTTAGGTTGGAAAGTTTGAAAGCTTGTTTAAAGTTTAAGACATTTCTAAGATAATATGCAGGTATAAAAATGGTAAGCCTACTAAGTCAAATAAATGAAGTTCCAAATTAATTCTCATAGCATGTTTTCTTTTAGGACAAACTAGAGACATATCAGAGAGTGAGACTAACAATGACAATGGAACTGAACTTCATGATCAGAACAGTAGTATTCATGTTCCCAAAGACAAGATGGTTCATATGACTGTCAATGACCCTCAGCAGGAAGATAAAGATTATAGTAAGTACATGGCTCACTTTGAATGGAGATGGTTTATGTTTCTATAAGCTCTGGTTCTTTTTAATGCAAATTATATAGCAACATCCCTGTTATAAAGGCTATCATGCTGTGATATAAAAAAGAACATGAGTATCTTTTAATGTATTTTAAATTGTTGGCTTTAAAAAATAAAGTCAGGCTGTGATGGTGCTTGCCTTTAATCCCAGCACTCAGGAGGCAGGAAACAGCTAGGGCTGTTTACACAGAGAAACCTTGTCTCAAAAAACAAAGTAAACCAACAAATAAATAAAAACCAAGGGATGGTTACATTCACTTGTAATCTAGGCACTTGAAAGACTGAAGGAGGATGATTTTGGATGGTAAATTGAATTCCAGAATACCCTGAGATTATTATGTAGGAACTTATCTTAAGAACTAAATAAATAAATAAATAAATAAATAAATAAATAAATAAATAAATAAGCAGAAATAATAAATTATTGAGATAAAAAGTGGAATACACCCAATCTTCATTGAATATTTACTATGATGTTTTATGTTAATAAATTATTTATTGCTAAAATTGTGATATTCCTAGTCACAAAAGTACTTAATAATTTGTGCTTAGATGTTGCTGAAATAACAAATGAGGTTTATATGGAAGTGATTGTAGGAGATGATGACACTGGTGGCACAGCAGCAGCTACTGCTGTGCATGAACAACAACAGATGGATGGTAGTGATATGAAGTCAGATTTCTTGCCTAGTGCATGGACAGCGGCCTATGGTAAGTAACAGCTTAAAGATTTAATACAGATTTACTTACCCTGTTTGTGGTATGGTGTGTATGAATGTGGATGCAGAAACGTGCTCATTTATATAGAGACACTTGTGTAACATTAGTCCTCGGGAGATGTTAAGAAATGTCTAGTCATCCCAGATAGGGAAACAGTGACAGAGACCAAAGTATGGATACAACCAAAATCCAACATGGTGAACCAGTGAGTTGGTTGAAGTTATTTTTAGGAATCTGTAGTTACCTACAAGAACAGAAATGGTTCAAAGACAGCTAGATAACATTGTCAAAAACCTACCCAAGCATGGCAAATGAACGCTGGAAACCTGGAATTTATCCTGTAACCTGTAGACATTTTGACAGGTTGTAGAGTGGATTTCCAGGCAACTAAGATGTGACTCTCTTCCAGGTAGTATGGCTGATCTGAGCCTCTTCAAAGTAGTCCATCTTGTCTGACAGTTCCCTTTACTTTCCTAACTGCCTAAATATGTTTGAAGATAAAGGAGTGCAGTCTGAGTGACTAATGAGTTTCCAGGGACTTCCTGAAGCTTTTGATTTGTATCCTTGCTGAGCTTAAGGACCTTCCCTTCAGGATGTAATGTTTCACCTCCCTTTAAAGCATCCTGTGTCTTAACAAGCTTTTAGCTACAGGACAGAGGCTAAAGGATAACCTTATGTATTTGTTTCTCAGGAGACCTTGTTTTTTGAGTGAGAGTCTCTTATTTGGCTTGAAGGGACTGATTGGCTGGCCTGCCAGGACCACATGTCTCTGCCTTTTTCATGATGGGA
This sequence comes from Alexandromys oeconomus, assembly GCA_963919705.1. Classification (NCBI taxonomy): domain Eukaryota; kingdom Metazoa; phylum Chordata; class Mammalia; order Rodentia; family Cricetidae; genus Alexandromys; species Alexandromys oeconomus. The sequence goes on along the minus strand of CAWTZB010000104.1, from coordinate 1,422,786 downwards.
TTATAAATATGCACCTTTATATTCATCCCTTTTTTGTTTTGTTTGCTTTTTTTTTAACAGGGTGTGTAGGGTTCAAATGCAAATCCTCATGTAAGTACTTTATCAACTAAGCTATCTCTCTAGTCTGTTATCGCTTTATGGAGAAATGGTTTCTGAGGTCTTAAGATTTCACAAATATAAAGTAACCCAGTCAGTGATTTAAAAAGTATGGAGATGGGTTAAAACAGGTCTCACTGAACATAGTGGACAATGAGGACTACTGAGACCTCAAGAACAATGGCACTGGGTTTTGATCCTACTGCATGTATTGGCTTTGTGGGAGCCTAGGCAGTTTGGATGCTCACCTTACTAGACCTGGATGGAGGTGGGTGGTCCTTGGACTTCCCACAGGGCAGGGAACCCTGATTGCCCTTTGGGCTGACAAGGGAGGGGACTTGATTGGGGGAGGGGGATGGAAAGGGGAGGCGGAGATGGGGAAGAGACAGAAATCTTTAATAAATTAAAAAAAAAGAAAAAAAAAGAAAAAGTATGGAGAACTTATATAGTTAAAATTTTACTTTAATTTTTACCTAATTAAAAGTACAGAGAATTTCTACTTGGAGTTCGTTTCCTTTTCTCTTCTATTGGCTTGTGTCTTTACAGTTTTCACAGACTGTTAGATGCATATGTTAGGTTTTTTTTTCCATGGTTGTCAACTAAATGTGCTCATAAGTGCATTACATAAAACAGAAGTTTCTGTTATTATTGGGTATCAGGTTTTACATTTCATTGTAGTAGTTAATAAAGAATCCCTAGTTTTGTAATTTGTATATTATGTTTTTGATGTCTATTGTTAGGTAATAATTCTGATGAAACTGAAAACCGGAATGTCACTGCAAGTACTGTCTTGCACCTAGATGAGTCACGTGACCTTGACACACTGCCTAAACGAAAACCAAAGAAAAAGAGAAGACCTGAATCCAGACACTATCCACCTGGTAAGAAAGAAAAAAATTCTATGGTGTAAGGTGTTCTGCAGACTATATGAGGAAATGTTGTTTTATATCCACAAAAGTGTAATGATGGTTTTTTGACTGCCTGATCACAGATGGCTTTGATGCATTGAATTTGAAAATAAAAGTTTCCATTCGTTGATAGTTTTACTGACAGGCTATAGATCAGATGTTAAGAAAAAGGAACTTAATTCTCTGGTTATTTTGTTTGAATAGAAAAAGATAGCCATAAGCTGTGTTACTCTATTTTGGTGGGGTCTCATACTTTAGCCAAGAATGACTGCAAACTAATGGCAAACCAGCTTACTCAAAGTATCTGTTATTATTGACATGAATCATGTTACTTGACTGTTAGTTTATTTAATGTGAAGATAAAATAATCAAGTTTTATGGGTTTTTATTTCTGTGTTTTGTTTAAAGGCAAATTCTTCCTTTGGAGCTCAAGTTGGCAATGAATTTGTTATCCTTCTGCCTCCCTCCCTTCAGTACCTCGGTCACAGACCTTTACTACCACCGGAGCATTTAAAATTTAAAAGGACTTCTCTTAGGAAAACAGGAAAACACTTTTAATTGTTAGCAGAATGTATTCCTTTCATGGATGGTTTTGGGGACATGTGTATAGGGAGAACACAGCTTTACATATTTAAATTTTTGTGGGTGTTGTTGAAGAATGTCATTGATTATTGAAAGTTTGGATTATAATAGCTAAATTAAATGGTTAACTACTTACAAATTATTTAGAGTAGGACTGTAATTTAAGGCTTCTTTGAAGCTTCCTTAAAAAAACTGGAAAAAAATTAAATTCATCCCATCATATTGGATCCAGTTCTTTCTTATGATTGCAGTATGTATGTTGAAAGTGGTGAAAATAATGTTAAAAATTGATAAATTCCAGGAAACATACTTTAGGCTTAATGAAGAAACTAAAAGCGTGAGGTTTGATTATTTTTCTTGTCTCTTTCCATTTCTTAGCAATAATTGTTGGTCCCGATGGACAGCCCTTAGCTGTCTACCCTTGCGTGTTTTGTGAAAAGAAATTTAAGTCAAAAAGTTTCTTGAAAATTCACATGAAAAACCATCCTGAACACCTTGCCAATAAAAAATACCACTGTACTGACTGTGATTACAGTACCAAGAAGAAGATAAGTTTTCATAATCACATGGAGAGCCACAAGCTGGCCAGTAAGACAGGAAAGGACACAGAATGTAATGAGTCTGGGAACCATTTGTCTCATGTTGGGGCTTTGAGTTCTCACCAAACAATGCATGGAGAAAAAAAAGCCGGCAAAACGTACAAGTGTAAGTTCTGTGAATATAAAACGTATGAACAGAAATTATTGAAGCACCACCTTTCGGCAAACCACAGCAATAAATTTCCTCACGTTTGTGTAGAGTGTGGTAAAGGTTTTCGTTACCCATCAGAGCTCAAAAAGCACGTACGGATTCATACTGGAGAGAAACCTTATGGATGCCAGTATTGTGAGTACAGGTCTTCAGACTCTTCTAACCTGAAAACACATATAAAAAGTAAGCACAGTAAAGAGATGCCATTGAAGTGTGACACCTGTGTCCTGACTTTCACAGACCCCAAAGAGGAGCGACAACATGCTCTAATGCACAAAGAAAGCAAAACATACCAGTGTTTGCATTGCAGCCATAAGAGTTCAAACTCAAGTGATTTGAAGCGACACATAATTTCAGTTCACACAAAAGACTACCCTCATAAGTGTGAGTTGTGCAGCAAAGGGTTTCATAGACCTTCAGAACTCAAAAAGCATGCGGCTACCCACAAAAGTAAAAAAATGCACCAATGTAAACACTGTGACTTTAAGGATCCGGATCCATTGGTGTTAAGTCTCCATATTCTCTCAGTTCATACAGTGAATGTTCCATTTAAGTGTAAGAGATGTAAAAGGGGATTTCAACAACAGTGTGAGCTTCAAAATCATATGAAGACACACAGTGGCCGGAAAGTATATCAGTGTGAGTACTGTGAATATAGCACTACAGATGCCTCAGGCTTTAAGCGACATGTTATCTCCATTCATACCAAAGACTATCCTCACTGCTGTGAGTACTGCAATAAAGGATTCCGGAGACCCTCAGAAAAGAATCAGCATATATTGCGACATCATAAGGAAGTTAACCTGCCCTAAGAATATATCTTAACCTGTAGGGATGTTGACTTAGAAGCAACAACTTCATTTTAAAAGCAGTCATTCTTGTTCAGACCTAATATTGTAAGTTTGTTAAGCAAATACAATATTGCTTCAATTTGACTTTACATTTTATTCATTAGGGTATCCTATTTCCTGTAAAATGTGAGAGAAACAAATTTCTTTTAACAACATAGTCCCTGATTCTACGCTGAATTTTTTGTCTTTGAAACCTTACTACCTAACTTACTTACATAATACTTACGACTACCTAACTCATGTTGATGGTACTTTTCTAAGAAAAAAACTTAATATTGGTAACCTGAAAATTTACTTTGATACAAAATATATATTAGAATTATTACCAACATAAATGAGAGATTCTTCTGACATGTCTTATTAACAAACTATGGAAATTATTTCCTTGACTTAATATTTTCAAATTCTTGACAATGTAACTTCTGTTTAAGTCTCTACCACTGCTGATTATAGGACATTGACTTGCTTTGGGCTTAGTTTTCATTTTTCTTTAGTGGTCATTTGATTTTGCTTGTTTTTAATTTTCTTTTCTTTCCTATATAGCAGAATTTTAGAGAACCTTAATGAAAATTTTTGCTTTTTCTTGATTTCTAATTCTTTATATATTGCCTTGCAGTTTTGTTCTATAAATAAGAACTAGATAGAGTAGGCTGAATTTTGCTGACTTGTAGGAATATATTGTGACGTACAGCATATTTTGAAAATTGTCATTGAAATGCAGTTTAAATTTTAGGTACAGTCCTTCCTGCCAATGACAATTAAATCTGTAATGAAAATGATTCAATTTGTATTAACTTAGAAAATCTCGAGCTACATGGGACTATTTGTATACTTGGTATTTTCACAGGTACAATGTTTTAATACAATTTTTGCATTTTACCTTAAATTTTATGGAAAGAAGATCCAGACCCAACTTTGTATTTTTTTATGTGAATCCCTGAAAAACTCAGAGGCTGTTAAAAAATAGTTTTACAAACTGAATCCTGTTAGAACATAGAGGTGGCCAATTCAGCCAGCCTTTTTTTTTTTTTTTTTTTTTGTATTTTTCTTAGTGAGGGCTTTTTTTAAGATAGCATATATGTTAATTGGTTATTTTTTACTTCTTATTTGAGAATTAATATTTTAAACAGATATTCCTGCTCACCAGACATATTATAAAGTAGATCTAGCTCATTGGATTTGATTATTAAAGAATTTTGAAGAAAAGTAGGAAATTTAAGAAAAGGAATTTCCTACTTGATAAACAGCTCCTTTGGCTCTTATGGTACTTTATTCTACTTTTACTGGCAGGTTTTGCACATTTTTCTTCTGTTCCAGTGATACTTATATTTAGAAGTTATATTTATAGGATTAGAACTTTAAGTAACTGGTGCTTGACATTCTCTAAAATATGTTAGATTTAAGTTCAGTACTAAATACATAATACAATCCGTACATGGGCATTCAGTTGTTGCCAAGCAAAGCTCAGACCTTCTGGCACCTGAGTTTATCCCTTTCAGATTTTAGTTGCTATTCAGTGTACTGTTCTGTAAAAGTCTACTCTTTATGTCTAAGACTTGGTTAATCTTGAATTTTGTTTCTTCCTAAAGTAATATAAACATACATATTTAAGTGAAAATTTGATCTGTAAGAATTTAAATAAACTTAAATAGTGCTTTGTAAACTTTGGTTTTTCACAGTCTGGAGTTATACTTTTTTGTTTTATTTTTAAGTACAATAGTCAGACTTTTGAAAGGTGATAGAAGCTTGGTAAAGGAAATGTGATAATTTACATAAAAATGAATTGTACTTACATTATTTACTATGACCATATGGTTTTAATTTTTAAATTATTCTTTAACAATTAGCAAAGCCAGAAAATTTGTTCCAGACAAAACTTTATAAAAGGTACAAATTCTTAAAGGAAGTGATTATTTCAATGGAATTGCTTGTTATTCCATCTTTTATTTTTACTCATTGTGAAATACCACAAAATGCTTAAGTGAAGAGACATTATAAATGTGTACTTGACATTATAAATGTGTACTTGAGAATAACATGCAGAAATAAAATGAGACGATGCTGTGCTTCCACCCTTCTCATGTAGACCTGGGAAATCAGCCTCACCTCCAGAACACGAACACACACACACAAGCCCTGTTCACCTGGGCCCTGAGTCCAAGGGCAGTACACGTGAGCATGAGCACACTCAGGCTCCTGCTGAAGTGGTAGCTGTACGCTCTGAGCAGACCCAGGATGCCTGACGTTCCCAGATTCCAATCTTTGCAACTGGGAGCCATTGTCTGATGAGAAACACTTGCCTGTGTTGACTTTGTCCTGACTAAGACTGACAACTAAGCAAGCCAGACAGAGTGAGGAGGAGGGGATGGAGAGGGGTTGCCTGTCTTTGCCTTGCCAGGGTTGTGCTTGCTAGTGAACACTACCACACTTGACTTTATTATGTGGCTTCTGGGAATCAGACTCAGGTTTTCAAGCTCACCTGGCAAGCACTTTACCAACTAACTGGGCCATTTCCCCAGCCCCAAGACTGGTTAGTTTTGATGGAAAAATCATTTGAATCCTGTTACTCATGAAACAGAAGAAATGAACAAAATTCTTAACTTATAACCAATTTCTATTTTCACCGTCAATTCTCTTTTACTAAATTCTATGCTAAAGTACGCTACATTTATTTGACACTTTCCAAACTTGTAAGTGGAGTGATTTTTCTATATTTCTTACTTTTACTCTTAAGCTTTTTATTTTTATTATTTTAGAAATATTTTAGAGCGAGTACATAATAGGAAAGGGAAGGTGTACGCAGACCTTTACAGAACTTCATCCAGCTGGGAGCGTGTCAGCCAGCATGTCAGCAGGCAATCTAGACGGCAGGTAACAGGAGCAGGGTGTCAGCCAGCATGGTGGGCTTGAAGACCTCCACATGCTTTGGTTCTAATCAACAGCTCCCACATACAGCGCTATAATCACACTACTCCCACATACTTTATAAAATTAACAGTTTCATGTTGTTTCTAATCCACGTAGTTCATGAATTATATTATTTTCCAGTTCACCTGTGCACTTAACGCCATCTCCGATCCCCATAGATGAAGCTCCCTATTGGACAGCTTTGCATTTTCATTTACGAAGAAGGAAGAATGAGGTCATTGCATTTGCTGTGGTAACCTCCATTCTATGGGAGGACCCAGCTACCTCTCAGCAAAGCGAACCAAATAACAACTTAAAAGGTTGGTGGCTTTGGTTAGTGTTCATGGTCATGTTTTTATTGGCAATATATTTTTTTTAAGACAACTATACGTAATTATGCATTTTTACACCTTTATAGGAATATAATGCTGACAAATCAGAAAACTTCTGAATTATATTTTTTATTCTTAAACTTAGAGCATTGTTATCCCATGATATTTTACTTTTATCAGATCCTTATTTTAGGTATTATCACTTTAATCATATGCAGAAAATGTTGCTTTAGGAGCTATGCAACTCTTCTTAGCTTTATGGTGGCCTAAGCCTTATTACAAATTTCATGTAAAATTCAAGTCAACCTAGAGAGAACTTCTTTCAGAAAAAGAAATACCAGATTAAATGAAGTTAGTCAAAGATCAAAAATGGTTTCAAAATTCTCCATTCCCCGAAATTTCATTTCAAATTTAGCCAAGATAGACTATCTAAAGATGTGGTGTTTTTTTTTTTTTTTTGTCAAACAAACTCAACATAGAAGGGGTTACCTTCATACTTAAAACTCCATCATTTACTAGGAACAAATATATATGGCTATAACTCTACAAATATTGGGTCAAGAAGAAGACAGGCATAGGAAATGTCGCAAAGGTTTTCAGTGATCACTCAGTGGCTCAAAATAGACACTTTGAACTTGTGGCTGGAGCCATAAGTCACTGGACAACAAAGCCTACCATATCCACAGAAACAAAGAAAGGCATTGTAGGGATAATTGTGTTGAATGTCACACAGGCATTCAGGAAAGCAAGACTTCCTGTGCTGGTCTAACAGACTCCACAGAACTAACATGGATGTCCACAAGCATGATAATCATGTGTCTCAGAAAGCAATACACAACTTTTGTGGAGTTCTGTCCTAATTTCCTTCTTATACTTGTCATAATATTCAGCAAATAACCTTAGGTGAAAAGAAGGAGCTGCCGTGTGTGTGTGTGTGTGTGTGTGTGTGTGTGTGTGTGTGTGTGTGTGTATGAGGTGTGTGAATGAATGGGGGGTGTGTGTGATAGCCTCCAGATATCACAAAGCTGCTCTGGGTGTGAAATGTCTCCTACAAGCTCCTGTTGTTTCTAAGTGGAAAGTGTATTTAAATTCTCAGGGAAGGCAGAGAGTGGGCCCTGCAGCCAGTAAAAGGCAGAGGTAGGGTAACCCTGACTCAGTTTCCCTGTCTACCGACACTTCCCTTAGGACAGAGATGTGTAACAAAGATTATTTGCTCAGTGTTTAAATCTTGCTCAAAGTTTAAATCTTTAAACGCCAAGAATTATCAGCCTCAGAGAAACATCCATGAGCCCCTTTCACCAATTATAATTTCACATTGACTCAAGGCCTGCTAAGCTGTAATCCTACAATGTCCACTATTCTCTTTATACTAGAATATGTCCACTGGACAAAACGGGTCTGACGCTATTTTCATACATCTATATCATGTTCTTTGACCACTCAGCCTCCAACTGTCTCTTTTCTCTCCCTCTGTCCAGGTGTCTAATGGTCCAAGATACCACTATTTCCCCATGCTTTTAAGAAAATGACCACTCCCTTTGATTGAACAATATTCTTTAATTCTCATCATTAAAATGTAATATAAAATTCTAATTCAAGAAAGTATCTTTAGATATTTAAGTCATGCTTTCACGGTGAAAAGAAATTCTGTTTGCGTTGTGTGCTTTGGCATCCCTGGTAAGAGCAGTTCAAGTCTCACATTGTAAATATGATTCATCATTTGGTAGCTTACGTGCTCGGTGTGTAAGAAGCAGATGTGAAAGACGGCAGGTCACACACTGCAAATGCATTTCTGAGTTAACAGCGCCAGCGCGAGTGTGGATGTGTATACACACACACACACACACACATACAAACACCCCAACTCTTACTGATGAACTGTTTCCATGACAGACTTTGACAGACAGAGGGGAAACTGAGCCATAAGGAAAACAAGCAAACAAAAGCACTGTACTGAAACACTCCTCAATAGCATGAAGGGAACAGCACACGCGTGCCAAGAACATCTCTCTCTGTTCAAATGTTCTCTATTAAAACAAAACAAAAACAAAAACCAAAAAAAAAATGTTCTCTATTCTTTACAAGTTTGCCCCGGACAGAAAATCCAGTTTTCAGAAAAAGTGGTAGCGAAGCAAAGCAAAGAAATTCAAATTAGGCTGACGCCTCAGCCTCTGCAGCCTCATGGACTCTCTGTCACAAAGACTCTCACAGGTCCCTTGTGGATGGCCCCTTGAAGGGCAAGGGTAAGATGTGCTGTGACCTCTTCCGTAGCCTCCCCCAGGCTGAAGCGCACCAGGCAGTGGGTTTAAGTGGGTGCTTCAGCCAGGAGTGAACTGTTGAACTTGAGCATGTCTTGCCACACCACCCCCAGTTCTCTGTTGTCTCTAATGTCACAATGAGCCCTGAGTGTCTGATCGCACCACTGCCCACGGACCTTCACCCTGTCCAACGTCACTCATGCACCTCTGCCTCAAGACTTCATCTCCTCTTGCCTCCACGGACACACATACAGGCCTGTATACCAAACACACATGGGTACGCATACCACACACAACATACACACATGCACACACACAGAGAGACAGACACACACACCACACACATAGACACACACAGACACACACATACACACACCTGCACACACACACATACTTGAGAGAGAAAGAGAGAGAGAGAGAGGCAGAGAGACTTGTTCTTTCTCGTAGATAATTCAGATGGTCTCACTGCAAAAATCTTCATGCAATTACACCTTCCAAGGCTGTTTCCCCACATAAGATCATATAACCATCCTGGCCAAGATGAAAATATTCTAGAAACATTTGTGCCTTTCCCTTTATCTGCTAGGCTATTGAAATAGAGCTTCCCAAGGAATTGGTCTTTTCTGAGGAATTGGAGGAGTAACTTGTCTCTTGGGGATTTTACACAGTTCAGACAAATTACCAGTCTATGGTACAAGAAAGAAACTGGAGCCATTACAGTAAGAGGTCATGAAGACATTACAACCATAAGTTATGGCACTGGACTATAATCCCAGCACCCAGGAGACTACAAAATTATGAGGCTATGAGAAGATTACAAGGCCAGCCAAGGAGGGAGACCCGATCTCAAACAAATAAAGAACCCCAACAACAGTAAGAAGAACAACAAAACATAAGCAATACATACACACATACCCATATACACACAGGCAAACACACATATACAGAGACACACACACAAACCAACACACACACAAACCAACACACACAGACACAGACAAAAACACATACAAAGACACACATATATACACAGACACACATACATACATATACACAAACCCACATACACAGACATTCACACAAACACACACATGTAAACAGACACACACATACAAACACATAGACACACACATACAAACATACATCCATACACATACACCAAAACACACAAACATTCACAGATACACACATACACACAGATACAGACAAACACAAATACACATACAATCTATAGTATTAAAAACATTATCAAATAGAACTGTACTATCATAGAGAGTGTGACAGAAGAAACAGAAGTGACCCTTTTAGTGAGCTCCCCAAATGCCATTGTGCTATCCTCTTTAAATGGGTGACTTGTACAGACTGTAAGTGTTCTTAACAGAGAAGAGATCTGTCTGTGTGTCTGTCTGTCCACCCATTCATCCATCCATCCATCCATCCATCCACCTACCTATCTATCTGCTCATCTATCATATACCCATCTACATTTGCTTGCCTATGGTAACAAAGGTAAATATTGTATGTGTAGTTCAAAATTCTATATGTTTGCAAGAGGGTAGTTTTTCCAAGTTAACATTTTAATGGAGATATTTTTTTTTTTTTGTTCTACGTAGAATTTGTAGATAGCTTTGTTCTCACTGAGAGCATTCCCTTTTATTGTTTCTTGCCTGAAACCAGCAACTGGAAGAAGCAGAGACAGCCTCAGACTGGGAATTTTGAGTCTGCTTTATGTGCTGAGTCCACTGTCAATCATACAACAATACCTACTCTCTTCTTTAGGGCGAAGGTCTCACAGACGGAGTCGGAGGACTCCAAGTGGGAGCTGTGAGCCGTGCGCATAGAGAGGAGGGTCTTTCTTACAGCTGTGCTGTATGACAGGGCTCTTTTTTTCTGTTTCATAAGTGAAAAGAAAAAAAATCTGAGACAAAAAAGTGCAGCGGTTCCTCCAAATGCACAGACTTAGCTGGAGTCAGAAATGGCAGCCTGGTATTGGGGACCGGTGGTATACTTAAGGTATTGAAGAAAAAAAGAAGGAAAAGAAAATGAAGGGGGGTTTGTGGTTGATGTTGGTGTTCCCAACATCAGCCTAAATATAGAAGGCTTTTGTGCGTTCTTAATAGCTTTAATAAAAACAGGCGTTGAGAGTGGGGCGCATGGCAACTATCTGCAGCCAATCGAATGCAAACCAATCGAATGCAGAGGGTGCTCTTGAGGAGTGCTGGGCGATGCATCAGTCTAAGGATTTATGGAGTATAAGGCTGGGAGGAAATGGCTAGATTAGGGCTGTCCAGGGAGCGATTAGTGGCACTTAGTGACTATTAAAACACTCTGTCCTTAGAAAACAACAACAGAACAAAGTCCCAGAGAACAGGTTTCTTTCTCCCTCTGAGTCTGTGAGGTTTCTGAAGCTGAAAGCGTAGATGTTTTGCTGGGTGTCACATTGTCGCGGGAGGTCCTTCCGCTCCTCCAACCAATAGCTGCTGAGATACCAGCCCATTGGGGCGTGGTCTCTCTCCCTTTTAAAAAAAAAAAAAAAACGGCTACTTCTCTCTCCTCTCTCTCTTCACTTCCTGCTCCGCTAGCGACTAGACTCCCTTCCTGGTTGCGCAGAGGGCTGTTGTCTGGGACGGTGATCTGTAAGTTTTTTCCTCTTTAAATAAATAACACCCTTTTAATCATAATTCCAAACTGGCGTGGCATTGTTCGTGACTTACGCCTTCATCACATGATTAAAATTAACACTGTGGCTTTTAAGCTTCAGGACGCTGTTAGCTGGGCTTCTGTTTTCCTTATTGTTGTTGTCGCTAAACAAAGCGACTTCAAGGCACAGCGGGATTTTAAGCGCTCCCCTTCTCCCGACCACGGGCTGGTTTCCGTATGCATAGACTGTGCGCTTCCCGCTGCAGCTTGCGTGGCGTTGGGCCGCAGGGAGCCCACGGCTGCATCTCTCACCATCACTGGATATTTTTATAATTTGCTTTCACTTTGTAAGGGTGCTGATTTCTTTGGACAAAAGGCAAACAAACGTAGATGTATAAACCCCCCAGCTTCTGTGTATGTGTCTGAAAGAAAAATCATGGATCTCCCTTCTCTGAATGGGAATGTGGACCCCAGGTTGTTGATGCAGCTGCACCCCAAGAATGCTTGTCGTGGTAAAGCCCAGCCCCTCACATGCCTGCGGGAGATTATCTGCTGCCCCCAGGTGGGGCAGTCTGTCTGATGCCATCAACCAAACCAGGCCTTTCTGTCTCCTGGACCAGGAAGGGAAAGGGAGCTGAAGTGGCGAAGGAAGGAGAAGAGTCAGCGCTTGTCACTCCATATTTGGTCCCCAGCACTGTCCGAGTCGTGCATTTCGATGTCACGTGATCCTTACCAAAAAAGTGAGGGCTTTGGCAGATATGGGGGCAGGGTTGGATGAGTCCATTCCAGGGATTAGGAATAAAAGATTGCAGAGCACAAATAGCTGGGGGTAACGAGAGTGTCACATTAGGCCTGCTAAAATTTATTCCTAATTCCAGTGTCCCATTTATATACTGACTGATATTTGCCTCTGTGCTATGCAGAAGAGCTGTTTTGTCACTAAAACACATCGATTGTGAACTTTTCTGTCCTTGTGTATTTTGTTCACTTGATCTTCTTCAAATTAAATGTCTTTATTTTAAAAATATTTCATGAAGTTTATTCCACTAAAACAAGGGTTGCATAACATTAAAAAGTTAGGCACTGCAATTCATTTTATTATTATTTATTATTATTATTGTTATTTTTTTTGAGATTTTTCTTCAATTTGTATTTTTATTTTATGTGTGTGGGTGTTTTGCCTGCATGTTATGTCTGTGCACTGTGTGTATTTAGGGCCTGATAGGCCAGAAGAGGGCATAGGATTCCTATTGGGACTGTAGTTAAAGATGGTTGGGAGCTGCCACGCTGAGGATAAAGTCCACAGCCTCTGGAAGAACAGCTGCAGCGCTGGTTGAATCCAGACCCTTTGTAAGAGCAACGGGAATTTTAGGCACTGGGCCATCCCTCCCGCCCCTTATTTATTATTAATTTACTTTTGAGACAGGGTTTCGTGCATGCAGCCTGGCTTCTATTTACTGTGCAGTCAAGGCTGATCTTGACCTCTTGCTCCCCTTGCTTCCCCCTCTTGAGTGTTGGCATTACAGGCACATGTCACCATGACAAGCTTTAAGCACCTTTAAGAACCAGAAATACTGGGGGTGGGTGTGTGTTCAAAATACATTGTATAAAATTCCCTTCCCTCCAATTTAAAAATTTTTCTTATTTATGTGTATGAGTGTCTGTGTACTACGTGCCTGCCTGGTACCCAAGGAGACCAGAAGAGGGCGTGAAATCCCCTGAAGCTGAAGTTTCAGATGATTGGGAGCTGCCACGCTGGGGATCAAACCCACAACCTATGGAGGAACAACCTGTAGTCTTGATGGCTTAGCCATCTTGCCAACCCTGATTCAAACAATCTAAAAAAAAAAAATACTGTTTCAAAAGAAAAAGAAGTGGAAATACGCAATTCTGGCTTTCACCGTGAGCCTCAGCCCTGCACACCCACAGTTCCTTATTTGTGAGGTCACCTGTAGAGGGCTGGTGGGCTAAACTTTCAGAGTTTACTTGTCTGAGGTTGGAGGAGGACCTAAGTCTGGTTCACAGACAGACTTAGTGGGTATGGTAGGGACAACTCAGCTGGAAGTCTGGTTTCCTAGATTTCTTCCGTCCCAATTAGCGTTTGGATTCAAAATCTAAAGAATGTGTGAAATCTCAGTAAGAGATTTATAATTGTAAGGGAATAATATATATCAGGAGCTTGTGTTATTAACAAAGCCAGGAATTTGTGAGGAAAAAAATAGCTCCTCATTTCAGTATCATCCAAATACATAGGGCCAGGGATGCAGCTTCAGTTCTGAGCTCTGCGGGGTGAGGTTAGCAGATGAGAATGGACGGTCTTCTCTTGCCGAGTAAGCTGCAGCTGGAGAATGCCGTTCCATAATCATTCCTGAGATGATGCCTCAGGCAAGCCTCCACTGTCCAAAGGGAAAGCAATGGCTAGCGTTCTGTGTTGGGCTTGGGCTTTAAGGCAGAACATGAGGGCGGCCCTTACTTGATCTATTCAAAAGGCAGCCCTGGCTCTTACCCACTTAATGGGTCCCTGGAGGTGAGATTCATGAGGAGGTAATGAGCAGACAAGAAATCTTGCCACCTCTGCCTCCTCTTCCTCAGAGGTTCCCTGAACCTTGAGGGGAGAGGTTTGATAAAGAAATCCCTGTTAGAGTGGGTGCTCCAGAGTTGACCTTATTTATTTATTTATTTATTTGTTTATTTATTTATTATTTTGAGACAAGATCTCTCCACCCTTCTTGACCCGGAGTTACGGATGGGTGCTTCATCTTTCACTTGGGAGCTAAGACTCCAAATGCGGGTCCCCAAGCTTTCTGGAAAGCACTTTGCCCACAGAAGCATCTCCTCAACCCCGTCATTCACTCTTTATGCTAATGAACTATATGACATTTCCTTTTAGTCTTTTAAAGAATAACTATCAATTTTATTTATTTGAACTTGTGGCTGTGATTGCAAACCCCGTCTAAGAGACAGAAGCATTCTTTGAATGTCTTTTTGTCATTCCTAGACATGAAGTTCTTGTGATGTTTAAACTGTTCAGTTGTTGGAGACCAACCCTAAAGAAAACCATCCATTTTTCACCTACTGAAAACCCATCCATACTGCTCTTGGACCATTATTAGACGGAAATGCTTCTAAAACACTTGGCAAGTCCTACTCCAAGAGCAGATCATAATTCCATAGCTTGAAGACACGTGTCATTGTGATTTTTTTCTTAATGGTGTTAAGACCCAGAGGTTGCTCGGCTCACCCAAGGCTGCATTTTGTAACTTGCAGAACCTAGATTTATATCTAATTTTATTTATGTAAACATTTTTGAAGATTTTGTGTGTGTGTGTTGTCTTCATGCATGTATGTGCACCATGTGTGTGCTCTGTGCCTGGGAAGAAGGATTCTGACCCTCTGGAACTGGAGTTCTAGATGGTTGGAAGCCACCATGTTGGTGTTGGGAACTGAACCTGAGTCCCCTCTACAAGTGCAGTAAATTCTCTTATCTACTGAGCTATCTTCCCAGGCTCCATATCTAGTTTTTTTTTTTTAAATAAGATATACTACTGGGAAGATATTATTTAAATAATGTTAGTGGAAAAAAATCAAACAAAGAAACTCCAGAAAGATCTGGACTTGCTAGTTTTGTGGATCTGAGAGCTCGGAGAATGGCCTCTTCCCCCTTCAGACAGTCACTATCCTCTCAGCCTCCTTACTGACTTCACCTTTAGTATGAAGAAATAGCTCTGGGCTCTTTGAGCCTTCTCTGTAAGCAACTATGTAGGTGATATTCTAAGACATCGATTAAAATTGCTCTTCATCTCTCAAAGAGTCAAGTTCTAACTCATAAACCACTTCACTGGGACTTGGTCGCTCTCTGGGTTTTGTAGAAACGGTGGGAGAGGTGTGCTCAGAAAACCGTGCCTTTTCTTTGGCACCGGTGGTAAATCAAAGTGCCACACCCTCCGGGTTCATCACTGCCACTTGGGGAGAGGAGGTCAGATTCCTTCCTAGCATGGAGAGGTCTGGTTACCCTGATGACTGTTGTGCCTCTGAAAATGTCTCTTCTTTCTCTGTCCATGCTGTAACCTTAGTAGCATTAGGTCCTCTAGTCTCCCGCCAAGGATGGAGAGACAGAGGGGAGCATTTGATGAAGAGAAGCCATTGTTCCTCTCTTGGAAACCCCACTCAGGACTGTGTAGGTTGCTTATCTGGTTGAGTAAGGGCTTTTGCAGTTCGTAATAAAGATTGTGACTCTATTCCTTTAACAACATAAGTTGCTCTAATAGGTCCTAGGATCAGCAAGCCATTTAGACTGGCACCTCAGTTTTGGTTCTGTGTTACCCACAGAGAACATTCCATCCATCTTCTCTCCCAGCCTCAGCTTTACATGACAGAAAAACTCTGGGAATTTCCAGCTGTGCCCATTGCTCAGAATGCTCTTGTGAGGAGACAAAAATTGCTTTCTGTTAGGACCAGACGCCACAGTCCTGTGTGGTCCCCATTCTGTGTAGGACCAAAGTCAGATTTTATCCTTTGTGTCATGTAGTGTAGGTTGAGCTTGGGGGCTGGAAATGGGGGAAGGAAGAAGCAGATGTATTTGTTTGGGGTTCATCTTTTTGGAGGGCCATAGGCAAACACTGTCCTTGGTTGTTTTTATAATGCCCCCCCCACTTTGACTCAGCCTCACTTTGTGCCAATAAGAGAAAATATAATTAATGCCTTTGTGTTGAAGGCGTTTTGTTTTAAAACGAAGGGGTATACCAACAGTTATGGCACCGAAATCATTAAAATCATGCAAATGCTTAAAGTGTGTAGGCCTGGGAGATTATAGTTTCATTAGAGAAAAGGCTATAAAGTTACCTTTCCCATTAATGCTAGAAAATTCTGTGCTCCACTGAGAAGTGATCACAGTGCATCGCGCCTTCTGTGCTCTCCCGTGCACGCTGCAGGAGCCTTTATCCCATCAGCACAGACTACAAGGGAAAGGCAGCAAGCGGCCTTCCAGGTGTGCTTTGCAAATTGGGGTTTAAATGTGGAACGCATCAAGTTAAAATTCAATATCAATTATTTTTGTCTTGCGAGGAGTCTGAGTGGTTCTAAAGCAGCAAGGCTAATTGTCTAATTCATTGTGTGTGTCTACGGCGAGCTTAATCACCATGTCAGCCTCCTAATAAAAGCTTATTATAGAAACAAAGATCCCAGTTTTACATATGGTAGGCAAGGGAGGATTCAAAGAGTCGGTCTCTAAGGTAGGCTTGAGGATCTTGACAAATGATGCCCGTGCTGTGATCAGATATTTAACAAGAGATCTCATTATTAACTAGGCCTGTATAGATAATTAGCACTTGATATTCAAATTTTAAATCTGGCCCGAGATGTATCATTTATCAAAAGCCTTAGCTTGCTGTCAAAGTCTGATAATAAGGTAGCGTTATTGATGAATTGAGATTAAGAGCAGATTGAAGGGAAAATTAGGCCACTGGCTGGCCTGAAAGGTCTGATTTCAATATTTACAGTACTAATTTGGTATTATTTTGGTAAATGGATGTGGTCCCCAAGTGCTAAATGGTATAAAAGAATAAACTATGCATCATTATTCTAACAGGAAAAGCATTGTTTACTGTGTTGGATTTTGCAGCTCTAGCATTCTGGTTAATAGGATGTTTGGAAGATGAGTGTACCTGTTTTTTTTTTTTTTTTTTTTTTTTTACTGTGTGCATTTATTATAACCCATTCAGCACCTAGGGTTTTTAGGGGGAATTAGAAAATGTACCTTCCTTACATTAAAAATGATATTACATTAGACTAATTTCTACTGAGCCTGTCTTCCTGATTTAACTCACTTTTGTTTATCTCTTGGCGTTCTCTTCCACACATTCTTGCCACTGGAATTCAGCTAACTACCGTTTCAGAGATTCGGGCTATATAAAATGAGCAATCTTAACCGGGCGGTGGTGGTGCACGCCTTTAATCCCAGCACTTGGGAGTCAGAGGCAGGCAGATCTCTGTGAGTTCGAGGCCAGCCTGGTCTACAGAGCTAGTTCCAGGACAGGCTCCAAAGCCACAGAGAAACCGTGTCTCGAAAAAAAATGAGCAATCTTTTTTTAATGATCCCTGGTAGCACTTCATTGCAAGCAATCTTCGGGGTGGGGGGAGGCACGCGATGGATAATAAACCGTCTCTCTCTAGTGTCTCTTAGCTTTGAAGCAGATTCTGAGTACACTTATGTGACCCTTAGCAAGCTAAATCTTTTTGATACATGCAATAAAATGTTGTTTGGGGCAATAGCTGATTTCCAAAATTATATTAGGCATAACACAAGGCTATGGCAAATCGTCTCCATATTTTTTTTCTTGCACCAGCTCACAAATGGGATTGAGGAGGCGTTGGAGTGTTTTATTGTGTCTCTCATCAGGTATAAATAGAGTATAGCACACCGTAATCTGTCTGTACGTAGCTCATAGCCATGAAATAGTACACTGTGCTCTCGCAGACAAGTAGGCTTCCGGAGACTCAGCAGGAGTGCGCCAGTGTTTGTGCTGAGGTGGTTAGCCGGTGGGCAAATTGCTATTATTCAGAACTGTGTGGCAGAGGAGAATGCATGGCGTTATGTTTTCTGCCGGCTAAGGCTGACCAATAGAGGACCTCCGTTCCAGCTAACCCTTCTTTCTGAGTCTGACCTGAGATGTAGATTCGGCTCTTTCTTAGAAGGAAAAAGACGCTTCTTAGATCTCCCTCTCCAAACTCTGACTGCATCTCCAATCTACTCCGCATTTTGACTCATAACACCCCTCCTACCTGCACCCCCCCCCATCTCCTGTGATAACACGAGTTTAGCATTCTGCTTTTTGACCAAAAAGGAAAAAAAAAAAATCTGGTGCTTCAGCTGTTCTGGTGTATGTAGACTACTGACTAATGGGTAGTTATTCCATTTTATTGCTTTCTACAGGCAAAACTCAAACAAAAGGAATTGGATTTTGCTAATGGCAATGAACAGCTCTGGCACTTTCTGACCTTAGTACGGGTAATAATAACCCCACACTGGAGCTGGATCCATCGGTCTCCAAGGCATCTTTGCTCCCATCATTCCCCTCCACCCTCATGGATGACCCAGGCAGGGAGGGGTCACAGTGCCCATTCCACGGCTGAGGAGACCGAGGAAGGAAGGAGTAACAGGACGAGCTTGCGGCGGGGTTGGTGTCGTTTTGCCCTTTGAACTTAACATCTTTTCTTCTTTAGGGTAACATTTCCTTTTTAAGATGGAAGTTCCCAGGAACACTGGCGGCTCAGAGTCCTCCTCCTGCCGCGTTCAGAGCTGCATAAAAGAGTAAAGAGCGTGGGTGGCAGTGGGTGCTGGGTCCGGCTGCTGTGGGAGGCTTATTTACCTCCCGCTGTGCCTTCTAGAAAAGCTCTTTGCTGGGCACCACGGCAGGATCCACAGAGATGCCCCACAAGGAAGTCCGGTGTGCTTTCTGTTTTATAACCAGTTACCAGCTCCTCCAGTTGAAGATGGTGCACAAGTATTTCAAGAAAACCACAGATACACGAAACAAAACCAAAAACCCATTCTGGAGAAGCGATAGCAGAGGCATTGCCACAGGCTAGACCTCAGGAGTTTTCGTCTATGGTGTCAACATCACTAACTTAGTGACCACTGAAAAATTCTCCCCAACCTATTTTTGTGCCAAGAAAGCATTGATTTGTGCTGGGTCTATGAGGGAGCCTTAGAGAGAGGAAGTAATATATAAGTAATAATACACCAGTTAAACGACACGGACATGTCACGGGTTGGTGAGAAGACACTTCTCATCTTGTGGTGAACTTGATGATCGGACTGAGTGGGATGCTAACGTTTTCATAGCGAATGTCTGAACTAAGAAGCTCTCATGTTCATGTGCTGTTACCCTTCAGAAAGCGAAAGGAAAGCAGTGGACAGCATTTACAAAACAGCGTCCTCAGACAACCTTTCCTCCCCAGATGAATGGCTTAGCACACGCTTGGCGCCATGCATCACTTTTTATATTATAATTATAATGGAAACAGCTGCTTCTTCTTCTTCTCAAGTGTCAAACTAATTTCAACATCTGCATCAGAACACACGCCTCAGTGTTGAAGAGGTAATCGTGGCTTTACTATAAATTAATTTCATTTATGATTGGAAACAAAAATTTTCTTTTTGACATCCAGAGATTTTTTAAAAGGTCAACTTTTAAAAATTCAAATTAAGCAGGGTATCTTTTAAGGGCCCAGAAAACCCTCAATCATTTGTGAGACTTTTATCAGAAAAATTATTATTTTTAAAGTTGGGCAAATAAAATTCATATTTCACTACAGATCTTGGTGGGATTGGACCTTGGATGTTGGCTACATTTTGATCCACATGCACGTTTGAAGCCTCCATGTTGCCTTCATCCTTATCGTGGATTGTTTTCTGAAAACGGACTGCCCTTAAGTTACAGGGGTCACATACTGGTTTTTTGTTTGTTTGTTTGCAGTCTCCTTGTTTAGTGTCTTCATACAAACATAAAGCGCAGTAAGCCCGCACACGCTTGTTTCCACAAACGGATTAATTAGTATGCAAAAAGAGCCAGTGGCGACTCTTTCTGCTCCACTGGAACCCAGAGGAGGCGAGCAGAAGCCTTATTTTGTAGAAGCTGTTCACTGCACCGGGTTAGGAAGTTACGGTTCGCCTGTCACCAATAGGGGTCTCCAGTGTACCACAGAACTAGCCGCAGCGATCCAGTATGATTATTTACAGAATGCCGTACACCGAGACAGAACCGAAGGGGCAGAACAGATTTATATGGGCTAGGGCAGATCCTGGATTTACTCAAGGAGTGAAAGGGTGACGTCACGAGTTAGAAGTGATGAGGAGACGCAATGGCACGTCTAGGTTTTGTGTGAGAACACACCTTTAACTTAACGGTAACATAATGGCGAGTTTTCCTGTCCTTCCTAGAATCCTTTGAAGATGGTTTGAACTATCTAGATATTATTTCTGAAAAAGATGCTATGAGGTTCCTTAGTGCTGACATTGTCTCCCCACTGTTCTAGGTAATAAAGTAAGAAACTCCAAAAAGAGCCATTACAGTTTATCAAATTGAAGTTTAGGTCATGTTTATAAAGGCAAATATAGGTTCACAATATATGAAGTATGTCTCACAGCACACGTTTCTGCAGGTTCTTCAGACATTCTGTCAAAAAGCAATTGTCAAGAAAATGAAAGGCACTCAGCTCTACAATTTAATCATTATGTTTTCCCCTGTAGAATGTACGATGGTTCCATTTTTTCTAAATATAGGGCATATAGAACATATAAGATACTTATCCAGGCTTTGTTGCCTCACCTGACATTATTTATGAATTTTTCTGCGAGTGCATTGTTTGATGAGTGATTTAAGCCATGAGTCCTGTCACTAAAAAGAGAAGCATTTAGCTATATATACATGTTCTGTCTTTTAAGTCTGAATTTTGGTGGATCGGGGTTTCCTGAGCAGGCCCAGATGGGCAAACACACATATCAAATCCCTCATTAGTGAGTGTGTTGGTAGGCAGAGAGTCAGGGAAGTCAGGCTGACACTTCGGGAAACTTTGAGGCAGAACCGATCCTGTCAAGTAGTCAATGAAAGTCAGCACTGGCCAAAGTTCTTGAGCGCAGAAAGAAGCAGGAGATGTAAACCGATACTAGCGTGACTCCTTCAAAGCCCATCTATCTGGGCCGCAATGGAGAGCTGTGGTCTACTGAGCAGGGCACGTGTACTAGGGATTCTAGATGGTTCACACTGTTCAACAGCCCTGGTTCATATTCACGTAAGATCTTCAAGGCTTTGCTTCTCACGGGTGTCGCCCACCAGCAGCAAGCCGATGGCAGCTTCTGAGTGAGCAGCTGGGCATCAGCCGGAGCAGGAGGGGAGGAAATCAATACCACCATCAGTGTTGTTTAACATTTCTTTGTTCAACTCTGCAGCCGAACAAATACCTGCCAGCTCTTTTGTTCTTGTTGCCCGCTTCTCCAGGAGCGAACCAGAGGGGACGGATCTCTAGCCTCAAGCTTTGAGGAAAGAGTGTACTGAGTTCTCTAACCAATCACAGCGCATTCAAAGCACCTGGGTATCCTGCAGGGTCTAATTCATGCAGACAGATATCCCGGGCAACCTGCAGGGACATTCTTCTTACTCTTGCTTATTTGTTGGTGATGCCCATGTCACACATATCCATGTGCTGTGGTTGGACAGAAGAATGGTTTATGCGGAGATGAAAAAGGAGAGTGGTCCCAAGGTAGGAGTCATACCGTCTTGACTCCTCCCCCACTACCCCCTCCACATCATCTTAGTGCTCGGCATGCTCATCCCAAATTCTCCTCCTGCCTTTCTTCCCAGTATTCGTCTGACCAATGGACAAGGTGATCTCAGGGAAAGCTGCTCTCCAAAGGAGCAAACGCAGCTTCGTCTGCGGAGAGGTGGCCGCTTGGTGGTGGGCTTGGAAGAGGCAGGCAAGGGGTCTTTGACAGGGCCCCTGTTAGTGCATGAGCCGTGCTCCTTGGGAAACCAGTGTGCCCTGCTTCCTTGTAAAAGGCTCACATAACTCAATGAATCAAGATCCTCTGATGAGGATCGGGACCCCTTGTTTAACTCCAGTTGAGTGAAGCTGGCCTGACACTTCCCTCGGAAAGGCTGCTTGGCATTTCTCTGGAAGAGTCCATCTGGCTCTTCACCCGGCGAAGACGGCCATGGCTGCAAACCATCCTGACGCTCAACTTCATCAGCATTGCAGCACCACTGTTGCCACTTTCTAGAAGGTTCTGCTCAATGCAGTGGTGCATGTCTGTAGTTCTAGCACCCTGGAGGCCGAGGCAGGAACACCTAGAGCTCCAGGAGGGCCAGGATCACAGGATGAAGCCCTGTCTGAATTCTTTCTCTCCTCCCACCAAAATGAGAAAGTCCTGGCAGCAACAAGGAGGGGTAATTTGAGAGTTATTGTAGAGAGAAGCAGAGGAAATGACCAGGCAATAGTCTCACAGTAAAACAGCTTAAGGAGGGGAAAGAAAGCTGACTGGACAGTAAAAAAAATGACAAGAGGAAAGCTCCAGTCTTTGGAGTCTGACGCGGTGCCTCTGAGTATCTGCTTTGCCAATTAACTCAGTGGCTGGGTAAACTCAGCCTCCGGAGCCTTGTTTTCATGGGGTTGCTGTGAATTTTTATTGAGGAGCCACATAGAAAGCCCCAAAACCCCTGCAGGCCCAGGAGCCACAGCTGCGGCTCCAGACACGCCGCCTTCCCCATCCTCTCAAGCCTGATTTTTTTTTCTTTCTTTCCCTAAATTCAAATCCTCCTCATATTTTCTACTTTAAGATAGAATGGGAGCTAGGAGCATAGTTTGGTGGTAAAGCCGTTGTCTGGCTGCTTGAGGCTCTACGTTGAATTTCCAGCAATAAATGGAACAATGTGTAAGAGTAAGAAAACAAGATAAAAATAAAATTAGTTAAAACGACAATAAAGCATTAATGAATGGAATTAAAAACATGAATGAAATACAACCGTATGCTCATTGTGAAGACTGCTCCCTGCCGGGGGATATCATTTCCCCTTTTTCTGTTTAAACAAAAAAGAAAGGCTTTAACTTTAACATAGTAAAATTACATATAACAAAACAGTTATCAAGTAAGAATTACAGTTACAATATTTCTATCTATTTTATCTCTTATCATAACTAAGGAAAACCATAACTATTCATTCTTCAACTCCATCAAAGACTCCAGAAGGATATAATATTACCTAAGTTGATGTGAGAGTGATTTCTTACTAATAAAGAAACTGCCTAAGCCCCTTGATAGGCCAACCCTTAGGTGGGTGGAGTGAACAGAAGAGAATTCTGGAAAAAGAAGCTTAGAGGAGTCGCCATGGTTCTCCCACTCCAGACAGAAGCAGGTTAAGATCCTCCCTGGTAAGCCAGCTCGTGGGCTACAGAGAATATTAGAAATGGGTTAGAACAATATGTAAGAGCTAACCAATAAGAAGCTGGAACTAGCCGGGCCAGGCAGTGTTTGAAAGAATACAGTTTCCGTGTAATTATTTCTGGGCATAAGCTAGCCATGCGGGCGGCCGGGTGCCGGGGACGCAGCCCTGCCGCTCCTAATTCAACAGAGTGGCGCTCCTACATCAACACTAAGTAAACAAGAAATAAGAAAACTTTAGAAATGACAGAGACATCTCGCTGCCTGGACAGTCACCCAAAGTTCTTTTGTACCGTTGGGGCATCCATCTTCGGCCTGCAGGGCAATAGTATCCAGCAGACATTTCCATGAAGCAGGAAATTTCAAAGGCAGTCACTATCTGCTTGTCCTGAAGAATGTCTTGCAGACTCTTTCATGAATCAGGAACCCCGAAAGATCATCTCACCTTTAGGCAAGTTCAGCAGTCCTCTCTCTGTGGGTTCTCTGTGTCCAGTTTATGCAACAGTCCAGGCAATAGCAGTTTCTTGCCCAAATGGCTATCAAACTCCATAAGGATCCTCTTCGATGCCCATCTTCCTCTTGAAGTAGATTGGTGCTGCCAGGAGCAGAGTGTCTCATTGTCATGAAAAGTCCTAAGTTATTAAAATATTTTAAATGCCATATTTTGCAGACTTTGAGAGATATGAAGAATGCCTATCTGAAATATATCTCTATATACCTAGAAAATCTAACTAACATGACTACAAGCTTGACTATTATTGATGATTATCCATTAGCAACCTATATTTCCTAATTACATTTTTAAATGAACTACACAATCACAATACCTTAATCAAGATCAAAAATACATATACATATAACAAAATTGACCTTAAAATCCATACCAATGCAAATTATTTATATCTATATCATATACCCCTTTAAATGTAAAAGAACATTTATAAACAATATTTGGGAACATGGGCATAGTTTTTTCTCTCCAAACTGGTTCCTGCTGAATAGGGGCGTCGTTAATTAGGTCTTTCATGGTATAACCTGTGTGCTAGTTTCATCTCAATTGGCAATTGAGCAAAGCAATTTTTTGAGGGTGTTCACAGCAACCTTTCAGGAGGGCGTGGTCTATCATACCAAATCGGAATAGAATCAATCTGCAGGGTCTGGTTTTCTGTGAAAACAAAAGAAGACCTTCTCCAAAGCATCATAACCTTAGATCCAAATTTTGAAATCATAATACCCTTATATCCATTCTGGTTTAGCTTGGCAGCCCATGTAACGAAATGTCTCTCTGTACTTAGCTCTTTCACAGTCAAAAATTTTAAAGAAAACATAATGTACATCATCCAGACTCTCTGTGAATTTTCCATTTTTTGTGGCTTATTTTTTTATTTCTTTTAATCTCTTAACTATCTGTATTTTGTCTCTTTAAAGACTTTACCTTTTTTTTAAAGCATTAACTTTATTCTCTATATTTTTTTCTTCTCTCTCCCAAGCCTACATACATTCATCCAACAATGTGATCCATAAAGGTCTTTTATGTCTGAATCTGTTTTATTGTGAATCTGTAATTTTTTTTTACTATCCAGGAGCATTTTTTAAAATGTTAAGCACTTCTTAAAAACTTAAGTTGCACCATGTACAGGTAATACGGTACTGCCCGTGTCCTGCCCAGTCTAAACCTTAACTGCGCTGTTATTATGGCAATTACGGTAGTTCCTGCCTGAGGTCAGCACAGTTCAGCATGGAGCAGCCACTCCTGCCTCAGATCCATTTGGTGCCCCTGAGCTGAGCACAGTTCCAGGCACACAGCAGTCCACATTGGAGCCGCAATCAGCAGTTTAATTCTGAGACTGAGTGTGCAGCACAGAAACTCTTTTCATCCAAGTTACAGCCAAATCTGACACGCAGAGCACTGCGCAGTCTGAAAACGCATCTCTGTATGGCAGCAGGAATCCGCCATGCTCTTCCGCCTGCCTAAGCCTGATTCCCCAGGTGCAGGCAGGGAACGCTGAGCCATCAGCAGGGTCTCAGAGCACTCTCCTCCGATCCCAAGCGGGAACACAAACATCCAGTCCCATAAAAGCCTTGAAATGCTTTAAAGCCAGAGTTCACGCTGGCAGCCCCAGGAAGCGGCGCTTTAAAATGACGCTTTTTTTTTTTTTTTTTTTTTTGCTGCTGTTGCCGAATCAGGAATCTCTCTATGGCATGCCATCAACAAAGAGCAAAACTCTGTGTTAAACTCTGTTTTTTCTCTGTTTAAAATTAAGCTCTCTCAGGTTTTTATGTGGATTTAACCCATCATGTCAGGCGCCACTCTGTAGACCATCTTTTTAACATATTGCAATGCTGTGAGATTATTGTCATTTTCATAATATTCTCCTCAGTTCAAAATGAGAGGTCTGAGACTTGAGACAAGTTCAATAAGTGAGCTTTGGAAAAGCCATGTTGGTGGAACATGGATTGAAACCCAGCAAGGTGATCCTAAGCCTATTGTGTAATCACTGATGGCCGCTAGAATTCACCAGAGAGCATCCAAGTGTTTCCAGCAGTCCTTAGACTTGCCGGTTGATGTGTGCAGGACTTAGCTCTGATTAGTAGGCTCCTAGCACTGGGACAAGCCCAGTGCTTCAAGTACGGTCAATTCTCAACTAAGCAGATAAGTTAGGGAATAAACAGCAAAGTGGCTCACAAACCACAGCCTCCACTCGGGAGTACAGTGACACTTCCCACTAGACGGTACCTCTGAAACCTGTCCCTGATGATAGCGTTCACTTTCACCGAGAAGAAGTATCTGTGGAGTCACTAGTTGGAAATGCGATAGCAACCGCAGCTGCAGGATGTTGTAGATACCCTTCCAAGCAGAAAACACGCACAGACAATTCAAAGCGCTCCACCTGCAGGAAATTCAGCAAAGGAGGAATTCTCTGGCCATACCTAGTAGAAGTCGGGAGTCAGGCTAGCAGGGAAGTTTAAAAGGCAGGTTCTAGAGTTGAACCACCTTGTTTAAGTTCTGGATTTGCCAGGGTTTTTGCTAAAAGACCTGGGACAAGTGGCCAATCCTTCCTTATTTCAGTTTCTTTACCTCTGCATTGAAGCTTTCCACTCCCATTTTTGGTGCCTTCTGATCTGACAGGGATCCGGTAAGAGATGGTTGGTTAGAAGGGGCAAACCAGCTGGGTAGGCTGGCTGCAAAACCTCAATAAAATGTGCTACCCTCGTGTGCGGGAACGCCGACTTAAAGACCTGTTGGGGAAAACTAGGTAACAACTGCTTCGTCCAGCACATCTGTAACTTCATAATGGCTTCAATCTGATGCTTGTTACCCTCTGTCCTGAAAAGCCTAAGCAAGTGCTTCTTACTGGTGATGATTTAGAGAAGGCTCAGGCGGAGTCTAACTTGTGGCCTCCCCATCTTCAGCCTTGACTTCCAAGTCCACAGTGCTTGTCTGTATCTACTTGGTAGACGGGGAACGGATGTGGATCAGGCCCCTGAGAGCTTGATGTGGAAGTGGTTTGCACTGTGGCTAAGATGGAGAGGTAAAGTCTTGCCAAGTGCCCACAAAGAGGCAAAACATCATTTCCCAGTCTCGGCTGGGATCAGCAGAAACAAAATTATAAAGTTAGGAGGAAAAACCCAAACAAGGAATGACAATAACACAACAAACAGAGCTTCAGAGAGACTTTTTGTTTGTGTTTGCTGTGATTTGGATGGAGACTCTCAGGTTCATGTGTTATATGTTTAATCTTCAATAATAACCTCTATTAAAGTGGTATATTCACTCTATAATATGTAATTATGTAGCACTTAAATAGTAACAGACACAAGAACAAATCCATTTTAATGAGCAGCAACAAAATAGATTTATACTATGAATGCTGCTATTTTATCATTTCTTTCTGTTTTCCTACGTGTATGAGTTATGAACAAACACAATTTTGGTAAGATTCTCAGCCTCCCTTGAGAATTTAAATTTGCCAGCTGCCGGGGCCAGCGAGATGTCTAGACAGGCAAAGGAATCATTTTGATCGTTCCATTGGAGCTAAACATGTATTCTTCTAAGTTTTGGAGTCAATAGGAGAAATCAAGGAAGCCTAGAGACCAGGCAACATGGTAGATGGAATCTCTTACACTTCTTTAAGAAGTTGGTTCTTTGTCTCTTGATTTTATTTCTCTAGGCCATCAACATGGAGTTGAGTCACCTCTCTCTCTCACTCTCTCCTCTCTCTCTCTCCCCTCTCTCTCTCTCCTCTCTCTCTCCTCTCTCTCACTCTCTCCTCTCTCTTTCTCCCCTCTCTCTCTCCCCTCTCTCCCTCTCTGTTTCTCCCCTCTCTCTCTCTCTCTCTCTCTCTCTCCCTCTCTCTCTCTCTCTCTCCTCTCTCACTCTCTCTCTCTCTCTCTCCCTCTCTCTCCTCTCTGTTTCTCCCTCTCTCTCCTCTCTCTCTCTCCCCTCTCTCTCCTCTCTCTGTTTCTCCTCTCTCTCTCTCTCTCTCTCTCTCTCTCCCTCTCTCTCTCTCTGTTTCTCCCTCTCTCTCCTCTCTCTCTCTCCCCTCTCTCTCCTCTCTGTTTCTCCCCTCTCTCTCTCCTCTCTCTCTCTCTCTCCCCTCTCTCTCCTCTCTCTCTCCTCTCTCTCACTCTCTCCTCTCTCTTTCTCCCCTCTCTCTCCTCTCTCTCACTCTCTCTCTCTCTCTCCTCTCTCTCACTCTCTCTCTCTCTTTCTCCCCTCTCTCTCCTCTCTCTCTCTCCCCTCTCTCTCCTCTCTCTCTCTCTCTCCTCTCTCTCTGTCCTTTCTCATCGCCTTGTGTGTTTAAATTGTGGCTAAGTTTTCTTATTTCTGACTGAGATCCCTGTGTGTGGATTTTTCTGTACTTTGACATTACATATGAGAAGGATTCAAGAATGAGAGTTCTGTCTACTGTGAGTTTTTAAAGACTGAGAGAGAAATGCAAAGGGAGAATCCGAAAACTTTCTTTATCAAGGACCACAAAAGACCCATTAGCCAATCTTGCCTTATTAAAATACTCAAGTGATTTTTTAAAAAAAAATTAAGCTAAGTGAAATTTCCTTTGGAATTCATACATTAATTCAAGGATCCAGGACCTAAATACATTTTATACCTGTGAGTAGCTATGATTCAAATATGTGACTTGGAGGTCAGGCTTTTACTGGGGCTGCCCATGGCATTGCCTGTACAAATATCTATGAAGTCCGATGGTCTATCTATTGAAAGTTTGTACAGTGTCCTTTTACTAAGTCTCCTAGAATCAGTGTAGAAAGGCATTCAGAGTGTGACACCAGGTAGGAAGCCCACAACTCTATTTATTTCTGTTTTTCCAGGCTGGGTACTTAGCCGACTTCTTCCCGCCATTTTTCTGCTCCGCCCACGAGATTCTGTGATGCCACTAAGTTGACCCGTGAACAAGATGGCGGGCGGAGAAGCCGGTGTGACACTTGGGCAGCCGCACCTTTCTCGTCAGGAACTCACCACCTTGGTGAAATTTTGCTTTTTGAAGTGTTTAAACAAAGTCTGTAGTGGGGGAAAGCCTTAGGATTAGGTCGTCCTAACAGTTTTAGAGCTCGGAGTCAGGAAATTTCCCTTGGGGACCCGACCCTGGGGACTGCGATTAATGTCGTTTTTAGGTCTCCTATCCGTCAGAAATTATTGTAATTCAGCATGTTTTTTTTCTTTTCACTTTAAAAAGTGAGGTAGATAGAGCAGGAACATCATGAAGAGCTATATATGGTAAAGGAAAACCTTGAAATGTTTTCTTCCAGGATGTGACCAAGTTGACTCCACTTTCACACGAAGTCATCAGCAGACAGGCCACCATTAACATAGGTAAGAACGACCGTGAATAATAGGAAATTTTTTTTTCCTAATGTCTGACTGTGGGATAAACTCAATATTCACTTGGTTATGAGATTTATAAACTTGACAGCGTGGGTTGCCCTCAGGCGGAGTGTGACAGATCTTGGGAAAGGAGTTACCTCATATTTCAGGGGGTCGTAGGGAACTTTGGCTTCTTGATTCAGGAGCCTTGTTTATTTATTTTATTTGTTAATTTGTTAGTTTTATTTACGTGTTATTTACATTTGTTTACCTGTATTTTGTTTATTTATTCCTTATATTTATTATGCTCATTTCGTTATTTGTTTACTTATTATTTTATTATTATAAATTTATTATTTAATGCTTTTATTTATTTATTACTTTTATTTATTATGTTTATTTACCTACTATTTTATTTACTTATTTATAATTCGTATTTACTTATCTATTATATTTATTATTTTATATATTTATGTCTTTATTTTATTTCTCTTCGAAGCAGCATTTCTCTGTGCCTTTCAAGCCTTTATTTATTTATATAATATAAAGTCAACAGTTTTGCTTAGTCTCTTAAACTACTTGATGTAATTATACTCATATTAATTTTTTTACTTTTGTAGGTACAATTGGTCATGTTGCTCATGGAAAATCGACAGTTGTCAAAGCCATTTCTGGTGTTCACACTGTAAGGTTCAAAAATGAACTAGAGAGGAATATCACCATAAAACTTGGATATGCGAATGCCAAGGTACCTAATACACTTGGGGAATTGTCACTGTCCTAACTGTTGATGACAGCAGTAGATAAATTCAGAATTTTCTCTGAAACTTTCAGATTTATAAGCTGGACGACTCCAGTTGTTTTCGGCCAGAATGTTACAGATCTTGTGGAAGTAGCACACCCGATGAGTTTCCTTCAGACATTCCAGGAACCAAAGGGAATTTCAGACTAGTCAGGTGATTATCTCAGTGCTTATTGAAATACTTAGAGATTTCAAATAATTTATGAGGTAAATTGATGGTTATTCTTTTTGTTATTTGGGAATAAAAATTTGGGATGACATCTTTTTTTTCTAAGAGATGTGACACAGTTTGTTCAGTAGCCTAAATTATTTTAAGATAAAATAATTAAGATAAAAGTATTAGTTATTTGGAGACTGATGATTATTTTTCTATTATTATTATTATTACTATTATTATTTTTATTATAATAATTGATCTTATTTGAAGACTGATGATTTTTTTATTATTAATCCTATTTTTATTACTATTATTATTGTTGTTGATCTTATTTGAAGACTAATGATTATTTTCCTTTTATTTTTATTATTATTATTGATCTTATTTGAAGACTGATGATTATTTTTCTATTATTATATTTATCACTATTATTATATTTATTATCATTATTATTATTTCCCCATTAGACATGTCTCCTTTGTCGACTGTCCTGGCCACGATATTCTCATGGCAACCATGCTGAACGGTGCAGCCGTGATGGATGCCGCTCTCCTGTTGATAGGTAAAATCAGAAACGGTTGTGATCCCATCGGTGTGAGGTCTGAAAATCCTTTAAAAGAGACCCTAAAGCCATGAGGGACCTGAGAGGCTCTAAATTATTATTATTGTTGTTGTTGTTGGGACTCGGTGTCCTCCCCCCTCCTGTGGTTCCCTAAATGTCTTTATAACACGGTAACTTAAGTCTCAAGATGGTTGTATGCGAGAGGCCGTCATACGTGGAACCGTGTAGACTTTCTTTTTATTGAGAAATCCTTCATACGTGTTTCACATGTTTTCTTTTTATTGAGAAATCCCTCATACGTGTTTCACATGTTAAAACGTGTTTTTAAAAATTGATTTAGCGGGTAATGAGTCTTGTCCTCAACCGCAAACGTCCGAGCACCTGGCCGCCATTGAAATCATGAAGCTGAAACACATTCTGATCCTGCAAAATAAAATCGATCTGGTGAAGGAAAGTCAGGCTAAGGAGCAGTACGAGCAGATCCTGGCGTTTGTACAAGGTGAGAGGCCTTCATATGTAATTGATATGCAAGCATGTTAGAGTCACCATAGTAGATGTGTCATCTCGTATGTTTATTTAATAGATCACGCTCTTAAGGAACAGTTATTTAAGATGAAAATACCATGAAGATGATCGTTTCTGTTTGTTACCTGAGGTGTCTGGAGCTTTTTTGGTGTGTTTGTTGTATGTAGAACATAATTTTGAATTTTGCCCCTCAGGTACGGTAGCAGAAGGAGCTCCTATTATTCCAATTTCTGCTCAATTAAAATACAACATTGAAGTCGTATGTGAGTATATAGTAAAGAAAATTCCGGTGCCTCTCAGAGACTTCACCTCAGAACCCCGACTTATTGGTGAGGAATTCACCTTTCCACCCCTAATCATGATAATTGTTTTCTTAATATGTTTATTTCATGTTTTTAGCGGTTTATTTCATGTTTTAATGGTTTATTTCATGTTTTTAAATGTTTATTTCGTGTTTTTAATGGATTTTTTCCTTAATATGTTTATTTAATTTTTTTAACAGTTTATCACGTTTTTAATGGTTTATTACATTTTTAACTGGTTTATTGCATGTTTGCTCGGCGTCCATGCCGGTTTTCCCCCCAGTCATCCGGTCTTTTGATGTGAACAAACCTGGCTTTGAAGTTGATGACCTCAAAGGGGGTGTCGCTGGCGGTAGCATTTTAAAAGGAGTATTAAAGGTAAATCACGTTTTAACTTTTTAGTGTGACCTAAAAATAAGTTAAAAATCGATGGTTTTGTTCTCGTTTAAAAGTAAATCTTATTGAATTGTTTGATGCGGTTTTGCTAAATACTTTTTAAAAAATATGTATGCGTATTTGCACATATGTATGTACACTATATGTATGCTTGGTTAAAATCTATGGTTTTGTTCTCGGTTAAAAGTAAATTTTATTGAATTGTTGTCTGGGGTTTTTCTAAATATTTTATTTACATGTTATATGTGACTCACACGTGGAGTCTGTTATGGGTAATTGCTTAAATTGAATGGTTTTAAAAAATATATTTTAGACTGTCCAAAATTGTCCTTGTAAGCAGGAGGGATAATATTTTAGTTTTAATCATGTTTTTCAGACATTTTTTACAGGTTAAAGTCATGTGTAACCCCCAGATATTATTAATTCATTCATACATGTTCTAGGTGGGCCAGGAGGTAGAAGTGAGACCGGGAATCGTTTCCAAGGACACGAAAGGGAAACTCATGTGTAAACCGATCTTCTCCAAGATTGTGTCACTGTTCGCGGAACACAACGATCTTCAGTATGCGGCTCCGGGCGGTCTCATCGGTGCGGATTTTATTCTGATGGAGAAATGTGTTTCCCTTGATTTCTGTTCCTTTCCAGGGGAGACGTGTTATTCCAAAGATGGTCGTGTGTGTTTAATTGTATGACAATCTAATTTAGTAATGGGCATATATGTATACTATAGATATATAGTATTATGTCTTAATATTATTATATTATATATGTTATATATCATTATGTATTACATGTATTATTGTGTTATAATTATGTTGTATATGATGTCATGTCATTATATTATATGTTATATGTTATATATTATATATTATATTATATATTATATATCTTATATTATTATATTATGTATAATTATATATATTCAGTTAAACTTTGACTTTTACAGTATAAAATGCGTGTTTATGAACATATGAAGAAGACATTCCAGTTTTATGAATAGTGTGACTTTTAACCTGTTATGTGTACATGTATTTATATGATATGTTATGCGTACATTATATCTGTGTGGTATAAGCAAATTTTGTAGAAAATGGGTTTGAAATCCGCAGTGAGTCCCAGAGAAACAGTTGTAGAGGTCTCTGGATGTACTTACTTAGTTGTATTTACATGACAAAAACCTAGCTCTTAGCATGTGCGATTTATGCTACTCTGTTTAAAATTAACCCTTCGATTAATTTTAAAGAAATAAAATATAAAATAAAATGAAATTATATATGTTTACCCACACTGTTATCAGGAGTTGGAACAAAAATCGACCCGACCTTGTGCCGCGCAGACCGCATGGTGGGGCAGGTCCTCGGTGCCATTGGTACTCTACCTGAAATATTCACAGAATTAGAAATTTCCTACTTCCTGCTGAGACGGCTCCTGGGTGTGCGCACAGAGGGAGACAAAAAAGCTGCCAAGGTGAGTTCTTTAATAACGGCTTCACAGCTATGAAATATTGTGTGGTGTCACAGCCCCTTTTATTTAAAATAGAATCACAAAAGGGATAAATAATAAACTGAAATATTTCCTATAGGTCACAGCAAAGAAAAGCGACAATGCCTTAAATTTTAAAAAATTATTATAAACATAAATTTAAATATAAATATATAAACATAAAAGCGACGATGCTTTAAATTTTAAAAAACAGTGGTATTGTCGTGTCCATGTATGTTGTATGTGTGGCCAGGATTAACTACATCTCTGGATTATTTTAGAAAGTTTTAGTTCCTTTTCTCTTAACTATGTTCCCTCTCTCAGGTTCAGAAGCTGTCCAAGAATGAAGTGCTCATGGTGAACATAGGATCCTTGTCCACAGGAGGCAGAGTCAGCGCCATCAAGGCCGACTTAGGGAAAATCGTCCTCACCAATCCTGTGTGCACAGAAGAGGGAGAAAAAATTGCTCTGAGCCGACGCGTGGAGAAACACTGGCGGTGAGTGTGTCGGTTTTTCATGGCCGATTGAGAAAATATGGTTTGTATATATACACAGACATGTATATATACATGCACACATATATACACATATAAATATATACATATATGGTGTGCATATATGCATACATAAACATATATACATGTACACATATGTGCATATAAATATATACATATGATTGCCTTGTGCACATATAAATATATATGCATGTACGCATGTGTGCACATATAAATATATACATATATTTTTTCTATTTTATTTTTTCAGCCTGATAGGCTGGGGCCAGATCAGAAGAGGAGTGACCATCAAGCCGACCATAGACGACGAATAAAATGACATATTTGGATGAAACGAGGATATGTTTCTTAAAATGCTTAGAGATGTTTTCATGTTAAAAGTAGGAAATATAATTTCAAAGCTTATGTGAGTCAGAACTGTCGGGTTTTGTAGTTTACGTGAGAAGAAACCGGCATCTGTCATGAATTTAATCTGCTGGTCAGTCTGCAATGTC
Source organism: Alexandromys oeconomus (assembly GCA_963919705.1). Taxonomy (NCBI): domain Eukaryota; kingdom Metazoa; phylum Chordata; class Mammalia; order Rodentia; family Cricetidae; genus Alexandromys; species Alexandromys oeconomus. Next base: position 1,388,468 of record CAWTZB010000104.1, on the reverse strand, counting down.
ATCCGTGTGGCCTGGAAATAAAATAAAAATAAAACCAAGTTGAGCACGTTTGCTCTGCACCATTAAAGTCCCAGCAAAGTTTTTCTTAGGATTCGTTTTATTTTATATATCCAGGCATAAAGGACGGTGAACATGGATAAACACGTGAAGGCTCAGTTTGGTTTTGCCTCATTTTATCCACTTTGTTTAAATACAAGATGGAAAAATTAACGGGCTCGAATAAATCCTTTCATACCTTCTTTTAATGTGTGATCCGTGTGAAATGAGGGGACCGCTAAGGGGTGGGCAGCTCAGAATTATAGGTCTAGTCAAAGGGATTCATCACTCTTTTCTAGCCTGTGCATGCGTTAAATATACATCTGGGACATTCATACATCCAGGCAAAACCTTAAATAAATCTAAACCAAAGTCCTCAGAAAACTCATCAGAATATTAAGTTTATAAACTTAGTATATAAATATATAACATACATAAATACATAATATATATATTTGAATAGGAACATATTTATAACGTAAATATATATAATTGTTTTATTTGCATGGGTTTTGTCAGTCAATTCCCTCGGAGGCCAAAAGAGGGCATCACATCACCTGGAGCTGGAGTTGACATTGTGTTTGCGGTTGTTGGGAGCTGAACACGGGTTCTTTCTAATGTCAGTCAATGCTTGTAAACCGTAAGCTGTCATGAATTTATTTTATTTTAATGCAGTGTTTAAAGGCAGGAGGCAGTGGGTCCCGGGACGACAACACAGGTCGTGTGGGTCTCTGAGTAGCTTCAGGCTGGAATCAGTGGGTCCCGAATCAACACTACGGGTCCTACAGGTTCCGGAAAGGCCCTAAGGGTCCACTCGGGTCCTCTCTGCTCCACGGGGCTCCTCTCGACTCTGGTCTGCTCTCTCATTATAGCTAATTCCTTAAGGCCTCCCCAAGCTCAAAACTCCTCTGTGGGGCCCCTTTCTCTGTGTTTCCCCACTTGGTTGTTTGGGCCTAGGGGAAGTGCCTGAATCACTACACAGAGGCTGCCCACCAAATACGTCTATTACTTGAATAATTACTTGAACTGTTACTTGAATAGCAGGTAAATTTCTGTTGTGAAAACTCACTGAACTCGGTGGACGTTTGTTAAAGTGTCTTAGTCATGTTCTATGGCTGTGGAGAGACACCGTGGCCATGACAACTCTTAGAAAGGGAAACATTTAACTTGGGTTGGCTTACAGTTCAGAAATTTAATCCATTATCATTATGGCGGGAAGCATGGTGGCGCACAGACAGACGCGGTGCTGGAGAAAGAGTTGAGAATCTTCCATCTGGATTCTCAGACTGCAGCGAGAGAGAAGACGCTGGACCTGGCTTTGGGCATTTGAAACCTCAAAGGCCACCCCCAGTGACACACTTCCTAATCCCTGTCAAGTAGCGCCACTCTCTAAGGGCCAAGCATTCAAATCCATGAGCCTACGGTGGGGGGCGGGGATTCCTATCCGGACCACCACATCCAGCGTGCTCACCTGAGTACAGCTCATCATCTGGATATTTTATGTTTCCCTGAAATATCCATTTTGATCTTTTGTATTGCTGATTTTATTATCATCCGCTTTGTTATACTGAGAACTGTTTCTTGGGTGAAAGAATAGATTCAGCTTCAGAGGTACAGAGTGGTATTGTGACTGTGTCATGGAGCAGGGTTGTGAAGTGGAGTCTGAGTCTAAGGAGAAGAAAAAGCAAAGCACCAAGCCTCCCCCCCCCCGTGTGTGTATGTGTGTGTGCACACACGCATGTTCACGTATACACATGTGTATGGAGTCAGAGGTTGACATTAGGTAGCTCCTTCCTTTGCTCGTCACCTTGTTTAGAGACAGGATTTCTCGCTGACCCTGGGGCTCATCCAGCCAGCCTACTACAGGGATTCGCCTGTCTCCACTCCTGTTGGGGGTACTGGTGTGCTGCACCCAGATTTTATATGGGTGCTGGGGATCTGAACTGAGGTCCTCATCTTTGGACAATAAGCACTTTCCAGACGGAGCCACATCCACCAACCCCCTGGCCATCTTGAGAACATTTGGTTGAATCTTTTACCCTATTGCAATTCATATATAAGATATTATGGAAAAAAATTTGCTTTAAAAACATATGGCTCCACCTCTTCAGCAATTTCATTTAAACTTCAAGATTTACCTTAATAGTTCACCTACAGATGCCAAAACCAGAATGTTCACACATCCCTGCAATCAATTGAAAAAGAAAAGAAATGAAAAAAGAGTCCCACTTGTTCCCCATGCGCTGAAAGTGTGTGCTCTCTCGGCAGAAAGAGCAAATGGCATTTCTCCCTGCGAGATGAGTGGGTGACTTTTCAGACAGCCCTACCCCTCCCCAACCAGGTGGAGAGTCAAACGCAGAGACACTGGGGCATCCATGACCTTGAGTGGGACATCAGCTCAGGCACGCTGCACTTGTCCAAGTGATGGGCCTCAGAGTCACAGGGCACTCCAGGGCACTCCCTTGTGGCACACAAAGGACTTCCAAACAGTAGCTATGTTTGGAGTTGCATTTGATATGGCGGGACACACCGGCGTAATAGCTTGGTGTATATAATAATGGTCTGACTTTATTTTAATTAAAAAAGAAAACAAAGCAACAACAACAACAAAAAAAAAACCCTTGCTGCCATGAGGTGCCTAATAGATTCTGTCACTCTCTTGGTGTCCTAGGGACCTGTGCTTGCAGCAAGATAAGCTAGAACGGTGCGCTTCCCCACCAACCTATAGCGTACCAACCCACGGACAGCTTCCACTCAGCTGCTCCCCTGCAAGAAACCGAGATGGCAGCCTGCTCCCTGCTAGATTAAATTGAGACCCTTAAAAGGCCTCAGCCTTCAAGCCTCCATCCATGGGGCCCCATCTTTCATCATTTCCATTTCTGTGGTCTGAGTTAAGCCCTCCTCCAGTCCACCTGGCTGCCACTTCCTTCCCTGCCCACCGTCTCCGTGTCATGCTTACAGGGGGGCATTCATTGGCTATCTTCTCCCAAGCTGGTACTTGGAGTATGCAGCTGGCTCAAGAAGGTCTCCTCCCTTGCCCCAGTCTAAAGACTATTTTCTCGAATCAATCCTGAAGATCACTGGCTCCTGCCTGCCGTTAGCAGGATTGCGGGGCTCTTACTATATATAAGCACTGCTTCAGTACTTCTAAAAGGAATTTAAAGAGGTACAGGTCCCTTTCCTTTCGAGAGGAGGAGACTAAATCTCAGAGACCTCGACCCAAATCTCAGCGGCACTTGACACCAAAGTCTGCATCTTTACTAGCCACTAAACAGACCCGTTTGTATTTGTTTTCTGAAAGGCTGTGATGGCAAAGCACATTTATTCTGCTATTCCCCCCCCCCTTTTTTTTTTACCCTCCAGTGAGCCGAGTTAAGTGTTGAGCACATGCCTTTGACACACTCACGGATTTGAGTTCCTGCTTTCCAGATTTAATAATAACATGACCTCAGATGAGCAATGTATGGAGGCAATGGTCACTGAGATCATTTGTCTTGGTAAATGACAGGTGATGATCCAAATCGGGACAAAGTGACCAGCAACATTCTGAGAAGAAACCAGCCAATGTGACACAGGCTTGGATGAATCCTTTCTTCAATCACGCGTCTGTCTGGACCGAACCATGAAAAGCCAGGTTACAGCCACTGCAGCGGCTCCAGCAGCTTCGAAGCCCTTCCATAAAAGCCTCCTGGTGTGGCCAGCGAGGCAGCTGGAGCAGATACCCTGGCACGGCGCTAGGGATGCCACAAGGACAGCTGCTTCTTAGACTGATGCCAGCCAGCTCAGAACAGGGCTTTCTGTGCCTACCGCGCCACTTCACACACCACCAGGTCTCTGGGGTCTTAGTCCCAGATGAAGCTGCAGTAGAGGCTAAGAAACAGGAACACCACTGTGTCCTATGCCATCATTTTAAATAGGAATTATTAGACATGATTTTAAAATCATTTGCATAGGTTTTTGTCTCCATCCACCCCCACGCTCAGTTCTGGGAGCTGAACTCAGGACCTTGTATATGTTAGGTAAGCGTTGTAACCCTGTGGCACACAACAAGACCCTTGAAGTCAGTTTGGAAATCAGCAAGATAGATGGAAAAAGCCATTTGAATTTGAATACACGATTTAAGGAAAATTTTAATTTTTAAACCAGGTCCCCTGTCACAAATGTGGCTTCCCTTATGCTAAGTATGACCGGGTTCCCGGTGCCAGGGATACAGAACAATAAGGAACTATGCAAATTGTGGAGTCTCTGAAACCTGTCAGAGCAGGGTTAGGAGGCAGATTAGATGACAAAGCGGGCGGTTAGCGGTGCCGTCCTACAAATAATCTTGTTTCTCTGTCGCATAACCCCGTAGCTTAGCGAAATTCCACCCTGAGATGTTTAACACTACATTCGTTTTAAACCTTTTCCCAGGCTAAGGGGGAAAAAAATCTTTCTTGAAATGATCGTCAAACGAGGTCTTAAATATGGTTTGAAAATGCCACGACTTCTTAACATTCAAATACAGCTCCACAAAGTCACCCGTGACTGACATTTTATCCCATCTCAGAGCTGTTAATTAAGAAGCTCAGATATGAGCAGCAAAGATGAAATCAACAGAAGCTGCAAGGCGTTCTTAAAATAAAAAGCAACCCCGATTTGCTTCGATCCTGAAGCAGCACACCCTGGGTGCCTAACGTGTCATTCACACGGAGTCCACTAGGGGGCAGTGGATGATTGCGTCTGAAGCAGGGGGGCTTTCCGGCGCCTGAAGTGTGGCAGGCGCTTCACACAATGATCAGAGCTGCAGTGGTGACAGGTAGGGAGCAACCAGTCATCGCTCCCAGCGCGTCTGTCAGAAGGATAAGGTGAGATGGGTCATTTGCATTTTCAGCAATGAGCTTGCATTCTAATGAGCAGCCAGGGCTGCCTGGACCTGTCCTGGCTTCCCTTTTCTGCTCGCGCAGTAACCAGGCCAGACCAGACCCAGGAAAGCATCCAAGAAGAAGCAGAGGCAAGGAACTCCACTCACAGGGGTTGGCTGCCACTGGACACCGCGGGCATAGAGAGGCTTCCCTCTGCCATGAAGTCCCTGCAAGATTCCATTTGGGGAATTCTAGCCTAGAGGCTGTGTGGCGCAAATTCAAGACACCGGTCCTGTACTCGTCCCTGTGAAGGGCCCCTGGCATTTATACTTCATTGTCAGTCTCCTCCAACTCAGGTTGTCACTCCTTGAAGGACACAAAGATCCCATGTGTGCAGAGAGGTGTCGGGCTCACAACGGTCCCACCATGGTTTTTGTCAGTGACATCCTGCCAGTCCCCAAAAGCCTTTGTAATCCTCTGAACTGGAATGCTGACGGGCAGGGAAAAGCAAGTGACCCAGAGGGCTGGAACCTGAGCCTTAGGTGCGGGGTGAGTGTGTGTGTGTGTGTCAGGGCAAAGTGTAAACAGTGAGGTGTGCTCAGTCACTGCCGTAGAGTTTGGGTACCTCTGCCAGATTTCATGGTAAGGGGAGTTGTGGGCTGAGAGGGTATTTGACTATAGGAGGAGGCAGAAATCTGGGGATGGTCTTTGCTAGTTAGGGACACAGCCTTGGGGGTCATGAGCATTGCAGCAGTATTTAAAACAAGAATAGAGAAGAGGGCCAAGGGGAGGAGTGCAGAGGACCAGCAATAAGAAGTGAGCATGCTCCAAGGGTGTGAGGTCTGGGAGAAGGGGAGGAGCTAGGGAAGGGGGCTGAGAAAGGATGCCAGGGAGACAGAAGACAACGGGGAGTGGAGTGTCTGGAGACGGAGGTGAAGAAAGTCTATGGAGGACCAGATTGACTCTTAGTTACTTTTCCAGCGCTATAAGACACCTTGACTAAAGCATGGAGAAGGAAGGCTTTGTTTCCTTTATGGTTCCAGACGGTTAGTCAGTGGTGGTTTGAGAGAAAATGGCCCCGAAAGGGAGTGGCACTATTAGGAGGTGTGGCTTTGTTGGAGTAGGTGTGGCCTTTTTGGAAGAAGTGTGTCATAGTAGAGATGGGCTTTAAGGTCTCATATATGCTTAAGATAGAGCCCAGTGTCTCAGCTCACTTCCTGTTGCCTGTAAGATGTAGAACTCAGCTACCTCTCCGGCACCATGTGCCTGCGCTACACTGAGTCCTACCATGGTGATAATGGATTGAACTATGGTCGGCTGGTGTGATGGCTCAGTGGTTAAGAGCACTGGTGGCTCTTCAAGAGGCCACAGGCTCCATTCCCAGCACCCATGTGACAGCTCACACCTGTCTGTAACTCCAGTCCTTGGGTTTCTGACACCCTCATACAGACATACATGCAGACAAAACTCCAATGAACCTAAACTAAATTAAAAAGAATAAAGAGTTGTCGTGGGCATGGTGTCTGCACTGCAATGGAAACCCTGACTATGACAGTGACCATCATGGCAGGGAAGCAAGAAAGCAAGTCACAGACAGGCTGGCTGCAGCAGAAGCTGAGAGCTCACACACACTGAGGCAGAAAGGCACACAGGAAATGATGCCAATCTTTTGAAATCTCCAAGCCTACCCCTAATTATACACCCTCTCCAACAAGACCGCCTCCTAGCCCTTCCCAAACAATTCCACCCGCTGGGTCCAAGTCTTCAAACATATGAGATTATGGGTTTCATTTTCATTAAAACTACCACATAGCTGAAGTGTCAAGTCAGATGAACTCAAGAACTGATGAAGGATGGTGGTACCCAGGGAAGAGTAGCTTGATGCACACAAGGCAAGGGAGAACCTGGTTGTTGTAGATTGGAGACAATAACTAGAGCTAATCTATCATTTATCTTCTATCTATCTATCTATCTATCTATCTATCTATCATTTATCTTCTATCTATCAATCATTTATTTCTCTATGAACTATTATCAATCATTTATCTTTCTTTCTTTTTCTTTCTTTCTTTTTTTTCTTTCTTTCTTCCTAATTTATTATCTATTTACCTACTCACTCATTTGAGACCTGACTTCACTGTGTAGCCCAGCCCAGCTCAGAACTCCGTATATAGTCCAGACAGTCTTAAAACCTCAGCCTTCAGCCACGGCTTCCCCAGCACTCCAATCACCAGCCTGCACCATTCTGTCCAGCCCCGTTTGGATTCTTCTGAGGAGTTCTGCTCTAAGTAAGGTACACGGCTTGGTTTGAATGTGTTGTTCCCTCTCTGCATTCATGGGTTAGAAATTTAACCCCCAAATTGACATCTTAATTGTGTTTGGACGGCTAGCCTTTGGGAGCTAAGTAGGCTTGAATAAGGTAATGATGGCAGGGGACTGTGATGTCCTGGCTTCACAGGTAGAGCTGCACGCTTGTACTGTGCTGTGTGATGCTCCTGCCACACCGGGATGCAGTAGAAGGGTTTTCGCAGATGCTGAGTGAGACTCTATTCTTCATAAATTACCCAGCCTCAGGTACCCTAACAACAGAAACCAAACTGAGATAGGGTATGAACGAGCAGAACAACTGGAATTTAGACAGAGGAATTGCTCCCCCTCCCACTTTTGCTTCTTTTTCCAATACATGAAAACAATAACACTTTTATTAGCATATCGGCTGGATCCAGTGGGGGATGAGGAGTTCATAGAAGATGAGGGAAGGAAGATTGCTTTAGGAGGCACAGCCCTGGGCACCAAGCCTACCTAGAGAAGTTAGCAGAGGAGTCAGGAAAGCTTGTCTGACTATGGAGAAGGCAGAGCCCTGGTCTTGGTGCTGGCCTCCCAGGAAGCTCTACTTTCATTCTCTCCTCCCCAGTCTCCTATGCCCACTGGAGAATCACAATAAGGGCTGCTGGTGTATGCTGCCTGCCGTTTAATAGTTCAAAAGCTGATGGGCTGCCCAGGAAACAGAGCCTGGTTTACAAGTGAAGAACCCAAGACAGGTACAAATACTCTCCCGCTGATTTCTCCAGAGTGTATTCTTTTAACAGCTACTTAGAATATCCATGCTGAGGCTGGAGAGATGGTTCAGCTGTTGAGAGACCTGGGTGCTCTTCCAGGGGACCTGGGTTAGATCCCCAGAGCCCATATGGGCTCTGAACTATCTGTAACTCCAGTTCTAGAGGGCCTGGTGCCCTCTTCTGGCCTCTGCGAGCACGCTAGGCATACATGTATATATGCAAGCAAATATACATCTATAAATGACATATTTAAAACAGATATGTTCTTAGGATCCAAGACAAAATTCCTAGCAGGGCAGAGTTACCAAACCTGACCATGTTAGCTGACCTCTGTCTGTTTCTCTCCTTCCAATGGCCCCCAATTCTATCCATTGACTTCTCTGGTCTATGGTGGGGCGAAGACAACCACACAGAAGTGGTAGTACGTGTGAAATCATGTATTATAGGTAATGACAGAGCGGGCCCTGAACGTGGTAATTAGCTTACAATGTGCTCCCGTGAAAATACCCGTGATTAACGTTCCCTCAAGCAGCCAGCCCCTGAAGTAGCTACCATTGTACTTCCCAGAACTCCACTCTGCCAGGATATTAGGATAAATACCACGTTGGATCTCGGGGTTGGGCTGAGTGATTAGGTCTGGGTGTGAGAGGGTGTCGAGATGAAATGGGGATAAAGTCCAAGTGTTTGCCTTTCTGCTCTGCTAGGAAGAAAGAGCCAGCCAGCCATAAGGGAAAAGGGGTGTTCCAGAGATTCAAGGGTGTAATCTGCAGCCCTCCTGGTGCCTGTTTAGTCTGTGAGATGAAATACGGCTGTTCCAAGCTGATTTCTGTTGGCTATGCCTGGAAGCTGGACAATGGAAAGAGGAAAGTGGGGTGCTCTTCAGAGCAGAGAAGCACTTGGAATTTCGCCTTGAGACTGTTGGGACAAGCTTTCCTTCTCACAGGCTTCTGGACCACAGACTGGCTTTCAGGTAATGACACTGTCAGGCAGTCCTATTGGTTTCTGGGTCTGGCTCCGTCCCAGCTGAGCCTTCTGGACCGTGGTACTGAACAGTCCAAGGCAGGACATACACTGCAAGTAAATGCTTGTGCTCAACTTGGGGAGCCTGAGACGGGGAGTCTGAAGGGTTTGGAGGGCAATGACTGTCTCGCCTGTCTCTGTCCTCAGAGGGGAGGAGAGGGTTCCCTGTGGGAAGTGCTGGCTGCTGTGTGCTGCTGGTAGGGGCTTTATTACAGGAAGGCTTTGATCTGCTCTGTGGTTGTGGATAAAGATGTCACCTGTCAGATTCTCCAGAGATAAAGGGGCTGAGGGTGTGACTCAGAGCCTCTGTGTGTCTCTACCACCTAACCCAGCTTCCCCAGAGCCCTGGAGGTACCTGAGGTAGAAGAATCACCTAGGAGTGGCCATCCCAGCCCTTCCTCAAAGCAATGTTAGGACCAGATAGATGTCATTTCAGAACTGTAAGTGAACATTAAAAAAAAAAAAATCCATCAGTGCCAACCACCCACCAAGGAAAGTAAACTCCTGTGGGCTGGGAGCCTGGGCACCATGTGGCAGTGTCAGGTGCCACACACACCTCTCCCTCCCCCCCCCCGCCCTCGCCTCACTGTAGACTGCAGGTGTGCAGGTGGAGAGGAATGAGCGCATCTATTGGTGGAGGACAGGCCCCCTGGACGGGAGCTGCGTGCGCAAGGCTCCTCACTCCTAGTACATGCCAGTTAGTGCGTAGGAGCCAGAGAATTTCGGGGGGCCACCTGCTCAGAGAACAGTCGGCCTTGTGAGAGCCAACTCTTATTTAAGCGTGTGCCCCGCCCCCATGTTCCACAATGTGGGCCCACAGGGAGCGCTCAGCAAACACCATGGGAAGGATGGTTGGAGGAAGAAGTGGCCCTGGGAGAAGTGTGAGGAGACCCTGTTTGGTAAGCGCGGGGTGGGGTGGGGGGAGTCCAGTTCTCTAGGTTGTGTCCACGGCACAAAGTGCTGCCGGATTGGAGGTTGGAGAGTCAGAGGACGCTGGGAGGCCATCTGCTGTAGATTGAATATTTGTATTCCCCACTGAAACTCACGCGGGGGCTTGTCCCCACCGTAGCAGTGTTGTGGGGTGGAGACTGGTGGGTGTGTGGGTCATGTGGGTCAAGCCTGGCTGAGTTGCTGCGAGAGACATGTGGTACAGAACAAGCCCAGTCCTTCCATATCACGCACTTCTCTTCCCGCTGGGAGTTAGAGCATCAGGAAGCCATTTCCAGAAGCAGAGCTGCGGATGAGAGCCGCCGATGCTGGTACCACACCGGATGCTTCCTCAACCCCAGAACCTCAAGTCCAAATAAACCAACCAAACCATTCACTGCAACAGGAAACTGACTAAGTATGGCAGTTCGAGACCAGCCTGGTCTACAGAGCTAGTTCCGGGACAGGCACCAAAAAAGCTACAGAGAAACCCTGTCTCGAAAAACCAAAAAAAAAAAACAAAAAAAACAAGCTTCAGTTCTTTCAGACATAGGGTTTCTCTGTGTAGCCCTGGCTTTCCTAGATCTCGCTCTGTAGACCAGGCTGGCCTAGAATTCACAGAGCTCTGCCTGCCTCTGCCTCCCACATGCTGGAATTAAAGGTGTGGGTCACCACAGCCGAGTTCAGTTTCGCTTCTTTGATGGTCATCTCTTTGCTCAGTAAAGGATGGCCCCCTCAGCTAAGCATAACTGAGCTGTGTGGCAGGAGGCAAGGGGCTGTATGGAGCCCTAGCATGTGCTGACTGAGCAGCCACTCAAGGAGCAATTCCTTGTGCTTGGTGGTGAGCCACGCACAGGCAGCCTCCCTAGAATGACAGTTCTTACCAGTAGTCCAGTTTCAGGGGGACAGCTTCCAGGCCACCAATCTGACAGTAAGGTTCCAAGTTCGAGAGCTCATACAGCTGCTCCCGACTCCTGTTCAAGGCAAGCATTGTCAGTGGTAACCGTGGTAACCAAGAGCTCCTCATTCCATTTCTGGTGACCCCCCAACCAGTGACAATCCTGCTCTATGGGGCCCGAGTCCCCGCCTTCCTGAAGTTCTCTGGATGGCAATGTCTCTTCAGCTGCGTGCTAAGCCCAAAGCTGGGTGGTCTGCCCTTTGCCATCAGGGCCTCGAGGCCCCAGTTTTCTGCTGCCCGGGCTCTGGAGCCCACCACTGAGTTCCCTTTTCTGTCAAATATGGTCCTAACAATGTCTCTGTTAGTGATGAGTCACTGAGATGCCATGAGAGAGTGGTTGGTCCAAAGCCTGGGGACTGTTGAGAATGTCGGGCTTCAGTGTGGGGGACATCAGGGCATCCGATTGGAAGAGGAGGGTGAAGGGCTCTTCACTAACCTGGCCTTGCCACCTTTCTCTCTTCCCTAGATCATTGTAACTAGTACCTGGACCCAATGCTCCTGCCTTTGGCCTACCTTGGGGCTGCTGAGAGGAGAGGACCAAAACAACTGATAAGTTCACACCAGTCTCTATTCCAGGCCCTAGCACCGACATCAAGTGGTTCACAGCTACCTATGACTCCAGTTCCAGTGAACATGACGCCCTCTTCTGACCTCCCTGGGTATTGCACTCACATGCATGTACCCATACACAGACACACACATACACACACTCTCACGCACGTGAGCACACACACACACACACACAGACTCGTGCACACACAAATCAATTTTTTTAAATGGTGATTAAAAAGTAGTATAATAAAAAATTTAAAAATCATGCTGAAACTTAAATTTGTTATTTAATAGCATATTAAATTGATTCCACTAATTATATTGCTATTTTAATAAGTGTATTTGATGATGATTTGATGATGATGAGTTAATAATTATAGAACATATTAAGCAGAACAAAAAATTATATCGAATAAAATAACTGGGATAGGCTGGGATTGGCTTAACTATGAGGTCATGCAAGTCTTCAAAGTAGTTAAGGCCTAGAGCCCAGGTGACCCGTGGAAGGGAGCTCTAAAGAGGGCTTCCCCTCATGAAGTGTCTGTATGGTAGGCAGAGCTGTGGGACGCCATCAACCCGCGCTCCTTAGCTGCAGCCACCCACTGAAGTCTACTCAAGCTGCCTTCAGCTCCCACCCTCCCCCTCCGTGATCTTAGTGCACACTCCTGGGGGGGCTGAGCCTTCAAGACCTTGCTCTGGGGCTCAGCAGTGAATGACAGCAGCGAGGACACCTTTGTTTGCACGGTGTAATTTACCCTTTGAATTAATTCCGTGCAGTCAAGACTCAATTTAGATGCATGAGAAAATAAATACACCATTTAATCTAAATAAAGTATGCTTAAGAATTACTCCGACTAATGTTTTCCTCATGGGGCCCCTTTCTTGGTTTGGATTGTATTTATTTAATTTAAATTCATTTCATTTTTTATTGAAAAGATGTTACCTTTATTTTACGTGCATGTGTGTTTGCCTGCATGCATGTGTGGGCTCTAGTTTTGTGCCTGGCACTCTCAGAGGCCAGAAAGCATCGGTTCCCCTGGAAATGGAGTCACAGATGGTTGGGAACCTCCAGGTGGGTGCTGGGAATTGAACTCAGGTCCTCTGGAAGAACATCCAATGCTCTTAACCACAGAGCCATCTCTCCAGCCCCTGTAGTTTTCTTTCACTGATTTCCTCCTTCAAGGGGAGGAACAAGTTATATTCAAAGAGCTGACTCAGTGCCCTCCCCTGGAATGGGCTATTCAGCAATCTGAGAGGTTAAGCTGGTTCTAAGTCACCTAGGGGCAGAGACAGAGCTTTCCATGCCCAGCACCCAGCACACCCAGTATACCCAGAACATCCAGCACATCCAACACCCAGCACACCCAGTACCCAGCACAATCAGCACCCCAGCACACCCAGTACCCAGCACCCAGCACACCCAGCACTCAGCACATCCAGCACCCGGAACTCAGCACCCAGCACACCTAGCACTCAGCACACCCAGCACCCAGCACAGAGTCTGTTTCATCACAGGAGCTCAAATATTTGTTGAATGAGAAGGGGGGTGCAGAGATGGGCCTGGCGGTTTCTCTCCTAATTACACTTCCCAAATGCACGTTGGCTTCTGAATTTCTGATCAGTGATTCAGAAAAAAATGTAGCAGAACCGCCTTGCAGGCATAACCACAAAGGGGCGGGGGGCGGGGTGGGGATTCCATTCCATTTGTCATTTAATAAGACACATGATGAATTACATGACAGAAGCATGTGTAATTCATCATTTCATCTGATGTGAGAAGCAAAACGAAGCATTATCTTGTACTTCATGTGGGGCTCATGTTTTATGTGCAACCCACAGACTCACAAAAGCTGCCACGAATACATAGATTCAAGGGCACAATTTATGTAATCACGCCACTTAAGGAGCGGTTTAAAATAGCAAATAAAATCAAACTGTAGCACTCAATCAGCATTCTTATCAAATGAAAATCACATACGAAAATTGGCTTTTTCCTTTTCAGCTTCAGCTGCGGGGACCAGAAATAAATAGCCCCATCTTCTCGGATGGTGATTAAGGTGTCATCAGGCATAGAGAGGATGCGCAGCACAGGCCTCCCATAGGACAGCCTCTGCTGGACGGCAGGCAGCAGGAGGGCAGAGGACCTCTGCCCTCCGAGTGGCAGCCTTGGCTTGCTCGGAGTACTCTAGCTGCAGGTATGTGCAGAAGCCGTCCTGGAGAGCAAGGGAAAACTGGTTAAACCGCGCTGTCTTCTGGGCTTTCAGAAATCCACTTTCCCATCAGGGAATGGATAAAACTCTTTTCTCAGGCATTGAGAGAATTGTTAGCACGCACTGTCAACTTGGGAAGCAGTAACTGCGGGTCTAGAGGTCTGTTGCCCAGCTGTCTGCCGTCCTTCCTATATTTCCTTCCTTCCTGTATGTCTTGCCCTCTTCCTCTAAAGGTGGTTTGGGAGTCAAGTGGGCTTCTCAGCAATGGCGATGGTTGCTTCTAGCCACGTACAATGCATGACCTCCACATCATGGCCCTTCACCTCAATTCTCAACAGGAATACGGTTTATCCCTTTTTACACATTGAAAGCCTTAAGTATGGGAAAGTCCAGTGGCTCACTTAAGAGCGAATACTTAAGAAATGGCTGGCCAGGGGCTGTGGCCCTATCTACCTGGCTTCACAGTTCTGTGCCTCCCTTGGGATCTTAGCAGTAAGCCCACAGAAAGATACTTCAATCTTAAGGGAAAAAAAAGGTGAAAAAAAGGAAGGTGGCCTTTGAACCTGAGACGTGGGGTGGGTAGCTGTGGACTCTGGGCATTTTTATTTTCTTTTCTTTTTCCTTTCCTTTTTTTTTTTTTTTTTTTTTTTTTTTTTGATTTTTCGAGACAGGGTTTCTCCGTAGCTGTTTTTTTGGTTCCTGTCCTGGAACTAGCTCTTGTAGACCAGGCTGGCCTTGAACTCACAGAGATGCGCCTGCCTCTGCCTCCCGAGTGCTAGGATTAAAGGTGTGCGCCACTACCGCCCGGTGGCATTTTTATTTTCGATCTATTTCTCCCAAGCCACCACCTTGCTAGAAGCTTTCTTTTTGCTCACTGGAACCTCGAAGGCTCCCTTTAAAACCAGGTGACATTTGAACGCATTTACATCTGCATCTCTTGGTGAATTGGCTAGAGGTCTGAATGGAGATGGCTTCCTGCTCAGTTTGTCATTTTTTTTTTTTTTTTTTTTGGTTTTTCGAGACAGGGTTTCTCTGTGGCTTTGGAGCCTGTCCTGAAACTAGCTCTTGTAGACCAGGCTGGTCTCAAACTCACAGAGATCCGCCTGCCTCTGCCTCCCGAGTGCTGTATCCCCAGATAGTGGAAGGCTGTTGATGGGCTCAGTGACCAAGAATGGTCAAAGCTGAAGTCTTTACCCTTTCATCATCACACACTGGAAACTGAGGGACATTGATAACGGTGTGATATAGATGGGGGACTTATTCTGTGACAGTCCTGGCTCTAACACCCTTTGCAGGTGCTCGCAGCATCGGCCACCAGCAGCCGTTGCATCCAAGGGATTTCTCGCTTTCTATTTTCCCTTGGCAATTAGGTGAAGTGGTGGGCGTGGCTCGGACTCTTGGGTTTAGGGTGGCCTATGTGGAGTATACCCGAGCTACTGAGATTCCCAGGTAAGCTCCTTCATAGACAGATGTGAAAGTGGCAAGCAAGCACTTCTCTTTGATTGGCCAAAGGGACAAAGCCAGCGTCCAAATAATACGTCATATGCATATTGACATATGTAAGTTGGATTTACAGAATGTTACTTACCCACTGGATGCTCCCCACTGCCTCATAGTCTATTTTCATGAAAAGTTGCTCTATTTGTCCAATACTCTTGGGAGAAAAAAAATGGGTTTATAGGCTTCGCTAGGTACCAATGTGGCGGACTTCAGACAATACCACAGATGCAGGTTTAATGAGGTTTTTGGAATAAATGTCTAAATAATCCCTTCCACCCTGAGGGATGGCATCATAAAAGCCTGAGATCAGAGATGAACCAGAAAACAGAAAATTCAGGGTGATAGTCACCATGACCTGGATACAACCAGCTTGTCCAGATCACAGTGGAGCCTGGGTGCTCCACTGGGGGTGTCCCTCTCCTGGCTCTGGGGGAGGTGGCAGAAGCAAGGGTAGTGCAGTATTGTGAGTGATGTCATAGGATGTGGGCCAGCAAGATTCGGCCTGCTACCCATGGGCTGCTCAGGGGAACTGATCACGTGTGCCCACACATACAGAGGGCAGAGGTGGGCACCAGACATCTTCCTCTGTTGCTGTCCACCTTACTTTCCAAGATATTGTCTCTCACTGAGCCTGAAGCTCACCAACTTGGTTAGACTGAGCGGCCATCAGGCTCCCATCATCTATCCTTCCCGCCCCCCACCCCCACCCCACTCCTCCAGTGCTGGAGTTACAAGTGCTCCCGGCTCTGTACATGTACGCCAGGGGGCTAAACTCTGATCCTATGTTTCCTGCTTTAGCAACTGAGGATTGCCCCCTCCCTCTGCCGGTCCCTAAAGCATTGCCCACAAAGACTCTACTGAGCTGCCCATGCTTCAGAAAACAGAAGACGGCCCAGTCCATGCTCGTGGAAGCCGTTCTCATTAAATTCAGGGGCCACAAAACAACAACCAAACAACAGCAACACAAAACCATGAAAGTAGGAGGAGAGCTGTTGGGAATGTAGAAGGTTTAGTAGGAATAAAGGAGGAACAATGAAAGTGTGAAAAATGACCAAAATGCGTTATACACGTTATATGTGTGCATGTGTTATACACGTTATATGTGTGCATGAAATTGTCAAAGAATACAACAGAAAATTTAAAGAACAATAAATAAGAAAACAGTTCGTATTCTGAGCTAACCAAGATGACGGAGAATGAACCATTTGATTCCAGCTGTCAGGGAGGTTGGCAGAAGACTTAAGAGAAATAAGTGGTTGTCTTTGGAATAAAAGCATATATACAATTAGGCAATAATCTAGTAAGAGTATTGTTTTCCTCCTAAGAAAAGTCTCTAATTGTCTCATTGCTCTAGTCAACTAAGTTGTTTAAAAGCCTTTCCCAAGAAGCTTGATAGGGGAGAGTCTTCTGTTTTGTGTTAATTTCATTGATTAAATAAAGAGACTGCCTTGGCCTTTAATAGGCCAGAAAATTAGGTAGGCGGAGAAGACAGAACAGAATGCTGGGAGAAAGAAGTTGAGTCGGGCAGTCGCCATAGCTCTCCTCTCCGAGATGGATGCAGATTAAGATCTTTCCTGGTAAGCCACCTCATGGTGCTACACAGATTATTAGAAATGGGTTAAAAAAGTTATGAAAATTAGTCAATAAGAGGCTAGAAATAATGGGCCAGGCAGTGTTTAAAAGAATACAGTTTCCGTGTAATTATTTCGGGGCATAAGCTAGCCAGGCGCTTGGGAGTTGGGCGGAACGCAGCCTGCTGCTACCCACTGCAGAAGCTGTCCAGTAAATCCAGCAGGTCTCAGTAGAGAGGTGCTGGGATCTAACTGGCTTGTGTGACTACAGCATTAACTGCACTCTCTATGAGCTGATATCTTTAAGGCCCACTTACTTGTCTGTGCGACCTCATACACTGCCTCATTATGTGTTTGAACGTCTCCATACCCAGCAGATGGCTTCCTCTCTTCCCATGTTCCTACAAGTGAAAGAGAAAGAAAGATAAACCGTCAGCTGAGAACTCACAGGCACCATGTTTTGTTGAGTCTGGGAGCTAAAGTCCAAAGAATTGAAGGTCTAATTAGACTCACCTAAACACTGCTGATTTCCCAGAGGATTTCTGTGTTGTGTTAATCAGTTAAAAGTTCAGCAAAATAAAAGCAAATTAAATGGGAAAAATCAAAGCAATTTGTTTTTAAGTTCCATTAAGAAGTGACAATCAAAAAGTTATCCTTCGTGGTTATTTTATAGAAATTTGAAAAGTTTGTACTTTGTAATGAAAAATCAAATATCAAGAAAAGAAGGCATTTCAAAGTTTACAAAGGTCACTTGATGCTCAATCTCATCAAAAGAAAAGAAAACGACTTAACAACCAAGAATGCCAAAAATAGCACCCACTAACTGGAATTTCTGGTCACTGGTAATTTCTTTTCCCAGAAAGCAGTGGCAGAGCCGAGCTGCTGGTTCTGTTCAGGGCCCAGCCCCAGATTCTGGCATCAGGTTGGGTGGTCTGGGCTGGGACGGGAAAAGACAGGATGTGAGCATAGGAAATAAAAGAAGAAAGATCAGGAGCTGAACTGGAAGGGGAACACTTTGCCTTGGTTCTAAGGACCTGTTCAGTGACCACACGATGACCCAGGATCCCTGCACATTCCGGCTTTCAGGACTAGGGGAAGTTGTTCTGGGGAGAACAGTTCCGCCATCTTTTCCTGGGCTAAACATTTTGACGGGAAAGAGCAGGTTCTCTCTTGGTCCGCCTCCCTCAGCTCAGCACACAGATCACCAGCATACATTTCTCACTCCTGGTCTCTTATCTGCTATACCAAATTTTGTCTTTTTATCAGTACAGACTGTTGTTCCTTTTGGAAACTACAACTCCCAGATTCCTCCTGGATTACAGACACCTGTGCGTGTAGGCGCGCGCAGGTGCAGGACACTTCTCCCAGACACCCTTGCGTTCTCGTTAAAAAGCGAGCTTCCACGAGGTCTCGCTCTCTCTTGCCCTTCACCCTTCTGTGTCTTGCACACCTGTCCCTTATTGTGCTCCTCCCCCATTAAAGTGCACCCACGTGGGAGCCATGTGTGTCTCCTCCTTTCGTGCGTGTTTTGTCTGTCCTGTGTTTGTCTCCACACACACACCCGCTTTAAAAGAATAATACAGACCCCCAAACCTCTGGCTTAGAATGAAAGGCAGTGGGTAGGGATGAGTTAAATTGCAGTGTATTTTATGATAGATGGACAGAGAAAATGGTTTCCCCCAACAGGATCATCTGAAATCCATGTGTGCCTGCCTCCAAAGTAATGCCCCCCCCCCAATAATTCAGACTGACCCCAAAGCTATTGGGTAAGTCACTATCATAATAAAATACAAATATCTTTCAAATTCTATCTTGAATGGTCCATGGCTATTTTTAAATTCATTTTCATGGAGGAGCAAAATCAGAAACCCAGCTCTCTGAAGATACCCCTGTAGGAGTCTTCCAGCAAAACACAAACCCAGGAGCAGAGACCAACCAGTAGGAGGGAGGATCTGGACAGCATTTAAAAACACACAGAAGAAGATCCCGACAATCTGAGGGGCTGTTTCTGTGATCGCAGAAAAGACATTTCTAGGGAGCTAATTCGGCGTTTTCTTCAACCAAATTTTTTTGCCCAGTATCCATCCACAAAAGCTGGTGTGACTTTTCCAGACTCACGGGTCACACAAATGAAATACACAAGCTGAGTTTTCACAGGAAGGCGAAGCCTTGGGAGGACCAGGTAACTACAGGTTTAAACATATGTGTGTACACATATACACATATACATACACACACACACACACACATATATATATATTTACACACACACATATATTGAAATGATTGGGCATGTTGGTGCATGCCTATAATCCCAGCTATTCAACTGGGGTGAGGCAGGAGGATCACTTAAGCCCAAGAGTTCAAAGCCAGACTCAACAACACGAATAGCCCCTGTTTCAGAAGGAAAGCCCAGAGTGCCCATGTGTTATTCTAACACAAACTTCCATCTTTCAAATGCCCAGAGAAACTTTTGCTCTATCTTTATTAGTTCCTTAAATTTACCTTGTCATAACATAAGTAGAGAATTGGTCTTTCACCTTCCTGGATCTCCATTCCGGAATAAAAGAGCAATTAACAATAGCAACAAACTATGGCCCTGCCTCCCGGGAGAGGGCTCCCTGGTCAGGAAAGACACAAACTTCTATGTGCTCTATGGATGTGTTAGAAAAACTCTGAGAGAGAAAAGTGAACACCTTTATTAATAACAGTGACAGCGGGCAGGATATGCAAGTCAGTTTCGTAACTGACTCCTCCCAGCCGGGCTTCTCTCCTGTCGGTTGCTGGGTTCGAGCCAATCTCGCCCATAGCACGGCCTCCTCTTTTACAAACTCCCCTATTGTCGGGGTGGGAGGACAGCCTTATCTACCTCACCAAACTCCGCCTCTCAACTGCGTATTTAGAGGTATTTTTCTCAGCCATTCATTCCTAGTTTTACCATCCTGCCCAGTTCCACTCTTGGGGAGAGATCTTCTAACCAAGTTGGGAGCCTTCATTTCCTTCGCGCCCCCAACTCGTTTCATTCCAGATTCGTCGGTGACACAGCTGCTTCTTCTCCTGGCCCCGCGATCTTCTGATACTAACGTGCCTTTTCCTCTTCCAGCTTCCCAAGTAGACCCTCTCGTGTGGGACACCCAGAATCCCGCTGTCGCTAAACACCATTCCCCTGTTGTCATTCAGTTAAAAAACCCCCCACTACTCCAAATTCCTAAATAATCATTCAGCTGTCATTACAGATCATTAAATACGAAGTCAAGAGCTCCGGCGGTAAGCAGATTTTTAACAAAGTCACTTGACATAACAGGTCAGTCCACCTAAGCAGATAAAACACAAGCGGATCGATAACAGAATAATAACAAAGTCACTTGACATAACAGGTCAGTCCACCTAAGCAGATAGAACACAAGCAGATCGTTAACAGAATAAGTATCATTTAATTTTTTTTCTTCTTTCTTTCATTCCTAGAACTCCTTCCCCACCCCCACCCCCACCCCCAAGTTTCCCCTCTAATCTTCCAAACCTTCCAAATCTCTTCTCCCTAATTTCTTTCTCCACTAATGCTCCCACTCCCAAGTTTCCCCTCTCATCTTCCAAATCTCTTCTCCCTAATTTCTTTCTTCACTAATGCGATTTTTGCCTTCCAGCATCTTAACGATGACCCAGCTACTCAGAAAAAACCGGACGGAGGTGACTTCTTCAATCAGCCATCTCAGAACGCCAGCAGACCAACAGAACACCGGACACTCCCTGGACCCATCGACACCCAAAGTCAGCAGGAAGCAGTCATGAGAGACCGGGCTACGCCCCCATTCCCTACCCCTTAAGACCCCCCCCAATTTTTTTTTTTAATAAAACCAAAAGGGTGGAATGTTGTTCCTTTTGGAAACTACAGCTCCCAGACTCCTCCTGGATTACGGATGCAGGTCATTTCTCCCAGATAACCTTGCGCCTCCCGTTAAAAAGCGAGCTTCCACGAGGTCTCGCTCTCTCTTGCCCTTTTACCCTTGTGTATCTTGCACATCCATCCCTTATCGTGTCCTCCTCCCCCCCATTAAAGTGCACCCACATGGGAGCCGCGTGTCTTGTCTCCTCCTTTTGCGCGTGTCTCGTCTATCCTGTGTTCGTGTATACACACACCCGCCTTTAAAAGAATAGCACGCTTCTGGATGGACGAACTGACAAGATCTCACGCTTCTGGTTTTTGTTTTATCTCCAAGGGAAGGAAATTTAACTTGATTCTTTCTACCTTTAAAAGTCTAGGGGCTGGAGAGATGGCTCAGAGGTTAAGAGCATTGCCTCGTCTTCCAAAGGTCCTGAGTTCAATTCCCAGCAACCACATGGTGGCTCACAACCATCTGTAATAAGGTCCGGTGCCCTCTTCTGGCCTGTAGGCATACACGCAGACAGAATATTGTATACATAATAAATAAATAAATATTAAAAAAAAAAAGAACCACGAGCCAAACAAACCTCTTTATATATGGCACAATGTCAGACATTTTGTTATAGTAACACAAGCAGGCTGGGGCAGTGGGATTCCATGCTGTGAGTGCTTCAATGGCATCAAGAACGGCCCCCACCTTAATGGATCTCCCCGCTGACTGTAACAGATATTCCAGTTGCCACCACACTTGTAGCTGTTTAGCTATTCAGCCTTCCCGGACAACAGCAGTGTCTTCAAACTCAGGCCAGTTCACACGTTGTCAGATCCAGTCACAAACTCTGATCAGTTCACACGTTGTCAGATCCAGTCACAAACTCTGATCAGTTCACACGTTGTCAGATCCAGTCACAAACTCTGATCAGTTCACACGTGGGCAGATCCAGTCACAAACTCTGATCAGTTCACACGTTGTCAGATCCAGTCACAAACTCTGATCAGTTCACACGTGGGCAGATCCTAGTCACAAACCCGGGGCCAGGTCCTGCCTACTTTCTTCCTGGGCTCTTTGCTGCCATCTGTCAGTGAAGACAGGAGTCTGACAATGTCTTCATTTCCTACATCCAAAGCCAACATTCTGCCCCACGAACTTCTCTGGCTCTTGTCTGTTCCAACATAAAATTAAAATAGCTCCTGCGTGCTTGTTTTCCCACAGTGAATTTAAATCCACACCATTTTTAGGCTGTCTCTCTTGTTTGGCAATGACATCACCCGACAGTCCTCTGCACTCTTTACTATGTGCCCGCTCCCACACCCCCACCCTGGGAGTTTCTGATCCTATCATATTTCTGACATGGGAAAAAAACCAACCAGACCCAGTGTGGTCCTAAGCAATACTTCCCAGGGAGGTTCAAACCTCAGACAAAACCCAAGCTATGCCATCTCCATCTCTCGGTTATGCTCAAAAGGTTCTGTTTTCGAGGGGATTCATCTTTCTCTTTAGAAACATCCTCTAATTCTCCTGGGGTGGGATCTCGGGATCTTATGGTGTTTCTCATCTTAGCTTTTTAAAGGACCGTCCATGAAGCCACCGTCCCAAAAGATGAGCTAGTTTTAGGGATCTGCTGTGAGGCATGGTATAGTGGCCAGAACCATACTGGACTGTGCACCTAAAAATTTACCTAATAGGGTGGGCCTCTAGCTGTGGTTTGCTCAGTTGGTAGAATGTCCCCTCCCATGCATGGGGCCCTGGGTTTGATCCCCAGAATCTCATAAAAGGGGTGTGGTAGAACATACCCATAATCTTGCACAAAGAATGTGGAGACAGAAGAATCAGAAACTCAAGGTCATGCTGGTCTATGTGATTTACGTGTAGTACAAAGCTATGTGAAAGCTTTTCTCAAAAACAAACAAACAAGTGAAGTGAGACCCGTGGTCAGGGAATGCTCCTAATTCGTACACAGAAGGGTCACTGGGGACTTTTAGGGTTGAGCGATATCTGTTACCCTGACTGTAGGGACAGTTTCACAAGCCTCAGTTTATGATCAGATTCATCAACTGTGTGTGCTAGACGTGTGCAGTTTATTGTACTATTGTACTACACGTAAATCACGCCACGGTGAAGCTGTTTAGAGAGAGGAGACTGAAACCACAGCTGTGTGAGCCAGCTGGAAAGGGGACCACAGATTCCCAGGAGGCCCCCACAGCTGGGAGTCTCAGCGTGAGGCAGTCGGTCGCAGGTGGTTTCGCTGTGTGCATTTCACACTCTGGCTCAGCACTCATGTAGAGAGCCGACGTCCCATGATGCATTGCCCGTGCTTTCGCTGGAAGACACACTCAGGTGCTGCCTACTACATGGAGTTAGTTTTGATGGCCACCATAACCCACTCAATCAATTTCCTGACCCGCTGATCTTACCCACAGTTTGATGACCCCTGTACACAACGAAGCTCCTCTTGATGCATTATCCATTATGACGAAGACAGAAAGAACCAACCCCAGTGTTTATCTCCTTTCCTTCCCAACCTTACCACGCAGCACAGGCCCTGCTTCTGCTCCTCAGATGCTGTGGGCCGTAGTCAAATGTGCTCCTTTCCTCGGTTTCACACGGTTATAAGAAACTCCTACACATCCCTCAAGCCCCATCTCCAATGTTGCCTTCCCTATGAAGCTTTCTCTGGGTCTCTTGGTCATTTTCTCCTCTTTGGGAGCATGTACATGATTTTCAAATACATGACTTCTTGCTCCCTAAAAACTGGCTGGAGTCCCTCATTTGCACAGATCTTGGTGTTTCTGAGTTGTTTCCCAAATGCTTATCTTTAAATGGTCTCGGTTGAAGATAGTATGAAAAACACTATTCTTCTTGGAATCATTCTAAACCAGAGCAATCATGAGATCTGGATGTGATGTGCTTACTATCATCCCAGCGGACAGGCTCGGTTTGCATTCTGCTGCTGTGATGAGCACCAGAACCAAAAACAACTCGGGAGGAGAGGGTTTCTTTGGCTCACATCTCTCAACCACATTCTTTGAGCAGAGTCAGGGCAGGAGCTCAAGAAAGCAACCAAGGGGCAGAAACTGAGGCAAGAGCCACAGAGGAACAATGGTTACTGGCCTGCTTTCCATGGCTTACTCAGCCTGACTTCTTATATAACCGAAGACCACCTGCCTAAGGGTGGCACCACCCACAGTGGACTGGACCCTCCCATATCAGTCATAAATTCATTAAGAAAATGTTCCACAGGTTTGCCTATGGTCAATCTAATGGAGGCTTCTTCCCAACTCAAGTTCCTTCTTCCCAGATGACTCTAGCTTGTGTCAAGTTAACAACAACAAAAACCACAAGGACATAAACCTTTTGTCTTTGCTCAGGACCAAACCCAAGACCTTGTGTTTGCTAGACAAGTGCCATTAACCAAAACCCATGTTTATTTCTTAAAACCTCACCCTGATGCCACCTAAAACCACCTTTGAGGCAAAGCCATACTAGCCAGGTCAAGTTCTGGGATAAAGTCTGTTAAGTGTGGTTTCCTCCAGGGCTAAGCTCATGTGCCCTCTCTATAAGTGTTTGGGACTTGGGTCACTGGAATTTATTTAAACACAGATAGTATCAGCATGGCTATAATTTATCGAAGGATCTAAGAAAGAAAAGAATGGAGCTGGGCCTTGGAAAGAAAGGAATAGAGCTGGTCCTTGGAAAATTGTGAGCGGGGGTAGTGGTATGAATAGGTACGGCCTCCATAGACTCATATGTTTGAATGCTTGGCCCATAGGAAGTATCACTATTAGGAGATGTGACCTTGTCAGAGGAAGTGTGTCACTGTGGAGGAGGGCTTTGAGGTCTTATATACTCAAGCTCCACCCAGTGCAACACAGTTGCTTCTGCTGCCTGAGGATCAAGATGTAGAACTCTCAGCTCCTTCTCCAGTACCATGTCTGCCTGCACACTGTCATGTCCTACATGGACTGAACCTCTGAAACTGTAAGCCAGTCCCAATTTAATGTTTTCTTTTATAAGAGTTGCTGTGGTCATGGTGTCTCTTCACAGGAATAGAAGCCCTAAGACTGGGCATGTGAAAGAGAGAGAAAAGAGGCATAGAGGCTAGCCAGGCCCTGGGGGGCACCTAGAGGTGTTCTAATAGCCAAGGGGTAGGCACCAAGCAGATGCAGAGGGATCTGATTATGGCCCCTGGTTTTCACTGTGTTGCTGGCAATGGGTGAATTCCTGATATGCTTAGGGGCCTCAGCCCCAAGCTCTGCTAGAGATTGCCCTGGGGATGAGTGTGCAGTCCACTGGCTGCTTTCTTACCTTTTCAGCCCTCAGACTCTGGGTCAGGTCTGCATGGTGCAGAGGTGTCTTCCTAAGTGTAGGCTCCTGAGTGCTGACCGAGTGGCTACGCATCCTTTCTCCAGTGATGCAGGCCCGCAGCAGCCAGGCAGGGGGCTCCACGCTCTGAAGGCCGGACTCCCCTGAAGGCTGAGGCCTTGTGGGAGATGTCTGAGCTCGAGGCATCACAGGCTCTCTCAGAATGACTGCTGGTATCAGGATGCTGCAGACACCAGAAAGACATAGTTCCTTTGGAGGACTCTGAAGGACTGAGACTCACCTGACCTGGAATGTGTGTGCATCGCTAGATAGCCATAGCTTTAGCTAGGACTCTCAAATTCAGAAAAGGCTTTTAGGGCTGTGAGGGCAGAGTCTCTATCTCAAGGGATCAAGAGAGGAAGCATAAATTGAGCCCTTCTCACTGTGGGAAGAAAGGGAAGAAGAGCAGGAGGAAGGGTTGATCCTAATACCCAGGTGTCCATAGGTAGTTTCTGTTCCAAACAGAAAATAGCAAGGAAGCAAGGATGCGTCCAGGCAAAACCTGCGCAAGTAAAGGATCGTAATTAAATAAAGTCAACAACAACGTGAATCTGACACGTATTTCACGATAATTTTTATTGTAGTACATGGTAACTAGATATAAACGATGGGATGTTTAAACAATAATCCTAATTACAGTTCATTTTCCCACAGTGTCACAGAATCCCTAATGGGGCCTGGAGTGGCTGGTTCACCCAGAGAGGGTTTGCATCACACAGAAACAGAGACAGTGATGGCTTGTAGACTTCTCTTCTGAAGCTCGGAGACCTTCAGGTATTTGCCACTAGGGTGGCATCCGCTAGTCCCCTGCTAAAACTACAGGGCAAAAATCTTGCTTGATGGATCTTCTGATTAACAGACCAGAGAGAAACTTTCCTCTTTGGCGGCCCAACAAGGCAAAAGGTGAGTCTGAAGCTGGTTCTTGTGGTTCCACAAGATTAAAGGATATTTAGGCCATAATTCAATGGTTCATTTCATCTTATTTGGGGAAACAGCAATTGTTTGCTGCCTCAGGCACACTGGTGGTGGTCTTATCACTAACTTAATATTACAGTTGCAACAGTCAGAAAGAACCCACCTTTTTCTCCCACAGAGAGAGCGTGTCACCTCAGACGCAGGTCGGGTTTTTATTTTATTTTGAAAGCAGGATCTTGGATAGGTCAAACTGGCCTCAGCCTCCAGATCCTCTTGCTTCTGCCCCTGGAGTGTTAGAATTGTGGGCATGTGCAACCAGGTGCCTGCACACTTTTGACAAGCATTTCGTCAACCCTTGGCAAGTGAGGAGGGGGCTGGGAGACTGACTTGTGCGTATTCTAGAATTTATTTTCCTGCGAATGTGGAAGAGACTCATGGAAGGGCATGAGAGAAAAAAATAGAATTCTGTGGTCAGGAGAAGATTGAAAACTGACCCAGAAAGTGCTCAGAAGGAAAAGAATTCACGGTGACCACTAGTCCCTTGAGCAAGCGGCTTCTGAGGTCACGGCTGCTGAGATTGTGAAGGGTTCAGGACAGTCCTCCACTGCTCTGGATGGCCCTCTCTTTATCCAATTAATGCTTCAGAAAGAGCTTTAATTCAGCATTAATCAAAAGCTCTCTTATTTTCAGGATCAACTCCAGTTCAAGTGTGTGTGTGTGTGTGTGTGTGTGTGTGTGTGTGCATGTGTGTGTGTAATCAAGTTATCAAGGCAGATGGTCTGATTATGAGGAAAATTTCCATAGCAACAGCTAGTTAGAACACAGAGCTGGAGCCATCTCTGGGCATGTTGTTCAGAAAAATAGCCAGCAAGACAACAGTGAAGCTGGAACACAGCCCCAGGTACAAACTGATGCTCAGCAAACCTCACAGTCTCCCCCTTCACCTGAACTTACCTCAGAAGAAAACAAAATCCCAGATGCTGACAAAGTGAGTGACTCTGCCAGTTCCTTCCATTAGACAATGTTGCAGCATGTGATGGTTAACGGTGTAGACCTGGGGTTTCGAGAGGAGTCCAGGCGACTGCGGGCTGTAGGGTTTGTTCTCTGTTCGTTTTCTACACAGTACTTGGCTAAAGAGCCGCGAGAAGGAGTACTCGGACTTAGGCTGGGAACCAATGTTTTCGTTTAGATCTCAAAGCCTCTGATAATTCCACTCCAAGATGAGCCTAAACTAAAGCAAAGGTCTCCTGAAGGCAGAAGTACCTGCTGATGCCAGAAGCAGAAAGATGCGTCCCAGCACTGCAAGAGTTACTAAAGAGTTGGTTGATTAATTAGCTAATTCATGGATTTTAGGAGTCTGGTCAGCTTTTTCTCCTTTCAACTTATCAATTTTGAGTTAATTTGATGGTCTGCTAATAAAAGCTGGCTATATTTCCAAGTGATTGTTCCTTTACCTTGCTTCCAGAATTGGAAGCTAAATAAAACTAATGTGTCCCTTAGAAAATGGCAGCTTGTAATCAGACCTTTCAAACTAGTGATCCTGTTGGTAGTGAGAAGCCCTCATTGTTTCCAGCGCAAGCTGTGCTTTGCCGTTCACATCTCTGCAGGCTTCCTGTAAGTGATTAACTGTCCATTGCAGTCCGGTTTCCTCTCGCCTTCTAAGGATACCTTCCCCCACTCAGGCACGTTTCAGAAGGGAAGGGCTGCTGGAGGCCACAGGAGATTCTCTACTGGGTTTTCGTTTGCCTCTGTCCTAATTAATCCTGCAACCCTTAGATTAACTCTGGGTCCTGACTGAGTTTTGACAGCTGCTTTCATTTTTTCCCCTACTAGAAAAGAGTTGAGGTGGTAACTGTTATTTAGAAAATGGGTCCTCATGTTTCAATATCTTCCCCTTGATTTAGAGGTACATGTCAACAGACTTCTGCAGATAGCCTCAGTGCCTTTCTAGAAAATGACATTGGGTTGGCTCTCAGCCCTTGAACATGTCTTGGAGGGTTTCTCATCTGGGTTGGAATGCCACTTTGTGGTTGTGTTGGTTTGGCCAGGGGTTGGTTGAATTTTGTACTCCTTTTGCTTCTGTTAACTGCTGTAGACTACAGTTTAATCTGATCCTGGAATATCAGTTGCACTTCTGTGTCTTGTCAGTGATAAGCAGTGGGTTGGTTTTTCTCTGTTGGGGTTCAGGGCATGATGCATTGGCACTGCAGGCCGACTGCATGGGCCACAACACTTAGCTGAGGTATGGTCTCTAGGGAACGTGTGTGTGCAGCCGTTGAGCAAGCCCTAAGGCTTGTAGCTCAGGTGCCCAGGACAGTGATGCACACCTAGCTTAAGGCTACCCTGTCACTGCATCTCCTCAGCAGTGAGTATTTGGGGCAGAAAGCATGGTAAGAATCTGAGGGCAGGGAGTGGACAGTGTTTGGAAAATTGAAGGCCACCTCTAGAATTGTATTCCTGTCATGTAAGTAATCTAGAGTAAATACACTATGACTCATACACACTAATTTTATTTTCTCTGGAAAGGGGTACACACCCAATAGTGGAACTGCTGGGTGGCGCGGCAGTTCTAGTTCTGGTCCTTGAAGACCCTCCCCAAACTGTTTCCATAATGGCTGCACTAACTGAAGCTGTCAGCAGCTCCTCCCTGCATCCGCACAGAAGTTTGCGACTGCTCTGTCTTGGATGGTATCTCATGATATCACTGACTTGCAGTTCCCTGTTGGTTAGCAGCACTGGGTAATGTTTTCATTTGAAAAATGTATTCTTGACTGATTTTTCCAAACTTGAACTGTGAGAAAAGCTTCCAGAGCTTTCATTGAGGCATGTGTAATAAACTCCTAGATTAACCAGCCCATCGAGGAAAGAAACATAGAAAATTCTAATGGAAAAGCTTGAAGGCCACTTCAGAAACTTCTATCCATGTCTGCAGAGCACCCAGTGATTCAAATAGAGGCGGGTTGGGGTGGGGGGAGGATACGGGGATAAAAGGATAAAAGGGAACTTTCTTGGCTTGAGATACACAGCTCTTTATTTAGTAAGAACAAAGACAAACTAGTAACAATTCAGACTATGTGTGAGTGTTTGCCTGTATGTGTCTGTTACCACAGCATTGCCCATGGAAGCCAGAAGAGGGCATCAGATCCCCTGGAACTGGAGGTGTGAGCCATCTTGTAGGTGCTGGGAATTGAACCTGGGCCCTCTGTAAGAGAAGCCAGCTCCTAACCATCGAGACATCTTTCCAACCTCTCAACAACTCAGACTTTTAAATGTCAAGAATATTTAAAATGTCCTCAGTAAAATAAATTTGTATAAACTTTCTTGGGCAAGGGCCAATGAGGTGCTTGCTGTCAACCTGATGAGCTGGGTCAGGCAATCCCTGGCACCTATACTGTGAGGGAAAAACTCACCCCTATGAACATGTGTGTCACCTACGTTAAAAAAACGTCTTTAAGCAAATGGAGACCACAAACTACATGGAGGGTAATTTCTTGGGCTTACGTGAAAAATTACGCTTGCATTTTTATTAGGAGCCCACAATGACTGAGATAAAGTCTTCTGCATTAGTACAGGCAAAAGCGTGGATATTTTACCATAAAGTGAAAACCACTTACCCGCACCAATTTCTGTAAACCAGGAAGATGCAGAATTCAAGTTGATTGTCTCAAACTGAACTACTTGGTTTGCCTCTGTGCCTTTGCTGATAGCTACACACACCATGGGGTACTCCTGCTCTGGTATCACCAGCATTTCAAACACATTCAATGGACTTGGTAAAGGAAAATCAAAATGCTGCAACAAAAAAACAAGAGGAAAAAGAAATGTAGCAATCTTCCCTTCACAGGTGTTAGTGAAGTCAGCTGAAAGGGTGGGAGCCACCCTGCCTCAGTCTATACAAGCTCGCCTTTGTGAGATGAGCCTGAGAGTCTTTACAGAGACTCAGAAAAATATTCCAGAAGCTTTGAAGTAACAGTAAGTTACAGAGAAGATATTGCTAAGAACATAACACACGCACACACACACACACACACACACACACACACACACACACACGTCACACCAACTCTGAGAGCTGTCCCTAAGAGCAGTAATTACAGCCTCAGCCTGCTGTAGTAACACACAGTGCTTTGTCAAGATGAAGATGTAAGAAAGCTCCACGTACCTTTATCAACATGAATTTCTGCATCGGTTCATACCACTGAAGCAGGACAATTCCAGACTGCAAAGCTCCGCAGAGGTATTTATGTCCCGTGTAAGGGTTTCTAACTGAAAAGAAAGAAGAAAAAATAAATAAATAAAAATCCTACCCACATGCACAACACTGACTGATTTTGTGAGAAAATAGTTTAGCTCAGTGACAGCTGAACTACATCCATCTAAAAGCTAAGGGGCCTTTCTTTCCCCTTCCTTCCTTCCTTTCTTTCTTTCTTTCTTTCTTTCTTTCTTTCTTTCTTTCTTTCTTTCCTTCTCTTAAGACAGGGTCTCACTATATAGCTTTGGGTGGCCTGGAACTCACTCTGTAGACCAGGCTGGGACTGAACTCACAGAGGTCTGTCTGCCTCTACCTCCCAAGTGCTGGGAATATAGATGTGCACCCCCTCGCCTGGCTCAAGTCATTTTTCTTTATGAAGGCAGATGCTGGTGTGAGGAAATGCCAGCCGTTTGTGTTGTCAATCAACACTGCAATACAGAAGAAAAAATTACTTGGCCGGGCACTGGTGGCACATGCCTTTAATCCCTGCACTTGGCAGAGAGACATGTGGATCTCTTTGAGTTCGAGGCCAGTCTGGTCTACAAGAGTCAATTCTGGAACAGGCTCCAAAGCTACAGAGAAACCCTGTCTCGAAACAAACAAACAAACAAACAAACAAAAAACAAAATTTCTTTGAAGTGACTACGTTTAGTTGTCAAGCTACTATCTTAACCCAGATAATGAAAATGGATGGAAATAAAGAAATGTTGCCTTTCATTTTTATTTGAACAAAAAATACCAACTGGAGATCACAGCCATTTATAGCTAAATGCCTTTAATATGCTGAGTACATAACCACAGGGAATTTTTGATGAGATCCCCACTGCTAGTTCTCAAACATGTACGTTACTCTATAAACTCAAAACCTGCTTCTAAGTAACCAGAAGGATAAAATCTGACAGGTCCAGGGACAACTGAGACTCTTACAGAATGTCCTATGACAGAGCAGCTTGAGGGACAGTGATAATTTATCATGTTTATCGTGTATGCATGCATTAATTCATCTTGGTCTTTTTTCTCCCCAGAGTGACTCCCAATAGCCACAACATACAATGACTTCGTGAGCAGGTACTTGTTAAGTTCTGCAGAACTGTATCAAGTCTTAGGACTGCAGGCTTCTAGACCTTTCTGAGCCACAGATCTTGGCATGATGACAGACACATGACTCTCCCCAAGAAGCAGAAATCTGGTTAAACCATCACACACCCATACATCTCAGCCAGCGACGGCTTGAGTTTATTATGTGGTTCCAGAGACTACATCACTTGGTGACACATCACAATGGCTAAATGACCCAGTGACATACACACCATGAAGTGACTGACACAGGACTGCAGGCAGAGCACGGTGTGGTTGAGTATTTTGTTCTACAGAGTATCTTTTCATGAAGATAAATATGTAAGCTCACTGATAAGTTAGGAGTTGAGGATTCTTAGAGACTGCACCCAGATCTGATCTAGGTTCTTGACTCCCTGTGACATAATCAGTGTCGAGAACCATTTAAGGGGTAAGTGAGCTAGTTACATAGTAAGGAATGTAACTGTGGGTAAGTGAGCTAGTTACATAGTAACGAATGTAACTGCTGCTTCAAAAGAAGCCCATCCTCTAATATTCCTCTCCTGAGAAACACTGCTAAGCCTCTGCAATGCCACGTGTGAACCCCCCATCATTCCTATATCTAACAACACCATTTAAGGTGCGGCCAGCAACACCAAGAGTGACTTTGGGTGGGGCTTTGACTCATGCGGCATTCATGGGTCAGCGGAGGCATTTGATGGGAGAACAGCCACGTGGGCAATCTCACACCTTCGTGATGGAGCCCCAGTGAAAACTCTGGACATCTGAATCAACACCTGACTGGCAATGCTGTGTGAACTGCCACACAGTCACAGCATAAAGGGACAAGACTGGTGCCCACTACTGCAGCAGCGGCATGCCTGGCAGCCTCATGCTCCTGTCACACAGCTGACTTTAGCTTATACTCACCCATGTAATCACGGCCACGAGCATCACTCCTGTCGGTGAGAATGTGAGTCGGTCTGGCCAGTCTGACTCTGAGGGTGGATGGGGTTAATCCTGACATGAGAAGTGAGGACGGTTTGTGTGGACGATGCTGTTCCACAGCTGCTAAGCTCTTACGCTGACTTCACCTCACTCCTACTAGGAGACACCGAAAGCTGTGCCCATCTGGTGTGAGGAGAGCATCGACTCACCTATGCAGCATTTATGGCAGCCTTTTGTATCGGGGATCTTTGTTGTTAAGGCGAACTTTCTGAAAATATAAGACAACATGAATGAATTCTAGTGTGGCCTCCATATGGTAACATATGAACCAGCTATATCAGAATCAGACAGGAAGGGACTTTACAAAAAACCACCTTGGACTTCGACTTTGCACTATTTTTAGACTCATTTTATAGGATGAAGAATTTGTTATGAAATTTCCTTAAGTGCTTTTCATGCAGGAAGCATGAAGTATTTCCAGTCTGGATCACATGTAAATTAGGAACAGGGAGTTGTTTCACCAGACAAGGAATACAGGCAGCTTAAAAATAAGACACAAACACCCTCACCCCTCCAGGATCAAAATAGTATTTTGTACCTTGGCAGAATGCGGTCAGGAAACCTATGAGTTTGGATGTGGGCAGCTAATCCTGGTTTTTTGGCTTGTTCAAACAAAGCAATAAGATTATGAGAGTAGAGTTGAAAGGTTTTTCCTGTAAAAGAGAAAGAAGTTTCCTTTACTAGAATCAATTTCAGTAGAAATAAAAAAGACAATTTTCAAGTATAAGAAAATGAAATTGGCTGGGTGTGGTGGTACATGCTTTAGTCACAGGAATCAAGATGCAGAGACAGGTGGATCTCTGCTGAGTTCAAGGCCAGACCGGTTTACATAGCGAGTTCCAGGACAGGCAGAGCTACGTAGTGAGACCCTGTCTCAAAAACAATAAAAAGAAAAAAAAAATGCAATTACCTTCTAAAATGATGAGTCCGGTAATGTTCAAGAATCAAGCAAAACATGTAAAAACACAACAAAGAAACCTAGTTAATATTGTTTTGAACATAATGGGTAAAATTACTTTTAAGCAAGTAGATCATTCTGTTTCGGTATATTCTGACAAAGAGGTGACCCAGGAAGAACTAATGCAAACCTGTTTGATGCTCATGAAGAAAGAGAAACTGTTAAACACCTGTGCACACATATGGTACAAATAGTTACAGGAGTACACACAAAACAGAATTTTGTAACACCGAAATTATCTCTTTGGGACAGATCGGCAATCCATCAAATTACCTTCAATTAATTGTGAACAATTTTTAAATGCATAGATTGTAATACCAGGAAAAGAGAAATGTCAGTATTATAAGGCCTAGTATAGTAAGGAACAACCCATGCACATCCAATTGTAGCCGTGTTTAGCAGGAGATACACGCAGACATCCTCCGATTCCTCACAAACGGTGAGACAGAGTAACAAGCACTCTTTACTGGCAGGAACACGCGACACAGGGCATTTTATCCTCACCACAGTTTGTTTTGTCAGAATGGAAACATTCTGGCCAACACAGGACCTTTCTTTTCTCGCCATTTCTCCATACTCAGTATCTCTGTACCTACAGTCTTTCCGTTTTAGGAGTAATTCTAACTACACTACAGAAATGAACTAATCATAGACTATTTCCCACCATCCTATTTTAGTTCATGAAAATATAAGGAGTACTATGTGTGGTTTTAAAGCTGTGTCTGAAAGACAGCTATGTCTAATGATAAAAGTAGCAAGAGTTAAGAAAAGTTATTCTACATCCAAATCCAGAATCGCTGCTCTGATGTGCAGTGGGAGGTTTCGTAGATTGGGAGGCCAAGGTCTGAGAGGCCGTGGAAGTTTCCACAATGGTCTTCCAGGCCTTTGGGCTCATGGAGATAGAGCAGAAGACAAGGAGTGGGTACCAAGCTGGACTGCCTGCTCAAGGACATGAAGGTCAAACCCCGGGAGGGCCATCTGCTTCTCCCTGCCATCAAGGAAGCTGTGACCACTGACTTTTCCTGGAGCATTCCTAAGGGATAAGGTTCTAAAGACCATGCCAGCGCAAAAGCAGACTCACTGCAGTGGGCCAGCTTCAAGGTTTTTGTTGCTACTGGGACTACAATGGCCATGTTGGTCATTGTGTAAAGTGCTCCAAGGGGACATCATCCTGACTAAGGTTACACTGTCCCTGTCTGGAGAGACTCCTGGGGGCACAAGACAGGCAAACCCCACACCATCTCAGGCAAGGTGACAGGTCACTGTTGCTCTGTGCTACTGTGTTTCATCCCTGCTCCCAGAGGCCCTGGCATCATCTTTGCTCCTGTGCCCAAGAAGCTGCTGCTGCTGGCCAGTATTGGTGACTGTTGTACATCAGCTGGGGGCTGCATGCCACCCTGCACAACTTCATCTTTGATGCCATCTCCAAGACCTACAGCTACTTGACCCACAGCTGGAAGGAAACTGTTCACCTGGTCTCCTTATCAGGAATTCATTAACCATCTTGTGAAAACTCACATCAGAGTCTGGCTCATAGTACCCAGGCTCCAGCTATGGCTACCATAAAGAGGTTTTACACCAGAAAAAGAAACTGAATTAAGCCTGTTAAAGAAAATTTAGAAGCCATCCAAATAGAATTGGGTATGTTTCTTTTCACAAGAGTAATATATGAATATTTACTAACTGAAACAAAAAAATTACAGGCTAATCATAATTAAAACAAAAGAACAAAGTACTCTTCAGAGCAGCGGTTCTCAACCTGGGGATTGGGACCTCTTTGGGGAATGGAATGACCCTTTCACAAGGGTCATCTAAGACCATCGGAAAATACAGATATTTACTTTAGGATTCCTAACAGTAGCAAAGTTATAGTTATGAAGTAGCAATGAAAATCATTTTATGGTTGGGGTCACCGCAACATGAGAACTGTATTAAAGGGCTGCACCACTTTAGAGGAACCCCAAGTCATTTATACACAAGGTTATATAGTCATAAACATTGCTATTAGCTTAAATATAGATTCCTGAAGAACCTCCACTGGGGAGAAATAACAATTACCTACCTTGTACTACAAATGAAATCAATCAGGCAGTTACGTAAGTCTAATGTGTAAGAAAATATTGTTTGGTGGGTGTAGCAGTTTGACTAAGAATGGCCCCCTGGCACTATTTGAATGGATTAGAGGTGCTAGGAGGCGT
The DNA here is from genome assembly GCA_963919705.1 of Alexandromys oeconomus. Lineage (NCBI taxonomy): Eukaryota > Metazoa > Chordata > Mammalia > Rodentia > Cricetidae > Alexandromys > Alexandromys oeconomus. The sequence continues at coordinate 1,353,161 of CAWTZB010000104.1, read as the reverse complement.
CGCCTTGTTAGAAGTGTGTCACTGGGAGTCTCTCCCTCTGCCTAGGGATCAGGGTGTAGTTGCTCTCAGCTACTGCTCCAGTGCCATCTCCTGCCATGATGATGAAGGGCTAAACCTCTGAAACTGTAAGCCAGCTCCAATGAAATGCTTTCCTTTATAAAGCTTTGATCATGGGGTCTCTTAGCAACAGAACAGTGACTAAGACACTGGGTAAGAGCATTCAAAAAAAAGTCTAAAGATATGGAAAAGATATGGTAAAAGAAAAGTCTAAAGGTATTCAATTCTTTCATTACCACCAGTTACCAAAAAACCCCCAACAATGCTAAAATCAGAACAGGTTGCTCTAGAATCTCCTTGTTTAGATAAGCTGTGTGTGTGTGTGTGTGTGTGTGCATAAGTTGTGGAGGCCCCAAAATATGGGCCCGTTTCCACCTTGTCTGACGGTCAGAGAGTTTGGAGGCTGCTCAAATGATCGACAAAGGTAGTTAGTTGCCAGTCCCAACTCAGGATGTGATTGCTTGGTTCTTTTAACATTAAATAGCTCATTCAAGTAGGTCCATGCCATCCTGACAGGTGTATGTACTTCTGTTCCTTCTTTTGTAACTATGAGGTCACCTGGGGAAGGGCAGCCTAGACCAGCTTTGCTACCTAGACAACAGAATGCAAATGATTTGATGTCTCAAGACGTGGGATTCCCCTCTGTATGCTGTGAATACCATTGGTTAATAAAGGAACTGGCTTGGGCCTGTACAGGGAATAGAGGTAGGTGGGGAAAACTAAACTGAATGCTGGAAGAAAAAAGGAGTGTCTCTCTTGTTTGTGAGACAAGTTCTCTCTGTGGTCTCGAACTTGCCTACTAGGCTAGGTTTGCTGCCCAGTGAGCCCCAAGGAGCCTCTGTCTCTGTCTCCCTAGTACTGAGAGTACAATTGTGCACACCACACCCAGCTTTCTACACGGATGCTGGGGGTAGAACTCAGGCCCTTATGCTTGTTGGAAAGCATTCTTCAAACTGAGATATCCATCTCCCCGGATCCCTGGATTAGGAGACTCTAAAGCACATCAGTCTAAGGTGGTCACAAGTGGTCCAGAACAATACTTATAGAAGACTTCACAATTTACTTAGCACTTTGGGAGTTATTTTTTTAACCCTCACAACAATCTCAGTAGACTTTGTTTGTTTGTATTTTCAATGTCTCTGTTCTAATTTGATAATGAAGAAAATTGAGGCTATGAGTGGGTTTGCTAGAATTCATGGAGTGTCGCACTGCTAACACTCAAAGGAAGGCAGAGTGCAGCCAGCAATGGTGCAGGTTATGGAAGGAAAATGGGCTCAGCAGATCACCACAATGTTCCCTCCCCCAGGTGTTCAGATACTGGGGAAGGGGGTTGGGAGATGCAGTCCTCACAGAAGACAGCAAATGGCTGTCATACAGTGTATGCTAAAATTTCATCTCTCTGCTTGCCCATGGCTTTCACCGTCATGCATACCTGATAATGACATCAGCGTGTTATTGATAACGTAGAGCCACGTGCATTTCCGTGGAAACAACTGAAGAGGGGGCAGAACTGCCTGTCATTTCCCGAGAGTGCACACTCAGCTAAGGGCTAAATGCGGTGATATTAGATGGCCACCCAGTCACACAGTACAACTATTTTTAACATTCATGCTACCATGTCTCTTTTCTATGTTTTAAAAAGTAAATAAAAGCGGTGTAAGTCTTTATTATTAAATGCTGCTTTTCAACTAAATTTTAAACTGTTGTTATAGTAGTACATGTTTGTAAGACACTTCAAATACTCAAACATACAGTAAAATATAAACCATAAACCACGACACACCACAAATAATGAACACATTTCTTGTTCAGATGTTGGTTTCTAAATACTGTCACCACAAAAAAGAACCAAAGCTTCCTGGAGAAAGGACTGATTCTGAGGAAAAAACCTGCCATAGCCAGGTAGTAAGGGACTGGTCCCACATGGAAGGAAACCGACCACTGCCCATAAATCCTGGAAAAATGTGTCAAAAGAAGCCATAGCAATAGCTGCATCCAACCCGAACTTAAAATTAAACACCCGAACCAGCTAACACTGAGACTGAAATAACAGCCCCCACTGCCTACAGACCTCAGCGGCTGGTTATGACGGTTTTATCCTTAAACAACAGCCCCCACTGCCTACAGACCTCAGTGGCTGGTTATGAATGCAGCTTCCCCACTGAGACACTGCCCTCTAAACCAGGCTGCCAGGGGCCTGCCTGTGTGAAATCATGTGCATTACAATGAATCATCGCGTTATGTCTGGAAGATCTAAGTCACTGACTCAAATCCAGGCCAGACAGAGCTTCAAATGCAGGCACTTCTAAAGGAGAGCTCAGCTACGGGAGCTCAGCTATGGGAAGCTGCAGAGGCCACTCTCAGAACAGACCTGGCGCTCACCCTTTCCCATACACGTCTTCACTTTGAGTCACTGGTTTAACTTCTCCTGAACTCTGCCTGCCCACGTGCTTCTTCTCGATGGCTAGGATGCCACATGGTTTCTATGGTGCATTTTATACTACTGCAGAGAATTAACAAATGTGACTTTGTTGGACTAATTTTTTATCCCTGGTGAGTCTAACATTTGCTATGTTATGGTTTTGATGTGACATGCCCATGAAAATCTAGGTGCTAAGGCTGGTTGCTGGCTGACGGGCTTTGGGGAAGTGACTGGCTCATGAGAGCTGCGACCCTAAGATGGATTAATTCAATGATGGGCTCATCCACAGAAAGGCTACAGGGAGATGACAGAGAGTTAAAGGTGAGGCCTACTGAAGGGACTGGCTCCTTGGGGGCCGCATACTGTCTCTGGCCAGCTCATCTTACTCCTCTGATGTCTCATCCCATGTGGTGAACAGCTTCTCCACGATGAACCTTGATTATACTGTTCTGCCTCACTATAGGTCCAGAAGCAAAAGAGCCAAGTGACCGCGGACTGCAACTCTAGAGACCATGAACCAAAGCAACTCTTTCTTCCTTTGTTTACCTCAGATACTGTGCTATATCAACAGCCAGGTTCAAAAATTATTAATATCCACTAAAAATATACAGTAAGAATACATAGAATGATCATAATAGCCCAAAACAAAGTCAACTTCTCACACCAAGCAGGGAGACAGCCATAGGGATACATGTATCTTTTAAATTTTTATCACACGTCACACTTAAGATTTGATCATTTTACTGTATATAAGTTACCAGCTTAACTTAAACAAACTGAAGCAAAAACCAGAATAGAACTGAAATCTTTAAGCAAGCAAGAACAGAGCCATAAAACACTCTAATATCTATAAAATACATGTGCACCTGTAGAGATCCAGGACTTGTGAGAGTCAGTTTTCTCACTCACTATGTGAGTATCTGGAATCAAACTCAGCTCTTAGGTTATTAGGCTTTGTAGTAAGTACCTTTACCCGATCAGACAGCTTGCCAGCTCAAAGCTTTATTAATCTTAAGTCTGCAAATAATGATCTAAATACGTGTATGTGTAAGGAATCTATGTATGGCTGGTTTATTTAATGTTTGCCATTCAAGACAATTTAACATCAAATACTTTCATCATTGCACTTGACAGTCATTCTGATGACCTCATGGGACTGCTCAGGACAGGGATGCTGCATACTTTGGTTTTTGATGACACTGGGGTCATATCCTGCTGAGCTGTGCCCACACTCCTTGTCTGTATTTTGGATAGGTTATGGAATATTCCCACTAGCTTTAAAAGGGATCTTTAAATGTCAAACAAGCCCTTATTCATAAGACAAAGTCATAAAATGTCAAAGTTTCATTATCACAAATTATCGACATAACTAATATTATAATGTAAGTATATTTATATAATCTTTTAAGTTTGTAACACAGCAATGACAAGTTATTTTAGCATTAACTTAAAGGTTTAAACAAAGGCTGGCATCTACAACTATTCTGGCAAGTTATATTCATTTCTTGATGCATCCTTTATTTGGACAATAAATTCTCATACTCTCTATCCACAAGCTGCCTACAATTCTGTGAATTCACCTTCAATCTATTTTTCTATAAAGAGGACTTGAAGAATTTTTAAAATGTTATATTTCAGCATTTGCTACAAAGAAATCCCAATCTTTTTATTGAACATAGCAAAGACATTCTCTTTATAAAAATGAAGTAATTTAATAAAAAACTGAAAGTGGGGAAAAAGCCATGTTCTTACTATTGAACATAATATATATATATATATATATACATATATATATCTTTTAAAAGACTTTTATCCAAATGCTTATATTATTAGGTAATATTATGTTTGCTGTTTTCACTACTGAACAACTCTCCAGGTCCAAACAAAACAGCTGGGCCAACTGCTAAATAACTTAATAGTGTACAAAGATACTTAGATTTATCACCCCAGTTAATCACAAATGGATAACTCTTACCATTTTTTCCCTTTAAGGACTTCTTTTTTAATTTTATGTGTACTTATTTCATGTGACAATTTGTGGGAGTTGGTTCCCTCTTTCTACTACATGGGGCCTGGGGCCAAACTCAGAATTCCCGTGTATGATTTCCTGGTGTTACCACCGAAACCCTTGTACACTATAAAGCACAGACGGAGTTGTCTTCTAGACTGGCTCATGTCCAGTGTGTACAAAGCTGATAAAGATGAGTATCATTCTAGTCTACGGTGGATTTTCGTTCACTCTGTAGGCCTTAGTGTCCCATGTGGTTCTTTAGTAGCTGGTACTTGTTCGTAAACTATTTGTGATTGCTTGAATAAAAATGACCCCATATGCTCGCATATTTGCACAGTTAATCCTTATCTTGAAAGGGCTAGGAACTGTGGCCTTAGGAGGAGGAAGCAGAGCGGGCTTTGTCCCTGTCATGCCCAGTGGCTCTGTCTGCTGCATGTGGATCAGGATGTAAACTCTGATCGACTGCTCTGGCACCATACCTGCTGCCATGCTCCCTCCCTCTGAAACTGCAAGCCCCCCATTAAAAGCTTTCTTTTATAAGGGCTGCTTTGGTTATGGTGTCTCTTCACAGCCAAACAGTATCTGAGACACTAAGCTTGCACAGTCTTTGAATAGCTCTCAATGTAGTATATCCTAATCTGTGGTCAATCATGTATTAGAAGGATATTTCCACCATTTTAGTGATGTTTACGTTGTTTAAAGTTTAGTTCAATATATTCTTTCCTTCAAAATATACATATATAAAAAATCTTTTCATGAGAGTTCATTTTCTTTTTCTAAAAGAGAATCCATCTTAAAGCATAAACAACTATTACACTAAGCCTAGATACTTCATTATTCCTTCAACAAAGTAAATGAAATTAAAGTAAGAGAGAATTTAACAGCGTTTTCTATCATTTACTTATAAATTCGCATAGGTCAAAAGAGAAACAAGATGAACTGATGGAGAAATTAAAATTAAGACTAAAAAAGACAACAATAACTGGTACTTCCTAGTTTGATTATTGGGGCAAATTTGCATAATGAAAAAATTTTAAACAAGATAGACACCCACTCTACTGTTCTGTTGGTTTAGGAGCAGCTATACAACTAGGAGAGAGAAAGAAAGAGGGTTTGTCTCTGCATGTATGTGCAGACTGTGTGCATGTGTGCTCACCCCTGAGCAGGTTATATGACATCTGAGTCCCTTATAGTACTTTTACTATTGTGACACATTTGAAAACAAGCTTATAATACAAAGGAATCAGTATTTTATCTCCCCAAAGTGTTGTAACTAATGAAAACACCTCATTGGATGAAGATCAAACATAGGCGGCTGAAGCTCTCCAAGCTCGATGGCTGTTATTCCGACTGCCCAGATATCACAGAGTTGGTTGTAGCCACCATTCTTTTCCACCGCTGCCACTTCTGGGGCCATCCTAGAGGGAATCAGTGAGCTTTTAGAAATGACACAGAACACACGACTTTTTGTTATACTCACATGGTGTAGGAGGTCCTTCCTTCTATATGTTGTTTGTATTGGTTAATGAATAAAGAAGCTGCCTTGGCCTAATAGGGTAGAACTTAGGTAGGCAGAGAAGACAGAACTGAATTCTGGGAGGAAAAAAGCAGAGTCAGGAGAAGCCATGGATCCTCCACCTGAGACGGACACTGGTTAGAATCTCTCCCAGTAAGCCATTGCCACATGGAGATATACAGATTAATAGAAATGGGTTAAATTAAGATGTAAGAATTAGCCAATAAGAAACTAGAGCTAATGGGCCAAGCAGTGTTTTATTGAATACAATTTCTGTGTGGTTATTTCAGTGTAAGCTAGCCGGGCAGCTGAGACGAACAATGGATGGAAAGAGAGGGAAGAAGAACCTTACCACCCGGCTCCTCACCCCATTTCTAAACTCATTTGGGGGCCAGAGAAATAGCTCAGTGTTAAGAAACACTGGTTACTTTTGCCAAAAACCTTGGTTCGGGGTTTCTAGCACACACATGGTGGCTCACAAACACCCATAACTCCAGCTCCAGGGGATTTGATCCTTTTAGGCCTCTGTGGGCACACATGTGGTGAACATACATATATACAGGCAAAATACCCAAACATAATAAAAATAACTCTAAAAATAAAAAATAAGCAAAACTCACTATTTAAAAATCTCAACTTCCTATTCTGAATACCTGTTGCTTTAGTCAGTGCTGGTGAAATCGTCAGACTACTAAACACTTTGTGCGGGTCAAAGAAAAGTTCCCAAAGGAGGTGGGACTTGGAGAATGAGCTACGAGGAAGCAGAGGTGAGGAGTCTGCACATTTCCCAAGGAAACTTGGCAAATGCAGGAAGATATGGAGGGCAAGCAACGACTGGAAAACAGAGGGGACAGCAGACACCCTGTGAATCTTATCTTGAGAAGGGTCATACACGGCTTGTCACTGTTGGGACTTGGGGCACATATGGTAACAAGCACTCTCTTGTCTAAACACATCACTAATCTTTATTTTACAAAAGTATAAGTCTGACTGAATGGAAAAAAAAAAAAAAAAAAACCTCACAACTGAGGGCTTAGAGAAGCGGTTCTCAGCCTTCCAAACGTTGTGATCCTTTAATACAGTTCCTCATGCTGTGACAACCCCAAACTGTACAATTATTTTTGCTGCTGTGTCAGAACTGTAATTTACTATTGTTATGAATTACGATGTAAATATCCGATATGCAGGATATCTGATGATTAACTCTAAAGGGTGCTGGGACCCAGAGGCTGAGAACCACTGGCTGAGACCCAGAGGCTGAGACCCACTGGCTGAGAAGGTCTGGAAGCAAACAGACCGCAGAGCTAGGGCTACAAGTAAGCAGCCTACTTCTAGACAGGAATTTACTTGTGAAAATGATGTGGACCCACTGACTTAATTATGGAGGCAACAATATAAAACTCACACCAATACAAAACCCAGCGTGAGAAGAGGTGAAATCAGGAATGCAGAGGAGCTTTGGGATGGCTGGAAAATTCAGGGTATGGTAGCAGACACATGTAACTGCAGGCCCTGGGAGGCTGAAACAGGAGTTATCTTGAGATGGGGCAGCCTCAGCTACACAAAGGATCATTTCTCAATATCCACCCCCCACACACACAAAGAAATAGCTCAAATAGCATCCAAGGTCATAAGGGGGAGCTGACACTGCGCAGGAGAAACATTCTCTTTTTATTTTCATTTTCAAATTTATTAATTTATAGTTATATTGAATATCCACAAGTTACTATTCTTTTAAGTGCATCAAACATTACAATCTACCTTTGTTGAGATGCATATGATACCTCAACTTAAATGTGGAATACAGTACATGCGTTCTAAAGTGAGGACATAAATATTTACACTCAACTCTCTTCACTTTCTCGCTGTGCCGGAGACTGAACCAGGGCATAGGAGGTGCCAGAGGCTGCCATAGGAAGTGCCAGGAGGCCATCATAGGTGGTAGCAGGCTTTCCTGGGATGTGGTCCATGCAGCTCAAGTAGTTGTAGAAGTGTTTACAATGGAGGATAGTCACAGAAGATCTTGGAGATTCTATAGATACTGACCTGACTATGTTTTCATTTAACTTTTATTTAAATAATACCAATTAGGCTTTTTTTCCAGTTATTAAAAGTGGTGTTAACTGAAGAAAATTATGAATATAGAAAAATCATGGAAGAAAACAAGTTTTGACCTCCATCAAATACAGCTACTGTCTCACGTATTTCCATCCACGCTTTACTTAGAGACATGCTGTCTTTCCTAAGAGTATTCCACCATACATGCTAATTCTGGCCTTGATTCCTAAATTCTGTCCACTTTGAGGTGTTGCTAACAACTCACCTTCAACAGCATCGCTTTTCGTACCATCGCGCTCTCCCCAGAACTGACAAGTGATACTCCCTTAGCCTATTCGAGCCACATTTTCTTTCTAAAATTATTCTGAGAAAGCACTCTGCATAGAGAAATGTATGAGCCTCTGATAGATTACCACCAGCAAAAGCACCGAGACTAGACACACACACCACTCAGAGGTTCCTCAACGCCGCAGAGCCAGGTCACTCTCATAACACGGTGATAGACTTAGGGATGGGGAGCGCACTTACTAGTTCCAAGTATTTCCAATCTGACTGAAAAGAAAGCCACTTATGAGCTTACCGAGGGAAAGATTTTCCATAGTTTATGATTTGTTAGGTGTTATTATAACTGCTGTTGGTAGATAAAGCTTTAAACTGTCAGTGATGAGAGCAATCTTTTCCTTTAAAGTTTGGCGCCAACAAAAACTCACATCTTTTCCTCTCTCTGCTGTCCCCTGCCTTCCTTTTTTCTAAGATATGCTCTTAAATTCCTAGGTTGATCTCAAACTTGCTTTTAGCTGAGGATGACCTTAATTTCTGATTTTCCTGCACTTTCAAGCACACACACACAAAAATGTGTGCCTCCACCCCCAGCTTATGTGGTGTTGGAGATCATGCACACTGGGGTATTACCCAACCGAACGAGCTACATCTCCAACCCATAACTCATTCGTTTTTACTTTTTTTTGGACAGGGTCTCACTGTGTAATCCTGGCTGGCTTGGGACTCACACTGGCCTCAAACTCTCAGACCTGCCTCTGCCTTCTATGCCGAGCCTGGTTTTTACTTTTATACTTAACTTTCCTCTGGAAGAGCAGCCAGTGCTCTTAATCACAGAGCCATCTCTTCAGCCCTCACATACAGTTTATTTTGGCATTTTAAATTATTTTTAAAATAATAAATCATCCAAACACCATATATTGACAAACCCAACTCATAACACAAACTCTGAATGCCACCTGCTATAGCATTCACCACATCATTTTAAATATTAAGGGATTTTTTTTGGGGGGTCAGGGTGTCATGCTAAAGCTTATGTTACCTGCAAATTCACAGTAATCCTCTTGCCTCAGCCTCCCTAATGCTGAGATTATAGGCATGGTCCACATGCCAAGGCTCACATTAGCACTTACTATGAGGTCTTCTGTTAACCTCAACTATTTGTCAACAAGGAAGGCAGTGTTTCAGAGAGATGACTGCAGTAGTCACAGGTAGGATACTCGTTCATGTGGGGCTGCTGGACACTAGTGTAGGATATGTGGGTTTTAGTCCTTGACTAAACAGAAAATTGGAAAGGTACTAGAAGTCTTTCTTTTGAAAACTCCACTCTGTGTAGGCCTTTGCCATGGGGAGAGCTGGATGCTGTAAGAACCTAAGCCCCTAACACAATCAACATTAGGAAAGCATCATGGAGCATGCAAGGCTCTTGGCCTTTGATGGTTGCTTGTAGTACCAAGGATTAAGGCTGAGCACAAACTAAAGAAACGAAACTAGGACAGTCACAGCCGTCTCACCAGTAAGGGGTGCCGATGAAAGACTTTGTCTTCACAATGGTTGCTGTTATTTTTGCAGCCACACCGAAATCAGCTGCAAGGGAAAAAACACAGCAGAAAATTGGGTAGGGCCTTTTTTTAAAATTTTTTTTAAAATACAACCAGCATTTCATATTGGCATAGTCATCAATATTTTACGTATTAATGTGTATAAATTTAGTACCAGATCAATTCATAACATACTCGATTTAAAAGAAAATTTGCCAAAATTTTACTAGAATTTAATTTATTAAATTAAAGTACTAGAATACTTTATTAAATTATTTTAATTACAAGTACACTGAAATTAACTTGGGAAAAAGTGACAAAACTGAGAACATGAGAAAACATACAAAACATACACCTGAATTCCTTTAGTCCTAAAACAGTAGAAGGTTATTAATTTATTGCTACTTTTTAGAATTTTTTCTATGTATATAAAATTTTATAGTTGTTATTAAACATGGTAAGAAAAATTAAATACATTATTTAGTTCATTTTTGCCATTTAATAAATCAGATTTGCTCATATTTCCATTACTATTAATGACATGATAAAAAATATTTCACAGGCTTACATTTTTCTACCATAAGTAATATGATTAATAGCTTTATGAATATGGGTTTTTTAAGTATAAGATTAATTTCCTTGAGTACAATTTTACTCCTTCAGGAATAAAATCAGTATATCACAGGGAGTGATCATTATGATTATATATATAAAAATTAAACCTATTCAAACTTAAATATTATTTAATATTTTTGGTAAAAAATTTAAGAATTCAAAATAACATACCTAATTTTACATCACCATGGTCTGTTAATAAGATAATTGCACCCTAAAACAAAAGCACAAATACTATTAAACTAGCATCATAAAATTTCTTTCAAAGCTCAGCAATGTAAATATGTTAGATGAACTTACTTTGATATCTTTATGCATTTTGCCTTTAGTATGCAAATAAGCAAGACCCTGAAGGTAAAAAAGAATATGTGTTAGCAAGACAGTATCAAATGTCTACCTCAATTATGGAATAAGAAAAACCAGACATTCTTCCTGCTTTGCCTTTCCACAGGGATTCCAGAATCAGCGTGTCAATTTCACTGTTGCTCCCACGTCCCCAGACAAACAGGTCAGCATGTAAACTAGACTGGCCTCAAACTCAGGATTTTCCTGCACCATGCCTGACAGGCTTGCTAATTTCTTTAACAACAAAAAAGGGTTCAATTGGAATTGGGGTTCTGCCTGGGGAGAACTGATACCTTCTGAGCATTAAGCTCCTATCCCATGGGACAGCACAGTTATCTGCTCAGTTAGTCCTTTAATTATCTCAGCTATTGTGTGGTTTTAATACACAGTGTTTATGTTCTTCTGCTGTATTTATCCATGAGAATGCCATATCCCTTACGCCACTGTATGTAGTTTTCTCATTAAACTTTAATTCCTAATTCTGAAATCCACTTGACTTTTAAAATGTAAAAAAAAGTTTATGTTTAAAAGATTTTACAACAGAGCTAATTATTGTATTATAACAGCTATATCATGTCTAAGTAAAATAAATATATTTATCTACATGGTTACCATGGATAACAACATAGTAGTCACTTCTTTGACCACAAATATATTTTAATTTTGTACAGAGAATTTTCCTACATTCTGAATGGATGTCTTAAAGGAGATGAACAACATGATCACTAATTTTTGCAATGAGTCATATTTCAGAGGACTGAAATCAAATGTAGGAATGCCACAGGTGCTCTACCTCTAGTGCATGTAGTGGGAGCTGCGGGCTGTGTTCCTGCCACCCAGCTCCCGGCAACCTGGCTAGCTTATGCCCCAAAATAACACACAAACTGTATTCATATAAACACTGCTTGGCCCATTTCTAATAATGTATGTAGCACCACAAGGTGCACTTAACAGGAACATTCTAGCCTACGTCCATCCTGGGTCAGAGCTTCATCTGCTCCAGAGAGCAGAGCTATGGCGTCTGAGCTCACTTCCTCTTCCTCCCAGCATTCTGTTCTGTCTACTCCACCCACCTATGTTCTAACCTATCAGGCCAAGCAGTTTCTTTATTAATTAACCAATGACCTTCCTCCATCAAGTACAGACACACTTTATGGTATTAAAGCTCTCACAGGCTCTGAAGTAAGCAGAGGCATGCTTTATTTTACTTTTTGCAAAGGCATGCTTCTAATTTGTTAATGAAACTTAGGAAAGCGAGTTCTGCTAGCAATGACCTGGATTAATGACACACAGAAGTAAGATATGGCAGAAGCCACCATGCTTCTGTGGGAGCATCCTGTTCACAGCCAGAAAGCTTGGGGTGAAGGTTAAACAAGTCATCAACTGACAGGTCCACAGACTCATTCAGGGTAAACAATTCATAGGTATAATTTTCCTTATGTGGTAGCAACCCATGCCACTGAAGTCTACTACCACAGATGACCATCAGTATCAAAAAATAAAATAAAATAAATGCGATCATTGAGCTTCTCAATGGCTGTTTGAATAAATTCTTGTACATCATTCATGGAAAAGTTAGGAGCTTTACAAAATTAAAACACGGAAACTGGATTGGGATATTATTATTACTATTTTACCTCTTTAGATTTTGGGCAAACCACCATTCACAATTACTAAGTATGAAACTGCTGCCTTTCTAAAAAGCTACTTAAGCAAATACATTACCTGCAACGTCTCTCTGCATACATAAGCTATTTGCAATTCAGATAATGGTCCAGTAACTGGAAAGAAAGAACAAAAAAACTCATTGTCACTGGATGCTAATGTATGTGAATTACATGTCTAGAGGCACAGAGCAACGTGCTGGGACTGATGAGTATCACACATTTTTAGAGATTGAAGTACTCTTTCTAGTATAATTAATTCTTCACACATTTCTCAGAAGAATGGTGAGACTTGATCTAGTATCTTACTGAAGAGTCAAACGTAACCAGATTATTTCTGGAAAGCAGACCTTTCTCTGATATGAAATATAAAATCCCTTTGCAACTATCCAGTCAGGGGCTTCCGATCAGTGCTCTTCAGTGTGTGAGAAGAAATCTGGGGTTCTGCCTGCTGATGGTGAGATCCAAACTAGAACTGACCAGAAGTCTCTGCACAGAGGGTAACTCACTGGTTGCTGGCTGGCTTCATCTACTTGGAATTACAAAGTTTGATTTTTATACATTGATGAAGTAGTAATGCAAGAAGTGATGCCATTTTACTAACAGCATCTGACTGACACATGTGCACACACACATATCCTTCTTAAATCAAGTCTCACTACATAGCCCAGGCTTGCCTGGAACTCACTTCTCTCTATGTGGATCAGGCTGGCCTTGAACTCAGAGATCTGCCTATGTGCAGACAATTTTTTTAACTGTGCTTTTTTAGTCTACTTAATGGAATAATACTCCTTACGTTCAAGTTAATTAAGAAAAATGATAACCAGGTTTTAATTTTGCATGTGTCTGGGGAAAGAAAGAATAATGTTAGAGAGTAAATCTACACAAATCATTCCCCTTGCTAACTAGAAATGACAAACAACAACCATAAAAGCCAAGGTAGAGCTTAAGATGTGAAACTGTATTAACAGTACCATGATAAATATCTTGAAGAGATCCGCCACCGCAGTATTCCATGCAAATCCACAGTTTTTCCCTACTACAATGAGAGAGAAAGAAAATTACACCAGCCTGTAATTCTCAACTACTGATGTCCACAAGTTCAGCCCCACAGCCTCACTCTCAGCACACTGGGGTCAGGATGCTCTGTGGAAGGCAACAGGAGCCACCAGAGCAATCCTTCCTCAACACACACCAGAGCACATCAGTTTCAGCTTTGTGTCAATCTGAAAAAGGTTAGGACATGATCTGTTTTCTGTTATCATTGTTCATAATGATCCATTAAGGCTGCCAGACAAGGCAGGGCCTCAGGAACAGAGGTGCTAGTGTGAGCACAGCAGGCAGATGGCAGTGCGCCCTACTGGATTTAGAATTCTGGACAATGTTTTCAGCATGCACAGCGAAGGCCTTGACACAGAGGGAGAGAGACGGGAAAGAGACTATGAAAACTAGATCAAGAGATGGCGCTTCTGGATTTTTACCTGAGATAGCTCCCAAAGTAGGCTACGATGCTGCAATGCTTACATTCTTTAACCATATATATTTCTTGTTGAATCAAAGAAAAATCATCACCTGAAAAACAAAGTAAGTTGGTCACCATGTTACTCCAAATATGACGAAATGTGAGAAGACTATTTTGCAGCTATTGGAAGGAATACTCTGTAGATACCTGTCATGCCCATTAGATCTGTGGTATAGTTTACGTTTTTTATCTGTACGTTATATACATTATGTAACCTCATGCATGCTAGGCTGCTCCCACCACTGAGCATCATCCATCTCTTGGTTAACATTTCTGTGGTGTTCTACACATTTAATGAACGTGCAATAATGAAGTCACCCACTACTTTGATTTGAGCAGAGTGAGAATTTGTGTGCATGCCTTTGAAGTTCAGAGATCAATGTTGGGTGTCTTCCTCTATCTCTTTCCACTTTCCTTTTTTTTTTTAAAGACCGGGTTTCTCGATAGCTTTGGAGCCTGACCTGGAACTAGCTCTTGTAAATGAGGCTGGTCCCGAACTCACAGAGATCCACCTGCCTCTGCCTCCCGAGTGCTGGGATTAAAGGCGTGTGCCATCATCGCCCGGCTTCCACTTTCTTTTTTAAACAGGTTTCTTTCTGAACCTGAAGCTTGCTGACTAACAAGGTGAGCTTGCCCATGACTCCCAGGGGTATCTCCTTCCTCCAGGTACTGGGGTACAGGCACACCACCAGCAACAGCTTCTTTTATGTGGATGCTAGGGCTTCAAACTCAGGTACCCACTCTAGGATGACAACCTATTTACTCACTGAGCCTACCTCCAGCCTCAGAGTCACCACTACTATTGTATGAACTTCAGTGTCCCAATATGTACAACAGTGTTTGTTTTATGTCACTGGGTCCAACACCCACACTCAATAATATCTATTTACAATCATATCTTCAAGCTGGACTGTTCCTTTATTACTATAACATGAACTTCTTTCTCTTTTGACTAATTTTAGTTGGCTTTGCCAAACATGAGAACAGCTACTTTTATTTGCTTTCAGAGTCCAACTGCTTGGCACATCTACACTTTCAGTTCATGTGCATCTTTTCCAGGGAAGTGAGTTTCTTGTGGACAGCCACCAGTTGGTTCTTGCTTTCTAGTCTGTTCATCCAGCCTGCACCTTTACTTTCTCTCTTTAAAATCACTCACAACAGTAGGTTTCCTTAGGGCACTCTCATGAGCCTATTGTGGCACTTTATTCATGTTTGTTCCCACGTTACCATCTCTTGTTCCCCCACCATGTTCACTGGCTCCTTCCTCTTCCCAAATATCACCCCTTTGTTTTCATCACACACACACACACACACACACACACACACACACACACACCTATCTCTGTTAAATCTAGATTTTACATATGACAGAATACATGTGACTTTTATATTTCTAGGTTTGGCTTAACTTTGCTTAACGGAATCAGTGCTTGTATTTTTTTAAATTACATTTGAGTGTATGTATGTGTATGAGTACACCTGCACACATGTGGAGATGAGAAGACAACATTGTGGAGTCAGGTTCTCTCCTTCCACCATGTTGGCTCCAGGGACTGAACTCAGATCATCAGGCTTGGCGACAAGTGTGTTAAACCATCTCCTGGTCCTGGTTCAGTGTTAAATGTCTAGTTCTTTAACCTAATTGGTTAGGCTTATTCTTAGTTTGGCTTTCCCTAATTTCTTTCTCAGCATGCTCACTGCTGGTTCATAGGAAAGGCAGTGGTCTGTATACTGGGGTATACAGGATGCAGGCTACTTCTACTCCTGTAGAAGTGGATTTTAAGTTGTGTTCTCAAGTTGAGTTTCATCCTATTCAGGCCTTTTTAAGGATGAGATTAGTTAGCTGAGAACCACAGAACTCGTTATCTCTGGTTTCAGCGACCTTCTCCTTTCCATTTGTGTATTTGCAAGGGCTCTGACTTTAGCACTCTCTATAATTCCAGTCTTTCTTATAGCCAGTTTGTTCTCGGACTTTTGCATTTATGCTGAAAACACCTTTAAGGACCCCACTAGCCCTCTACTAGCTGACTGACCCCAGCTCTTCTAAGATGATGCTTCTCCCTTCAGCACGAGCTATTGCCTGCACCGTCATCTGGCTGCTGAAGGTACCTGGGTGGACAACAGGCAGAGGCAGCACTTATCTACAACCTGGCAGGAAACCAACTTTAATCCACTGAAAATTTCAAGTATGAAAAATGTGTCTGTTTTTAGTTATTAGCAGAGTCAATAACTCTGCTATATACAGAATCTGGATATATAGACACTCTAGAATCTAGAACTCTGGAGTTTAGAATCAAAAGCTATGAGCTACTCTGGCTACAGTTCTTCTCTGATGTACTCTGAAAACCACAGGACTGAGTAAGTCCTGATAGGGAAATGGAGAACCCCTCCAGATAAACTTTTGCTGATAAGGGCAGCTGCTGGCCACACCAAAGTGGAACAGAGAGCACAGGGAGCCACGGATATCACGTGATTGTAATCCTGATCTCGTTCAGCTTTGGAGACCCCCAGAAAAAGCGTGACCTGTGTCAGCCAAGAAGGGAGCTCATCAGGCGTCAAAGGGGGATGGACACTCTGCATACTACATGACAGACACTGGGACCAGTCCTCATTTGAATAATTAAATGACTAAAAGCCATAACTGGCTTAAATCCTTTTGAATAAATTAACATATTTCATTATTTCCATAAGGTGTTTATTAAGGAAACCAAGACTTTCTACTTATCATTTCATCAAGTATTTCTGATTTATGCTTTTAAGATCTACTGTGTATATATTTTGTTGTTCACAGGTTAAAATTATTAACATGATGCTTCTGAATTACACAGAAAGAGCTACTACAGCATGTCCCTCCTATAGAGCCATCAATAATGGAGCTATCACTTTTTAATAAACTTTGTGTTTTAGTCTGTATTATTGTAGCAACATTAACATAAATATTTTGTCACTATAGAGAAATAGAAAATTAAAATTGCCATAAATTTACTTCCATTTTTTAAGTATGTAATTATGAGGTTCCTCCTATCACATCCATGAATGGGACTTTTATGCCATAGTCTAGCAAGACTATTATCAGCCAGTAATAAAATGAGCACTGTTAACGTCATTACAACTCACTTCAAAAACTCCCAAACTGGAAAGGAACAAATGAGTCAAAATGAATTAAAGACCTAAACATAACTCATAACTCCTTAAAAAAATCCTAGTAAAACACAACAATGGATTTAGCAATTTGCTCGGTATGACATCAAAAGCATAGTTAATCAAAGTGAAAAAAATACAAGAATACAATTAAATTTTAAAAATTCACATTTATCAAAGGACACAATCAACAGACTAAGAAGCAGCCCGTGGAATGGAAAAATGATATGTGAAAATGATGTATCTGATAAGGGGTTAATATGCATAACTTATAAAAAGCTCCAATAACTCAACAACTACCAATCAAATAACTTCATCAAGCAACAGGCAACAAAATTAACATTTATCCAATGATAAATATTAATAGCCATATGAAAATATGTAACAACATTAATCAGAGAAACACAACTGAAAACCACAAAAAATATCACCTAAGTTCACAAAGATGGACTGGGTTTGTTTTTTTTAAGGAACAGTAGGGATATAGAGAAGATGGAACTCTTGTGCCCACTGCTGAGATTATAAAATGTTGCAGTTACTACAGAAAACAGTAAGGTAGCTCCTTAAAAATTTAAAATAAGAACTATTATATGATCTACTTATATGGTAACCAACTTCTAAGTATACATCCAAAGAGTACAACTGAAGTCTCAAAAAGATACATACATGCCCATGGTCATGGCAATACACAATGAAGTATAAATGTACACACACATACACACACACACACATATGACTTTAGCTTGTACCAAGCTGATATAAACCAACGAGGACAAGCAGAAAGAACTCTGAACTGCTGAGCTCTGTCCTTTATCCCTTTAGGGTGCAAAAATTTGAACCCAAGTTTCCATGCTTGCATGGAAAATGGTCTTAACTGCTGAGCCATCTCTCCTGCCCTTAAATAAAATTTCTGATGTTCATTTGTGCCCTGAAATGTATTATTATTACTATTAACATTCTCCTAGTTCAGAACTGAACTATCCAAACAATGAAGAGGGCTACAAATATTTTATAGTATAGAGTTTTAAAAATGGAACCTGTGGGCCAAGACATGTCTCAGTAGTTAGGAGGGCATGCTGCTCTTCCAGAGGACTGGAGCTGTTAAAGTACCTGCAACTCCAGCTCCAGGGGGTCTAATGCCTTCTGTCATCCTTGGGCACTGGCACATACAAACAGAAGAGATTAATTCTGTATTGAAACTACGGGCCTAGGAAGATAGCTCAGCAAATAAGAGTATTTGCTGCACAAGTGTAAGGACCCAGGTTCTCATAAGGACCTGGGCTCCCAGAACTCACATAAAAAAAGCAGATGTGGTCATGCACATGCTTTAACCACGGTGCTGGGGTGGAGGGCAGAGACAAGCGGGCTGGAGCTTTTTGGCTGCCAGCTTAGCTCCAGGCTCAGTAAGAGACCCTGTCTCAAGGGAATAAAGGACAGAGTGAGGACAGGCACCTCCATGTCTCACACACACACACACACACACACACACACACGAAAAAATAAAACTGCATCCTAAAAAGAAAAAATAAAACTGTTTAGTTTTTCTTAAAGGTCATTAAACTTTGAAATAGAGTTTCAAAACACAAGAATGTAGCACTGAACTAGGACAGCTGATGGTTTGTTCTAGCCCCATCTGTAGTAAGGAGACCACTTGTTCATTTCTCAGCCGCCCAGACTCCAAAAATAATCACACAGTAACTATATTAATTATATCACTGACTGGCCCATTAGCTCTAACTTCTTATTGGCTAACTCTTACATATTAGTTTAACTCATTTCTATTAGTCTGTGTATTGCCATGAGGCTGTAGCTTGCCAGATAAAGTTCAGTATAGCATCTGTCTCTAGTGGCGGCTACACGGCTTCTTTCTGACTCCACCTCCTTTCTCCCAGCATTCAGCTTAGTTTTCCCCATCTAACTAAGTTCTACCTTGCTATAGGCCAAGTCAGTTTCTTTATTCATCAACTAATAAAAGCAACACATAGACAGAAGAACCTCCCATACCATTTCCCCTTTACTGTTTAAACAAAAAGGAAGGCTTTAATTTTAACATAGTAAAATTACATATAACAAAACAGGTATCAAGCAAGAATTACAGTTAAAATATTTATATCTACTTTATCTTTTATCATAACTAAGGAAAACTATTAACTACTCATTCTTCAATCCCATCAAAGTCTCCAGAAGAATATAGTATTACCTATGTAAAAACGAAGTACATTGTAAACAACTTCCAAAACTCTAGAAATGACAGAGACATCTCGCTGCCTGGAAAGTCACCCAAAGTTCTTCTGTACCATTGGGGCATCCATCTTCAGCCTACAGGCCCATAGTGTCTGACAGACTTTTCCATGAAGCAGGAAATTTCAAATATAGTTCTCCCTATATTGGAAGTTTGTCAGTTACTTTCTTCTATGTCCTGCAGAATGTCTAGCAGTTTCTTTCATGAAGCAGGAACCCTGAAGGACTGTTTCACCTTTAGGCAAGTTTAGCAGTCATTTTTCTGTGAGTACTGCATGTCCAATTAGCACAGCATACCATCAAGGAGTCCAGGCAAGAGCAGTTTCCTGCCCAAATGGCTAGCAAACTCCATCAGGAGCTTCTTTCTGATGGCCATCTTCCTCTTGAAGTAACTGATGCTGCCAGGAGCAGATGTGTCTCACTATCAGGAAGTCTTAACCTCTTAAAACATTTTAAATGCCATATTCTGTAGTCTTTGAAAGGTTTGAAGAATGCCTATCTATCTGATACACATCTCCATATATCTAGAAAATCTAACATGACCACAAACTTGACTATTATAGATGATTATCTATTAACCTGCATTTTTAATTATATATTAAAATTTTAAATGGGGTGCACAAACACAACGCCTTAATCAAGAGCAGAAACACATATACACAGTATAACAAAATTGACTTTAACTCTGTATCAATATACCAAGATCCATACCAATGCAAAGTATCCATATCTATAACATATCCCCCTTTAAATGTAAACAAACATTTATAAACAATATTGGGGAATATGGGCATAGTTCTCTTCATACAGCTTCCTGTTTTTGTTGACCAAAATAATTTTTGGGGAGTGTTCACAGCAACCTTTCAGGAGGTCTTGGTCCATCAAACTACACTAGTCTAGAAAAATCCCACAGGTTCTCATCTTCTGTGGCAACAAAAGCAGAACCTCTTTTCCAAAGCAACAAATTCTTAGACACAAATTTGGAAGTCACGATACCTTTAGAACATATATGCTGGTTTAGCTTAGCAGCCCATACAATGAAATGTCTCTCTGTACTTCCTTCACAGTCAAAAAATTTAAAGAAAACACAACAGTATATATAATTCAGACTCTCCGTGAATTTTCCATCTTTACACGGCTTATTATTGTTTTTTACTCCTTTTAATCAATGACTTCTGTTCTGTCTCTTTAACAACTTTATCTTTTTAAACCATCTACTTCTTTTTATAACTGTCTATATTTTTTCTTCTCTCTCCCAAGCCTACGTACATTTATCCAACACCATGACCCATTTAGAGGTCTCTTCCATCTGAATTTGTCTTTATTGTATATTTATAATTATTTTCTGACCAGGACTGGTTCTTAAAATGCTAACTGCATCTTAAAAACCTAAGCTGTGGCAGTGCTACAGCAAATACAGCCCAGCCTGCCTGCTCTGGCCAGTCCAGCATGGTGGATCTGTTTGCTGCCTCTGAGAGCCATGTACATTGCCCCATTTTCAGGCACACAGCAGGTCTATGTTGACATTAAGCAAGCTGTAGCAGTCTGCTCACAAACCCCACTCAAACGATCCGTAGCTGGACCTCCTGAAAGAGTAGGAGCCATTTGTGCTGGTAAACCAGGAAGCCACCATTTCTTAAAAGAAGCCATGCAGTTTTTACTGTGTACCATAGTGCCTTGCTCATTGCAAGTCCATCTTTAAAAAATTTTTTGTGGCTACCAAGAAACTGTGTTAATTTGTTCTTTTGTGTCTACAACTTCTCTTTCTCTGTAATCTGACATTTTTGTCAAAGACCAGCTTCTCCTGCCTGCCTGTTATCAAATTCCCAGCAGCCACTTCCAAAATTACCACACAGAGGCTTATTATTATTTATAAAAGCTCGGCGAATAGCTCAGGCTTGTTACTAGCTAATAAAAAGACCAAACCTAAGAATAATTGGAGTAGAAGAAGGAGAAGAGGTGCAGCTCAACGGCCCAGAAAATATATTTAATAAAATTATAGAAGAAAACTTTCCCAACCTAAAGAAAGATGTACCTATGAAGGTTCAAGAAGCATACAGAACACCGAATAGGCTGGATCAAAAAAAAAAAAAAAAAATCCCCTCGCCATATAATAATCAAAACACAAAGCATACAGAATAAAGAAAGAATATTAAGAGCCGCAAAGGAAAAAGGCCAAGTTACTTACAAAGGTAAACCTATCAGACTTACACCTGACTTCTCTATGGAAACCATGAAAGCCAGAAGGTCCTGGATAGATGTACTGCAAAAACTAAGAGACCATGGATGCAAGCCCAGACTACTATACCCAGCCAAGCTTTCATTCACCATAAATGGAGAAAACAATATTTTCCAGGATAAAAACAAATTTAAACAATACGTAGCCACAAACCCAGCCTTTCAGAAAGTAATAGAAGGAAAATCTCTAACCAAGGAGTCCAACAATGACCACAATAACTCAGACATCTAGAGACCCTTCACCAGCGCAACTCAAAGAAGGGATGCACACGAACTCTACTACTAAAAAAGTGACCGGAGTTAACAACCCCTGACCATTAATATCCCTTAATGTCAATGGGCTCAACAAACCTATAAAAAGGCACAGGCTAAGAGATTGGATACGAAAGCAGGATCCAACATTCTGCTGTTTACAAGAAACACACCTCAAACACAAAGACAGGCACCTACTCAGAGTAAAGGGCTGGGAAAAGGCATATCAAGCAAATGGACCTAAGAAACAAGCAGGTGTGGCCATACTAATTTCTAACAAACTTGACATCAAACTTAAATCAATCAGAAGAGACGGAGAGGGACAATTTATACTCATAACAGGATCAATTTATCAAGAGGAAGTCTCAATCCTGAATATCTACGCCCCTAATATAAAAGCACCCACGTACGTAAAAGAAACATCACTAGAACTCAAGGCAGCCATCAAACCGCACACACTAATAGTAGGAGACTTCAACACTCCTCTCTCACCAATGGACAGGGCAATCAGACAGAAACCTAACAGAGAACTACCTAGAACAGTGCTTAGTTAGACTCAAGGGCCTAGTTTTAAGGGGTAAAAAGTCTAGCCGGAGAGCCTTCACCTCAGAATCCAGAGCTAGTGGTATCCTGATAACACTCTGAGGTCCTACTAACAAACTCAGTCAGAAACACGTAGAGAAGAAAGATGCTTTCCTTGTTTAGGACCACCTGTACAAGTCAACCGACCTCAGGGGAAGAAAGCGATTACTCATGAAACAAGGCCATTTGGACTACGTGGAGATTGCTGTTTGGAACAGACTGATACACAGGTCAAAATATTAAAGTGCTGCAAAAAGAGACTTGTCCTTAATACCCATCAGGAACTGCAGTAATTCTGCCCTTTGGGGACAAAGAACAAAAGTTATAAGGGAATCTTGGACAGTCTTTTCCTTCTGAGCCCTTCAAAAACATGGGAGACTTAAGAAACTGGTGTGCTTTGCAATGGCAGGGCTTTTGTTGTTGTAATGGCAAATTACAAATTTATTATTATTTATCTTGATATAAAAGCGCACTAAAATGACAGCAGCTCCTATCCACTCGGGCTTATGGAATGGTACAAAATCCCCGAGAGGAATTACAGGAGTAGGAAAACCCAGTAAGTAATTATATTTCTTATTATCAACCAGGCACAAACGCCTAAACTTCTGCCAGGTGAAAAACATCTTTCTCTAAATTTGTTTAAATTTAATTACATTTCACTTATTTACTAGGTTTGTGTGTGAGTGTGTTGGCGGGGGGGGGGGGGGGCGACACTTGCGTGTAGAGGTCAGAGGACGACTTGCTTCCATCGGGAGAATCCGGGGACGATCGGGTATCGAATGGCTTGGCAGCAAGCGCCTTTACCTGCTGAGCCAACTCACCGGTCTCTGAAAACATCTTCCTACAGGCCGTCATGTTACACACGTATCATTTTACTCGAGAAAAAATGCTTACAGTTCACACTTCTCAAGCCAGCTTCCACAGAGCTTTTGAAAGTCAAGCTCGCTCATAACAATAATTTAGAATGCAAGCGTCTGGATTTTGCAACATTCTCTCCCCGTCTACCGCCTTCCGCGAAGCATTTTTTCCAGCTAACACCAGAACATCCCTCAGACTCACTTCAATACCAAACACACGCCTTAAAAACCACAAAAAGCTCAGCGGTGGTTTGGAAGGTGCTGTTAGCTATGCCCGTCGGCAGTACTAGAACCAGCGGGGAACCCAGGGTGCTCGGAACGGTGCCGCGGGGTCCGGGCCGCTCCGCCGGACGCCTGCGGTCCGCGCATCCCAGGGCCCCCCCCCCCCCGCTCGCAGGCCGGGCCCGGGCCTCACCTTGTACACATCCCCGTAGGTGCCGCTGCCGACCCTCTGCACCAGCCCGTAGTCGTGCTGCGGGTTCCGCCTCAGGATGTCGGCGGCAGGCCGCAGCGGGGCCTCCATCTTCGCAGCACCCAGCCCGGGGCTCTGCCCGCGGCGCCCGGATCCCGCTAACGAGGACGCGCGGCGCTTCCCAACATGGAGCCTCGGCGCGCAGCTGCGCCTGCACCCGCGAGAGCGAGCGCGGGGGCGTCACGGGCCGCGACCCCGGCGGCCTCCGGGCCTCCCCGGCCCCGCCAGGCCCCGAGCCGTCCGCACCCGAGGGGCCGCCCGTGCCCGGCCGAGCGAGCGAGCGAGCGCCGCGGCGGAGACCCGCGTCCTCTCGAAGACGACCGTGCGCAGAGTCGCCGCTGCCGCCGCCGCCGCACCACGTTCCCCACCCGCGGCTCCGTCACCGGGAGACACGTTCGCGGCCGGCGTGGACTGAGCCGGCCCGCCCGAGAGCGCAGGCCGCGAGCCCAGACTGCCGCCCTGAGGCCCGCCGAGCGCACAACACCCTCGCCGCCGTCGTGCCCCGCCTCCCAGCGGCTTGCGGGGCGCCCGGGGGCGTTCGTGCGGCTTCTGACCCGCCCAGGCCCGGCCGGGATTCGTCCGGTCGCCAGCGGGACGAGGGGGGGGGGGCCAGTACGCAGCTCGCTGCCCTTCTAGTTCTACACGGTCGAGGTAAACCTGAGGCCGCCCGGGTCGGAGGTGGGGGAGTGCCGGGTTAACTAAAGACCGGCACACCCGACTGCTCCTTCCTGTTTTACCGACTGCTCCCCGTGGTACCGGTTGTGAGGCTGGACCGCACACCTGACCTGCACAACCTGTCTTTCACCGGGGTTTCCCGAGCCATTTCTGAAAACCCCCAATTCCTACAAAGTCCGGTGGTCTCGGGTCACCAAAGTATTTACAACTTTAACGAGACCAGGAGTTCTGCAGATGCTAAAACAAAGCTGGGGACCTTGGTCTGGTTCTGGCTCCAACCTTCCAAAGTAGGTGAACTGGCATTCTTTGCAACAACTCAGTGTCCCTGTCTGTAGATGGAAAAGGATGAAGTTTTTGCATTTGACACCCCAGAAATGTTTGTAAAGCTTTTTTACGGGATTGTAGAGAGCATTATCAAATCTAAGAGGTTTTGAACCGCTTAACAAGACACAGGATATTGAGCAGGAATCAAGAGAAGTGATTGGCTAATGTTGGTCATGTAGTCAAACCCACCCTTACCCGCTCTGAAACTGGGCCTTTGTGGAGCATTCATGAATTGAGAGCCGTCCATATTTAGAATTAAGATCGGTCATTGTGACAAAAGTTTCAGAAGACATGAAAGCAGTTCACGGGTTGTGAGCTGGACTTGATCTCTGGACATGTTAATAAGCTGTTTCTGTTAGCTTTTTTCCAGAGGGTGCTTTTGGGGAGTATATAGGGCTAGGTAGAAGGGTTTCCTTTTGTATTTGGATCACAAATTGATCTGACTGAAAATTCAATAGCTAAGAAAACAAAACAAATTACAAATAATCTTGTGCTGTGCCTTATCTTCACTTTGTAAGAGGTAAATGTTTTGAAAAGGTACCTAAAGGGTGCCTGCATATCTTATGAACTAGAGTTAAGAGCAGGAGAGGCCATGCCTAGCTATGGCCCCTCCCCCTCTTTTGAGACAAGGTCTCTCTCTCTCTCTCTCTCTCTCTCTCTCTCTCTCTCTCTCTCTCTCTGTATATGTATACACACACACACACACAAAGTACATATATACATATATACATACCCCTGGCTGTCCTGAAACTCATTATGTAGACCAGGTTGTCCTCAAACTCACAGAGACCTGCTTCCCTAGTGCTGGGTTTAAAAGTGTGCACCACCACATCTGGCCCAGTTATTTCATAGGATTCCAGCAGTTTTGTTTCTAATCTCAGGATGTATCCTTTATTCCTGTTTTTTAAAAAAGATTTTTATTTAGTGTGTGTGTGTTTTATCCATGTATGTGTACGTGTACCATGTGCAACCCTGGTGCCCAGGGAGGCCAGAAGAGGGTTGGATCCCTAGAACTGGAGTTATTGCCAGTTGTGACCATTTGTGTACTGGGAATTGAAACCTAGTACTTTTTTACAAGGTCAGCCAGTACTCTTAACCACTGAGCCATTTTACAAGCCTTTCACTATGCCTTCCTAATACGCATGTGTTGTGTGTATGTGTGAATGTATGTATGAAATATTTGTATAAAAGTGAGACCTCCAGACATACCATGAAACAACTCCCACCCCCACACTCACCTCAGGATCACACAAACACAACTGCAAAATTAAATCAAGGCCTTGAGACTTTGTCCCCTCCCTCCCTTTCAGAGCCAGCAAGCAGATTGTACAAAGTCAATAATTTAAAACTTCCCAGCACAGGCCAACGGAGTCCCCAACTCCTCTTAAATTAGCCACTGTAGAAATGCCTCCCATCACAGACACATTGGCTGGGAACCTTCTCCAGGTTCAGGTGTTAGGATGGGGTCTATGATTGCACGGCCACCCTCCCATTCCTGAACTCCAGGGGCCCGGAGAAGGTGGCTGCTTGGAAGAAGTTATGTTAACAAATAAATTTGAGCAATAGATAACCCCTGATCTTAGTGGAATCACTTTGAGTTTCTCTCCATTTAGTGTGATGTTGGCTTGCTGTATATTGCCTTTATTATGTTTAAGTATGTTATTTGTTTCCCTGATTTCTCTAAGACCTTTATCATGAAAGGGTGATGGATTTTGTCAAAGGCTTTTCCAACATCTAGTGAGGTGATCATGTTTCAGTTTGTTTATATGGTGGATTACATTAACAGATTGTCATATGTTGAACCATCCTTGCATCTCTGAGATGAAGCCAACTTGATCATGGTGGATGATTTTTCTAATGCATTCTTGGATTTGGCTTGCTAATATTTTATTGAGTATTTTTGTATCAATGTTCATGAGAGATATTTGTCTGTAATTCTTTTTCTTTGTAATGTCTTTGTGTGGTTTGGGTATCAGGGTAACTGTAGCCTCAAAAAAAGAGTTTGGCAATGTCACTTCTGTTTCTATTGTGTGAAGCAACTTGAGGAGTATTGGTACTAGCTCTTATTGAAATTTTGATAGAATTCTGCTTGAAACCCAATGTATATATTGGAGGCTTTTGATGACTTATTTCTATTTCCTTAGGGGTTATAGGTCTATTTAAATTGTTTATCTGGTCTTGGTTTAATTTTTATGTATGGTGCCTATCCAGAAAATTGTTTATTTCCCTTAAATTTTCCAATTTTGTGGAGTATAAGCTTTTGAAGTGTGATCTGATGATTCTCTGGATTTCTTCAGTGTCTGTTGTTATTTTGTGAATTTGGATATTCTCTCTGCCTTTTGGTTAATTTGGATAAAGGTTTGTCTATCTTGTTGATTTTTCTCGAAGAACCAACTTTTTCTCTGATTGATTTTTTTGTATTGTTCTCTTTGTTTTTATTTTATTGATTTCAGCCCTCAATTTGATTAGTTCCTGGTGCCTACTCTTCCTGGGTGTGTTTGCTTCTTTTTGTTCTAGAACTTTCATGTGTGCTGTTAAGTCTCGCTAGTGTGAGATTTCTCCAGGTTCTTTATATAGGTACTTAATGCTATGAACTTTCCTCTTAGCACTGCTTTTGAAGTGTTCCATAATCTTAGTATGTTTTACATTCATTTTCATTGAATTATAGGAAGTTTTAATTTCTTTCTTTGTTTTTTCCTTGACCCAGGGATGATTCAGTTGAGCATTGTCCAATTTCCATGAGGTTGTGGACTTTCTGAAATTAGTATTGTTATTGAATTCTAACTTTAAGCCATAGTGATGGATCACAGCTGGTAGATCCAGTCATGGAGATAGTTGGTTTGTGAGGACTCTGACCTAAATGATGGATTGAGTCATTGATAGTGTCAAAATCTGAATGGACTTTTTGGGGTATTGGAAACTATAGAAGGTAGACCTCATTGGAGGAACCAAGTCACAGAGAACATGCCTTTATGTTCCTTCCTGGCTGCTGTGAGGGGAGTGGCTTTGTTTCAGCAGGCCCGTGTTGCCATGATACCATCCCTCAGCACACAACCAAAACTGTGGAGCCAGTTGGCCATAGTTCATAAGCTCTGAAAGTTAAGTTTTCAGTTGTTCTTGTCAAGTGCTATGTCACAGTGATAAAAAGGAGACTGCTCTGCGCTTTACTGTGTTCGTCCTGCACAGTTATGCTTTGTGCGCGCTGCTGGGAAATGCTATTTTCAGGTGTGTGACTATTGTTTATGCTGCATTTGTTTAACTCTGTGAAGCTGTGATTCTTTGCCTGTCTAATGCACCTGATGGTCTAATAAAGAGCTGAACAGTCAATAGCAAGAGAGGAGCAAGGATAGGCAGGGCTGGCAGGCAGAGAGTGTAAATAAAGAAACGAGGAAGAAGAGGAGCAGCAAGAACAAGGAGAGGAGGACATCAGGGGCCAACCACCCAGCCAGACACAGAGTACGAAGGAAAGTAAGATGTACAGAAATAATAAAGATAAAAGCCCAGAGGCAAAGGTCATCGGGATAATTAGTTAAGAAAAGCTGGCAAGAAGCATGCCAAGCTAAGACTGGGCATTCATAACTAATAATAAGCCTCTGTGAGTGATTTTTTTTTAAAAAATCTCAGTAGTGGGTCCCTCAAAAAGCCAAAAGAAGAAAACACCACACAATAACACACCTTCAGGGAGGGCCCATAGAATTTTCCCAATTGAGACATTGAGTGAATTGGAGCAGAGGTATCCTTGCCAACCTCTCTGGTGACTGTCTTCAGTAGGTGGGAGATGATGTTGCCACAGTAATGCAGGGAATCCTTGCAGAGACCAGAAGACATAACTATTAAAAACATGCTGAGTACAGTTACTATTGATAACTCCCAAGAAGTAATAACATTTTGATTACAAGGGATTGTGGTGGAGGCCTGTGAATCCTCAGACCTGAAACAAATGAAGCCAGAAGCCTATTTAATTGCTACTTACTATATGTGAGTGGAAGAGTTATAGGAACGGTGGGCAGAAAATGAGCTGGTCACTATAATAGAGATGTAGAACATTATCTAACATCTGGTCGTAAGCCAGTTCTTAAACCTGGAATCCCTTAATTAAGGTGTGGAAGGCAGGTGTCTTTGAGGAAGGATCCTGCCGATGGTTACACATGATGATTGTCCCTCAGAGACGTGGCCTTTCACCAGGATGGATATGAGCTGAGGAATGTGAAATTCCCAGACAGTCAGAGGATCGCAGTCTGCACATCATAGTCCCTGAAGCAGTGCAACACATCAGGATTCCGGCGACCCCAGTGGAGGCTGAGGAAGTCAGATGTAGTCCTGCCTCGCATCTTTGATGAAAGGTCTAGAAAAGGCAACAATAGATGCTGAGATGTATGTGAGAATGGGCACACCACACAGAGGAAACACAGCAAGAGGCTTGCGGATGTCAACTTAGGGCTGTGAAATTGTAGGATTGAAAGGACCAGTGTGACCCCCGTGCCTAAGGCTCACCATCTTTAACTCCATTCTAGGCATTAGGTGAAATCTAAAAACTTAAAAAATTTAAATCTGAGAGAGCTTTTTTGTCTTTTTAACACATCTGCTTAGTCCATCCAGTAGTGTCTTGGTCCACTTTTTGTTGCTATGACAGAATATCACAGACTGATAATTCATATCTCTTAGTTCTGAAGGCTACACAGTCCGATATCAAGGTGTTGGCATCTGGTGAAACTTTGGTGGACACTTCCAAACCATCCCAAATAGACAAATTAGCATTGGAGATTGGAAACACCTCTACAGGTAAAGTACTGGCTGAGCAAGTATCACTACCTTAGTTCAGGTCCCCAGCACCATCTGAAAGCCAGGCATGGCAGTATCACCTGTGGCTCCAGTACTGGGAAGGCAGAGACAAGAGGATCGCAGGGACTTGCTGGTCAGTCTAGTTGAAGCAGCAAGCTTGGGGTTCACTAAGAGACCCTGTATCAGCAAAATAAAAAGGCAGTTGAGGAAGAAATTGTCAATCTCTGTCCTCCACATATATACATGTAAGTGAGCAAACATCGGGAAGCTCCCTGTTTTTTTTTTTTTTTAACACATGTAGACCACATACAAACATGAACAGTCAATTAATTTGTAGTACTTCATTTAGGACCTTTTCTAGAGCCAATAAACATCAACTTGGTAGCCTGAGCATGGCTGCCAACCAGAAGCCCAGAGTGTAGCTTTTTCAGTTCCTGTTAAGGATAAGCTGAAGCCCTCTGCTTTCCCGAGGCTGTGATAGCACCGTCACTGTTATACCTTGTCTGCTCGGTGACACACTGTAATTCTAGACTGACCTTTGTTTCCTTGCTGTCTAGAAGAACATCATGATTCCATTGTATAAATACGGCCTGATGAACAGGAAGTATCTACCATCCTACATACTTTAGGAAGAGCATTAAGGCAGATGTGATCTCATACAATAGTCATGGCTATTTAGGAACTTAAGACAGGAGATCCATGAACCTAGGATCCATAAACTGGGTAAAATTATTTTAATTCATTCTTTAAAACAAAAACAGATTACCCCATGCCAGAGGATAAAACATAAGTCCCTGTGGTCCTAGCACATAAATTTGTCTATCTCAGAGGATGATGTTATGTGCTCAGCTGATATATTTGGAATTTGAAGACGGTGTACTGCAGTTCAAGCAGTAGGAATAAATCCTGGCCCCACTGCCAGTGGCCCATAGACTGCCCAAGCCCCACAACTGTCCCCACATTCAGTGGGCCTAGTTTGGTCCTGTGCAGGCTCCCCCGCTATCAGTCCAGAGTCAGTGAGCTCCCACTAGCTGAGGTCAGCTGTCTCTGGGTATCACCATCATAGTCTTGACCCCTTTTCTCATATTATCATTCTTCCCTCTCTTGGACTGGCCTCCGGAAGTCTGGCCCCATGCTTCAGTGTGGATCTCTGTATCTGCTTCCATCAGTTGCCAGATGAAGGGTCTATGATGACAGTTGAGGTAGCATGACTGCCAGTTTTTATGGGACCTGGAACAACGTAACTCCTGGCTGTGCCATACAATGTCTTGTTACCTGGGCTTTAGAACTCAGCAGATCTTATGGTAAACACACATATCATACGGAGTTTCTGGCAAACCCCAAATGAGAATTGCAGCACTAAGGATACTATATAGAATTTTGAGAGAGGAACTTACCAGATCTGTGATGTCTATACCACTGAGAGCCAATTCTTGGCTTACTACCAGGCATTTGGTGACTGTTTAACAGCAGACTGGGATACTAAGTCTGGATAAGACTGGATATGACTGTGTGACATAGACTGTTCTTTAGGAACTAAGTGTGTTCTAGTTCACTAAATCCTAAGTGCAGGCATCAGAATTCCACTACTGAATGGAACAGTGCATCCTGGGAAAGGTTGGCACAGTCTGGAAGCACAGGTAGATGTCTAACAAACTTCCATACCCCTTTCCTCTACTGACACACTCTGGCTCAGGGTCATTTAGCAGAGGACGAGCGCGGGCAGGCCTGGTTTATGATCAGTCAGCACTCTGTGTTGGCACCCGTGTGAAGCAGCTTGCTGCTGACTTATGGCCCCGATTTCACAAAGAGGAATGACAACGAAGAGAAATTCTCCCAGTGGGTACAGTGTTGAGCAGTACATTTCATTGACCTTTTTGTTAGGAAGGGGAACTGGCCTGAGGAATGAGTCAATATTGATTTATGCACAGTAGATAATAGATTAGCCAGTGACTTGAAAAGAAGATGATTAAAATTCAGGAAATCATTAGATAAGGTACTTTGGATGGGCTATTAGAATTATACAAAATGTGAAAATATTTGTGAACTGTATTACCCCCACCCGAGGGCATCCACCTGATAAGTGATTCCTCAAGATGATCTGCCCTGTAGATGTCATCCAGTTAGTCTCTTTGCCCAGTCACTATAGTGCTTGCTTAGTTGTCCCATATGGCAATAAGAATGTAAGGTAAATAGTCTACTTAACAGTATGGATTTCTGTTTGCCAAGTATAATCCAGTACTGTCATCATGGAGTGTTTGACTTGCTTACAGCAGAGGCCATTACAGATACTCAAGTCTGATATTGTTGTCCAGATCAGCCAGTCATCTGATGGTAATTTAATTGTACTAGATCTTTTCTACGATGATGGGAAAGGCAATTTGCCTCCACAGAAGTAGATATATATTGCACGTTTGTCTTTCCTGTCCATAAAGCTCCTTCTAGTGTCATAACCCACGGGCTCATAGAACACCTTGTTTCATCTCCATGCTTCACTGCCACAAACAGCAATGTCTTTGGACAAGAAACTGAGCTTGCTGAGAATGCAGTGTGTCAGGATGGTCTGCCCGGGGACTTAGGTGCTTTGGCCTCACACCCATGAGTCAGAAATGGCTAATTAATATAGTGGGGGTGGGTGTTTGCTGACTGAGATGTGGGCTCCATGAAGATATGGCCTACAAATTAACCCAGTATTCATATTCTGCAATATATAGTCCATGGTCAGAATTCATGGGCCTGTGAACCAAGGGCTAGATGTACCATTGCTCTTACATTATTCCTAATAATCCTGGATAATTTTTTCCTTATAGTTTATTATCTATAATTTTGTCTCTATACACTGTGCTTGGTGGGTTTGAAGGCCCAACTAGACAAGGGACAGATATTTTTCCTCATCTAAACAAATCACACTGCTATTAACTGAGGAGTTGAAGCTACTACACAGCTGCTTTTTTGTCCTCAGGCCCATGAACCAACAGACCAGAGAAGGAACACTGCATTGGTTGGTGTTATTGGTCCTGATTACTACAGGGACGTTGGTTGTTGTTGCACAAAGGAAGAGGACTATGTCTGGAGCCTGTCAGTACTCACGTTAGCTAGAACACTAATGCTCAGGAGAATGGGTAGCCTGGATCGTATGAGGGAAGCCCCAAGGATGGAAGAAAGGACAAATCGTGGTCTTTTGAAGACACCATTTCAATGATCATGTTATTCCTTCCATGAGAGGGAAATATTTTTCTTATTTAAACAACTAGAATTTGTTTTACAGCAGCCCAATTTATTTCCTAAAAAGTATTAACTATGATATGTTGAGCTGATGAATTAGCCAAGGTCTATCTGTCTTTCAACAAATTTTCTTGTGAGAGAAATAGCCTATTTTATTTAAGTCTTTTTGAGATACATGCAAAAGCATGTTAATTGATACAAATACCTCTTCAAAATTGTTTGTTGTACACTCCATAACATAGTCGGTATATCATAGACTCTATAATATAGAGGTAACTGCAAGTTTGGGCATCAGTATTGGAAAAACTCCTGATTTAGGGAGGACTTTAGTTATGATGAGGTAAAATGAATATGAGAAAGGACCAATAGAAGAAAAATAAATTGAGGATAAAGAGTAGAAAAGAGTTTATAGAATAAGATGTTAGAGGTGCAAGAGCTTTATCTCAAAGTTTATTCATGTTGTACATGTATAGTATTCCATTATGAATAGTATTCCACTGTATGGATACACCACATTTGTTCCTGTTGTAGCGTGTATAGTATTCCATTATAAATGGTATTCCACTGTATGGATACACCACATTTGCTTACCTATTAGTTATTTGGCATTTGATTTGAGTCTTATATAGCGAGGTTTTTTTTTTCATAATTTCTTTGGGCTACCAACCCCCAAATAATGGCACAGAGACTTATTATTAATTATGAAAGCTTGACCTTTAGCTTAGACTTGTTCCCAAATAGCTCTTATAGCTTTAAATTAACCTGTTTCTATTAATCTCATTTTGCCATGTGGTTTTTTGCCTCTTCTCCATTCTGTGTTTCTGACTCCCTTTATGTCTTGCTGATCTCCTGCCACATCAGATTCTAATACCTACTTCCACTCTCTACTCAAAAGTCCTGCTCACTCTCACCTACCTAGCTCTTGACCATTGCTCTTTATTAAACCGATCAAGTGCCTTAGTCAGGTGAGGCAAAACATAGACACGTCTTCACACGGTGTAAACAAATATCCCGCAACAGTGTTAGTTAGGGCTTTATTGCTGTGAAGAGACACCATGACCACAGTAACTCTCGTAAAGGAAAACATTCAACTGGGGCTGGGTTACAATCCAGAGGTTTAGTCCATTATCTTCATAGTAGAACGCATGGCAGCATGCAGACAGGCATGGCAGCATGCTGGAGAGGTAGCCAAGAGTTCTATGTGTGGATTAGCAGGCATCAGGGAGAGAGTGACACTGGGCCTGGCTTGAACATCTGAAACCCCAAAGCCCACCCCTAGTGATACACTTCCTCCAACAAGGCAACACATCCTAATAGTACCACTTTCTATGAGCCTGAAGCCATTTTCTTTCAAACCACAAGTTGCTTCTACTTTTTCCCATATTATTAACACTAACATTGCTAAACAAGTTTCTGTGTGGACTTCCATTATAATTTCTTTAGGATACACACCTAGAAGGAGAACTGCTGAGTTATATAGTAATCTTGTGTTTAGTTCAAGGAAGTACCAGACTCAGACTGCAAGCATCAAGCAAGCTCTCAAAACCTGCCCTCAGTGACACACTTCCTCCAGCAAGGCCACATCTGGTAAACCTACTGAAACAATGCTACCAACTAAAAATCAAGTATTTGAATGCCCCAGATTATTGGGAGATATATCATTCAAACCACCCTAGTGTTGCTCAATATATTAAAGTATGTGTGTGTTTGAAAGAGAGAGCTGCTAACTGTATAATGTAAAATAAATTATAGAATTATTTTTAAATTTCCATTTAAAATAATGTAAACAATTCAGACAAAAAATACCAGGATTGCTGAAATCATTAGGTAAAAAGTCTTTGGGCTACAGGTGAAGACATACTATATCCACCGTCATTTACTGAAGCTTTTTTGTAATGTCCAATCTCAGTATTTACCTATAAATTACTTCACTAAAAGGGGAAATGGGTTTTACAAAAGTGGGTTGCTTGAAATAATACCCTAAGTAGAGAGCATGGATCTGGCCATTAAGAGGCTGGTGGTGTGTGGATCAGCAGAGTGTGGGCTGGGAATGCCTCGTGGTCAAAGAGTGTGAAGGGACAGGTCTGTAGCATGCTGACCACACCAAAGTTTGCACAGAGAGGCAGAAACATCAAAAACAAATTTAAAAAAGAGTAAGGATTTTTTAGTATTTGTTGCATTTCGCTTTTCCTTGTAATTTGCCTCCAACCTTTCTGAGGGCCACAGCATCCTGTACCACTCTGCTGGTGGGGCTGATTTCTCTCCACATTTGCTGTCAGACTATATAGAACTTCAGACTGGCTTCACAACTTTGGGGAGATGCTTCATTAGACATTGAACAGTTACAGATCACAGTGAATCTCTAGCTTCGATCTAAATTAGCCTAATTTTAAGACTCAGACTTGTTTAGTATACATACACAAGAATACAGGCTGTCTTCTTTTTAAAATGTGACCTTACTTTTAAAACAAAACATAAAAAATGCTGGAGGATAATGTGAAGTGCTTTTATTTGTCCAAACGTTTCTGGTGTGCATTGGAGCAGACAGAATAATGGTGGTTTCTGTATTTCTGTCACTAGATAATGCTTTTAAAATCACGTGTGCCGGGGTGCTGTTTACTTGTGTGTGTTTTTGTTGAAAATATTGCAGTATATTGTCTGTCACTGTCTTCACAGTCTGGGGGTGGGCCAAGGTACAGAGGCTGGGTATTTGTGTGAACTCCAGCTGGTGATGCTGAGCTTGGTTCTTCTGCTTTCTCCTCCCTTTTCCTCCCCAGTCCTTCCCACCAGCGCCACAGCAACATCCTCTGAGTCTGAGAGAACTGCGCCCAGAGCGGGCACAGAGCCTTTTACTGCCGGCAACCTGCAGCCCTGGAGAAGACCACAAGAGGAGTGACCAGGCCCAAATTTCAATATTGCAGGCACAGTCTTTGCTTCTTTTGAAAACTTGGGTAAAGGTCTCTGGTGTCGCTTTCTATTCCTGGTCTTGCTCTGGAATAGGAATTTGGACACTTGACCATTAACGGTGAAGGTGCATATGTTCAACTCGGATTTTAGTCTTGATCTTTGGATTGGATTATTGACTCCACCCTGCTAGGAGCCAAGCATGTGGAAATGTATTCTAAGAATTCTTTCTTATGCTCTGGCTCATTATTCGTCAGTGTTTGCTTACAGGTTTCTTAGCTCCTTCCCCAAAGCCATTCTTAAGTGAGATTTCCATAGGAACAAATTGGAAAGTCAATAGAAATGAATGTTCCTTCATCATCCAGCCAGGGGTTTTGAGTCAACAGGTCTGAAGCAGGACCTAGAAATGCGTCTTTTGACTAGTAGGTGGCAGAGGAGCAGGTCATCTGTGATGTTATTTTGAGAAGCTTTCTCTTAGTTCATTTATGTTTGATAGAATCAGCTTCCAAACAGTTTACTCCAAAGTCATCAGGGCAATATAAATGTGATAAATCGGGAGGGAAATGGCAGAGTCATTCTATGTCCACTGGAAACTCCCTATTAAAAATAAACACTGGAATTGTGAGTGTGACATCAATATCCTACAGGAAATGCTTCACTTCTTAGGTTTTCATTTGCTGTGCAGTGTGTATAAAATATATCATTTGGAATTGTAGTAATAAGAGGTAGACATTTTAACAAAGATATTAGCCATTCCTGCCTTAGTTCCATTTCGTTCCAGTGCCTGGTATAGTACTGTCTGCCTAGCACACCGTGGGTATGTAACGATAGCAGTGAGGCTTACATCATTGAGATAACCTCATGGGAGGTACACGCTGTAATCTTCACTTTTCATGCTAAATGACAGGGCTAGAAAATGATAGATCGGCATTTCCATCTGGGAACTTGATTTGAGATTCTTTTTCCTTTCCCTCTGTTCTAGACCTCCTCTGAGTAGATGGGTGATTCTGTCCGCTACAGGGAGTTTGTTGGGTATGGATGCTGTGCAGGTCTGTGTATTGATAGTTGCGTTTGGTTGAGAATAGCTCTGTTCTTTGACATAATGTGAACAATCTGAGCACAGGCACTGTAGGAAAGAAGGCCATAGAATTACCCTCTTAAAATACCTGAGCATCACAGATGTGCCTTCATAGTCTCAAAGTCAGGAAACTGAGGGGAATCACTGCATTTAGAAATTGTAAGAAATTACCATTTTGTAAATCGAAGAGTATATTGAAAAACGGGACGGCCTAATGTTACATTAGAAAACAACTTCTCCATGTCTGTTTCTAAGTCGAAGGACCATGACATTTTGTAGAAATGAAATGGTTTTATGTGGTCGTCGTGCCAACACGTTGGGAGTCGGCTAACCTCTGCTTCCTTACAGGGGAAGATGATAATGCAGGACAAACTGGAGAAGGAGAGAAACAAGGAGGAGTGTGTGTACGAGTTCAGGGACAAGCTGTGTGGACCATATGAGAAATTCATATGCGAGCAGGTAGGCCCAGGATGTTTAACACTCACCCGTCTGTGCTTGTGGTCACTTGAGTGTTCCAAAAACAAAAGTTGGAGAGCAGAACTGAGCTGGCCCTGGACAGGGGCTCAGCTGCCCTGAGTGTCGCCCATCACTTGGGTAGTATTCACCATGCAAACGTCTGCTCTTGACAGACGCATGACATGAAGGCTGGAAAGGTGAATAGGAACCCTTAGCTTCTATGCTGGTGTCACCCGTGAGGCATGTTCAGCACTGTTAGTAAGCGTCACTGGCCTGTCGCCCTTTCTTTCCTAACTGAAGCTCTGGGTAGATCCAGAAGCACAGCTCTACACAGTACTGGGCTTGAACTCGAAAGATGGGTTTCAATCCCACCTTCACAGTTTAATGCATCATATGACTTTGTCCAAAATCCTCCACCCCTCGGAGACTCGGTTTCTCCAATGAGGAACATGTTCAACATCCAGCTAGATAATACATAATATAAACGGTCCTTTGCAAATCTAAGGCATTGTTTAAGCACAAAGCGTTTTCTAAACCATTGCACAAACACCTGCTGCTGACTGCCTCTGAAGCACCTTGTTGAGAAAAACAAACAAAACATGCTCTTTTAAAGGTAGGCTTCATTGTTTGAAGGGATCATGCGTCCTTGTGTCCTCTAAGGGTTCAATCCTGCTGATTCTGGTTTTATTTATTTTTATTTTTTATGTGTGTGAGTGTGTTGCCTGCATGTGTGTCTGTGTACCACACGCTTGTCGGTTGCTCACAGAGGCCAGAAGAAGGTTTCCCAATCCCTACCGATCCAGAGCACTAAGCTGCCAGGAGTGTTAAACTCAAGAAGCTGTGACCGGAAACAGGAGGTTCCAGGGATGGGATGGGGGAGGCTGCAGCAGGGCCAGCAGCTCCCACTTAGACCCTCTTGGCTTGGAGAGGTGGCTGAGACTGCGCAGCAAACAGTTGTCTGAGCTCACCTCTGCCTCTTGCCTCTTCACAGCGAGAGCGTTTAAAGGAGTCCTGCAACTCCTTCCCAGGAGCCAGGCTGCCTCTGAGCTGGAAATAAATGCCGTCAAGCCACATAAATCAGTGAAAATTAGTAGGAGTCAAAGTAAAGACCCATCTTTCACCACTTGGATGTTTGAGCCAAGGTTCTTCTCGGTGATTTAGAGCCGTATAATTGAGTGATCTGATCTCACTTGCGTCACCCCCCCCTCTCCTTTCCAGACAAAATCCTCTCCCAGGAGGCTGGTTCCCACTGGCCTTTAGCTCCTCTGGCTGGAGCAGGTGTGCGCACCTGTCAGCTTGGCACCCTGATGGATCTTCCTGCTATCTTGGTTGGCCTCCTCCCTGTCTGTCCCTTAATGA
Source organism: Alexandromys oeconomus (assembly GCA_963919705.1). NCBI lineage: Eukaryota > Metazoa > Chordata > Mammalia > Rodentia > Cricetidae > Alexandromys > Alexandromys oeconomus. The sequence continues at coordinate 1,314,545 of CAWTZB010000104.1, read as the reverse complement.
ATAGTCCGCCCCAGGCTAGGTATGAGTTGTGGGTGGGAGATACCATTCTTCACCGATGCTCTCTCCTGTCCTTGCAGAACTGGCAAGGTATGGCCACTTAGGCCCTACCAAAACATCATGTCATCCTGGAATGTGGGCCGAAGAGAACCTTTGACCTCTGAACCGGGGAGAAGATGGATAATGGCATGAAGATTTCCCAGTTTCACAACCTCTGCCAGTCTGAGAACACAATCTACCAGCTGAGTGATGGGTGAGGCAGGATCCAGAGAATTTAGGTGCTTATATTCAAATCAAAATATAAAAATAAAAAATAAAAAACCAAGCCAAACCAAACCACCCCCCCACACACAAAACAAAACAAAATAAAAAAAAAACTAAACCAAAACAAAACCCCACACACAAGAAAGATAAAACAAAACAGAAAAGCAAAACAAAAACTCATGGGGTGTGATGGCATATGTCTTTAATCCTGGCATTCAGGAGGCAGAGGCAAGGGAACCTCTGTGAGTTCAAGGTCAGTCTGGTCTACAGAGTGAGTTTCAAGTCAGAATTATCTAGTGAGATTCTGTCTGAAAACAAAACAAAACAAACTCAAGTGGTGTGGGAGTCCCCTCTGTGTGTTGCTTGTATTAGTTAATGAATAAAGAAAACTGCTTTGGCCTGATAGGGCAGAACTTAGGTAGGTGTAGAAGACAGAACTGAATTCTGGGAGGGAGAAAGGAGAGGGGAGAGACACCATGGAGCCGCCTGAGTCAGTCATGCTGAATCTTTCCCGGTAAGCGTGGCAATGTACAGATTAATAGAAATGGGTTAAATCAAGACATGAGAGTTAGCCAATAAGAGGCTAGAGATGATGGACCACGCAGTGATTTAATTAATACAATTTCTGTATGGTTATTTCAGGGCTAAGCTTTAGCTGGGTGGCCAGGACGAACAAGCGGCCTAGCTCCATACAACACTCAAGTGTTGGGGATACAGTTCAGTGGGAGAATGTTTACCCTGTGTGCTGGTTAGTTTTACGTCAACTTGACACCTGCTGGAGTTATCTGAAAGGAGGGAGCCTCACCTAGGAAATGCCTCCACAAGACCCAGTTGCGGGGCATTTTTTAAATTAGTGATTGATAGGAAGGTTCTAGTTCACTGTGGGTGGTGCCATCTTTGGGCTGGTGGTTCTGAGTTCTATAAGAAATCAGGCAGAACTAGAATTGGTGGCTCACACCTTTAATCCCAGCACTTGGGAGGCAGAGGCAGGCAGATCTCTGTGAGTTCTAGGCCAGCCTGACCTACAGAGCAAGTTCTGGGACAGTCAGAGCTACACAGAAAGACCCTGTCTCAAAATACAACAGAGAGAGAGAGAGAGAGAGAGAAATCAGGCTGAGCAAGCCATGGTGAGCAAGCCAGTAAGCAGCACCTCTCTATGGCCTCTGCATCAGCTCCTGCCTACAGGTTCCTGCCCTGTTTGAGTTCCTGTTTGATTTACATTGATGATGAACAGTAATTGGAAGTGTGAGCCACATAACTTCGCACAGCTAGCTAAAGAAGCAGAAGCTTAGAAAGCTTGGGTGATTTCCTCAAGGTCTCTAGTGTCTGGTGGAGGAGGGGATTCAGTCAAGGCTAGCTCTAGATTCTGAATTGTGTCACTGCATCTGGGCCTTAGTTTTTGAGATGTGAATGATCTCAGACCTCCCTGGCTCTGGTTTTCTCTCTTTTAGAGGTGTCTCTACTGCATTTCTCTTTGATTTTGGTAGGTGAGTGGAAATAATAATATATATAATAAATAAACATGAACTAAAAATGTCAGGTGTGGTGGTGTGCCCCTGTAAACCCGCCCAGTGCTGGAGAAATAGAGATGACAGATCCTTGAAGGTTGCGGGCCAGCCAGTCTAGCTGAGTTGGTGAGCTTCAAACCAAACTGAAAAGAAAAGGTGGAAAAGCAATAAAGACTGTTGATCTTGACCTCTGCCCAACCCCACAGACATAGATGCACAGGTTTACAGATACACACGCGCGCGTGCACACACACACACACACACATACACACACACAGAGGCACTCACACCGACAGACACACACATAGATACACACATACGCACACAGATGGATACACACAAACAGACACTCATATAGGCACAAAGAAAGATAGACATATACACATACAGGCACACAGACAGACAGACAGACAGACACACACACACACACACACACACACACACACACACACACATTCTTCTATCCAAATTTGACTGCCATGATCTTCTCAAAGGGATTCCTTCCTTTCATCCAACCCTCCAGCCCCTCCAAAGATAGGGACTAACATACTGTAAATTGTACAGTGGCTTTTCAGAATAAAAGTCCCGTCCCTGACCCACTGTGTTTGCCAATTTTCTTGGTGTAAATACTCCTATCACGTCCGATTCCCAGACTTCCTTCATTGAAAATAATCAGAGGGAGCCATGAAATAGCAAGAGTCAAGCAGTTCTCCTATACAGACATCACAGACAGAAACAACTCCCCAAAGGTAAGATAACAGTCAGATTTAACAAAATTATTAGGAAGCAACAATATGTCATATTTATTTTTTAATTATGTGTCAGTGTGTAGGGGCATGCACGTCAGTGAGGGGGCCTGAAAAGGACAGAGGACGCGGAGTTCCTGAAGCTAGAGCTACAGGTGATTGTGAGCCCCCCGAAATGGGTGCTGGGAATCAAATTTGGGTCCTCTAGAATATGTACTTTTAACTGCTGAGCCATATTCAGTCCTGCAGCATTCATCTTTCCTTCTTTCTTTCTTTCTTTCTTTCTTTCATTTATCCGTCTGTCCTTCCTTCCTCTCTCCCTCCCTTCTTTCTTTTGTTCTTTCTTTCTTTCTCTTCCTTCCTTTCTTTTTTAGATTTTTAAATTTTTTATTTGTATGAGTGTCTTGCCCGCATGTATGTCTGTGCACCATGTGTGTGCCTGGTGCCTGAGGAGGTCAGAAGTGGGCTACGGATCCCCTGACATAGGAGTCCCTGGCCCTAGAGTTATAGACAGCTGTGAGCCACCCTGTAAGTGCTGGGAATTGAACTTGTGTCCTCTTCATGAGAAACGGATGCTCTTAATCACTGAGCCAGTCTCCAGCCCATAGTATTTGTTTTCAAATACAGTTTGCTTAGTTTTAACTTTTCACAGTTTTAGGTCTTTTGAAAGCATGTGTTTCTGTAAAACTCTTGAGCATTTACTTTTTGGTATCCGCTGGTCAAAGTGTGCCAGCTCCAGGCCAGCCCTAGTGACCCACACTTGCGCACGCAGACAGACAGGCTGTAGCCTGGAAGCTGAGGCATGTGGGGGAAGCTGCCAAATGTCTCGTTGATATATTTGTTTGCTATTCCAGAAACAAGAATTACAGAAGATCCAGTACACTGAACTGAAAACGCATATTTATTTCAATCCCAGGCATTCCTAAACTGGAAATGTTCATGGAGGCCAGTTTCTTGACCAGAAACAAGAGCCTGCCTGGGCTGCTTTTCGGAATGTGGCATTAGTCAGGAGTGTGTTGGGAAATGGATGGCAGGCTTGAACAAAATTTGAGATGAGGTTTTTAATTTATTTTATTTTTTTGAGACAGTTTTACTGTGTGACCCCTGACTGGTCTGGAACTGGCTTTCTAAATGAAGCTGGCCTTGACCTCCCAGAGATTCATCTGCCTCTGCCTCCAGAGTGCCAGAATTAAAGGTGTGCACCACCACCACCTGACTGAGAAGAGTTTAATAAAGTCATATTTACAAAACTACAGGCAGGAATTCAGAGAAATCCTTAGAGAAGGGGAAGTCAGCCAGAATGGGAACCATTGCCATTCCAGGCCTAAGGGGAAGCAGAAGCCATCAGGGAAGAGGCCTGCTCTCCAGGAGCTGCGGCTGTTGTCAGTCTGAGGCCTAACCTGGCAGGAAGCTGGGACATAAAGTGCTGAAGCTGTGGTCCTTGTGTCCTTAGTATCTGCCAGGGACTTTCTTCATGATGTAAATACACTCGCCAGTTCCTCTCTAGAAACTTCGGGTAAAGCCACTCTGTTTGCTTGCTTGTTTGTCTTGAGAAATGGTCTCGCTATGTAGCTCTGGCTGACTGGAAGCTCACTATGTAGACCAGGCTGGCTTGAGTTTACAGAGATCTGCCTGCCTTTGATTCCCAGAGCTGTGATTGAAAGTGTGCACCACCATGCCTGGCTTCTCCCTTTCTATCTTGGAGACAGGGCTTTACTATGCATCTCAGGATGGGTTGGCCTGGAACTTGCTGTGTAGTGAACCCATTGAAGAAATGCATGAGACAGTGAGTTCATTCATTTATTTAATACCAAGAGTGAAATGGTTGGACTAGAAGGATGCTAAGAGCTTCTGGAAGGGCAGAGATATCTTTTAGCTCATTGCAGGTAGTAACTTCCTTCACAGAAAGTCAAGGTAAATGCTTCAAAAACAAGTAATTTTTGCATTGGTGAAATGGCTCAGAGAATAAATGTTGTGGGGATAACCTTTCTGTACAATGTGAAGACTGTCTCTGCCAATGTGCCTTCTGATTGGTTCAATAAGGAGCTGAATGGCCAAAAGCTAGGCAGGAGAGGAAGGCAGGACTTCCTGGCAGAGATAGGAACTCTGGGAAGAAGAGAGGCAGGATTCGCCAGCGAGAGGCAGAGCAAGTCAGACATACAATATGAAGGAGATGTAACGAGCCACATGGCAGAATGTAGATTCATATAAATGGGTTAATTTAAGTATAAGAGCTAGTTGAAGCCAGGTGGTGGTGGTGCATGCCTTTAATTCCAGCACTCAGAAGTGAGTTCTAGGACAATCTCCAAAGCTACAGAGAAACCCTGTCAGAGAGAGAGAGAGAGAGAGAGAGAGAGAGAGAGAGAGAGAGAGAGAGAGAGAGAGAGAGAGAGAGAGAGAGAGAGATTTTGGAATAAGCTTAAGCAAAGGCCAAGCTTTCATCATTAATAAAAAGTCTCTGTATCATTATTTGGGAGATGGAGGTCTAAAGAAAGTCTGACCACAAGTACAGACGCTTCCTGCCAGGCCTGGCATACTATGGTAAGAAAGAACCAATTCTTGCAAGCTGCCCTTTGACCTCCACATGTTTGTTGTGGCTTGTGTGCTTGCTAAATTTCAATAAAGGTAATTTTCCTCCTTCCCCTTTCCTGCCCCTCGGAACCTCCTCCACCCAACCTCTCTTTTCTTCCCTCTCTCCTCTTTCTCCCTCTCCTCCTTCCTCCATCTCCTTGTCTTTTTCTTTCTTCATTTTCTTTTTTTTGTTCTTTCCTGTGAAACCCAACAAACCAGAATTCAGTCCTCTGACTCCCCCGCCCTGCTCCCAGCCCCACAAGACCAAAGATGGGCTTGTGAACACCTGCGCTTGAAGGCAGGTCTCTCCAGAAGAGGAAATTCCTGATTCCCTACAACTTCACCTGCATAGGTCTTGTCCTTCTTTCCATATTCTCATTCCTACATCCAGGATGCTGGAGGAAACCTATTATCTCCCAAAAGGAAAACATTGTCCACTAAGCTAGAGGTTGTGACGGGGGTGAGAGAAATGTGCCCGGTCCCCACTGAAATTTTTCTCTATCTGGAATGCCAGGAACACAGCTCCACTTGCTAGCGTCATTCTGGATGGGCTCTGGCCACGACTGGGCTTCTGTTCTATTCCTAACACCTCCGGCCAGTTGTTTGGAAGGCACAGTTGAGGAACTGCTCACAGACCTTGGACATCATGTAAGAGATGTGTTTGCATGTAGGGGTGATGGTCACAAGGACAAAGGTCATGGCGATGGCTTCACTCAGCTGGTGCTAGAAGGCAGTTTATGGGAACCCTTAACTCCTTATAGACTGGACTCGCAGATGCTAGAGGCTTAGGAAGCAAACCCAAGGCAGGAGGGAAGCAGCTGTGGCCTCCCCCCTCCCCCCGCCCCGGCTCCTTGGTCCATTGCCTGGTATAATAAGAAATCCTGACCTTAGGAATGTCTGCACGTGACACTGGTGTGAGCCGGTGCAGAGCTGTGTGTGACGTACGAGCACTGGGAGACAATGCACGCAGGGAGATGAATCCAGAAGGGCTTAGAAACAATTCCTTCACAAGAAGGCCTAGACGCAGGGACTGAAAGAATCTGAAAGACGATGAATTCTGAAACAAAAGTCACTAGACCTTCAGAGACTTCCCTCAGTGCCTGCATCCACACCCCCTACAATGGGGTAGTTTCATATGGACCTCTGGGAAGAAGAGTTGGAATGAGCTGAGAACCTCCTACGGGTGGTTTGCACTTACAAAGCAGACCTCTAAAGTCTGAGAGGCCCTCCTCCAAAAGACAAATGTTCAGTGGTCAGGGGACCGTCCCTCTTCTCCCTTTCCTGAGAGAAAAGAGAAGCCATGTAAGTCTCTGGATCCCTCTCTGGTAATGTCTCACCCCACCGCGCTCACTGTGTCGTTCAACGGGCACTTCCCATAGACACATGGAGGCTGCGGAGCAATGTCCAGTGTCCAAAGAGCTCTTCAAATGCATAACCACATTTAATTTTCATAACTAATCTGTGAGATAAAATGAGGCAGGTGTATTATTCCTTTACAAACAAGAAATGAAGTTGAGGGCCTGGAGAAATGGCTCAGTGCTTAAGAGGACCTGGGTTCGAGCCCAGCACCCACATGGTGGTTCACAACTCTCTGTAACTCCAGTTTCAGGGGATCTGACGCCCTCACACAGATGTTCATGCAGGCAAACCATCTATGTACATAAAAAAAGGAATCAAAAGTAAAAGAAATGAAGTTAAAGAAGTTAAGTAATTTGTCTTAGTTCGCAGCAATATTAGGCCGAGCAGACAAGACTGGAGTTCAGTCACCCTATCACAATACTCCCTCCTGGTCTGCCCTCGTCTCCAGACACAGGGAGCAGACAGTCTATCTGTTTGTCTTTATTTCTTTTTTTTTCTTTCTGATTTTGTCTTCATAAGAGCCAGAGAAATGGCTCAGTGGTTAAAAGTGCCAACTGCTTCTTCAGAGGACCATGGTTCAAATCTCAGTATACACGTGATGGCTTACAACCATGTGTACTTCCAGTTTCAGGGGATCTGATGCCTTCTTCTGGTCTCTTAGGGTAACAAGCATGCACTGGCCATATATTATATACATTCAGGCAAAACACACACGCGTGAAACAAATGCATACACTTTTTAAAATTTCAAGTTTTTTTGTCTCCTGACAAACATGTGTTCACAGAGCAGAAACTTCATCTTTCATTACTAGCATTGCCCCAATGACTGTAACCGTGCTTAATGGCATGGTGTTGACCAGGGGAATCAGGGAAGTGGACCGGATGCTACCAGAAGGTGGGGCTCTAATGTGGATTTCTTGGCGTCTCTCAGCTAAACAATAGGACAGTAAATGTAATTGGTAAGAAAAAAAAAATACCTAATATCCACGGGGCGTGATGACTCATGACATCACCACCTGCAAGGTAGCATGTCCCAAGGAAAAGGGTCTCCCACATTGCTCCCAGAATTCTCAGGACTGGCTCTGTTCTTTGCCCTTCTTGTTACCTTCAACCCCCGAGCCTCAGGGTGAAGACATTTGCCCAGAAGTCTGGCCTGTATCATTGTGATTTAGGAAGTGGGCCTTCCGGAGCCCCAGAACAATGTCTGTATCTCCTCACGCTCACACGGCCACCAGAAATCATTAAATGGTTTGTTTCTCTTGGCAGCCTCCACCCCACAGTTCCTCATGTGTGTGTTGCTTTCTTCAATTTTCCCCTCTACAAAATCTGGTCATGTTTAATAACAATAAATCAGAGAAGAGATCACAGCCTGGAAGAAAAGTCTGGGCCAGCCAGTGTTTCCACATCTGGGGCCCAGTCGGGTCGAAGCGACGACAATTTCTAATAAATGTTAATGGAGAGCCTCCTCAGATTCATACACGCTGGCCATAATTTACCCTGTCTCCATGCCAGACGACCTTTGAACATCCAGAACACACCAATCACAGCCCCAGCTACGGCCCTGGATTACTTCCTGCATACGAAGTGGAAGAGAACAGGGTTTGTTACTGTTTGCGCATCTCCATTTTCCCTGCCCTGGCTCTTTCTCCACAGGCTCACAAAGCCCCTTCTCCCACACCCAACTTTGAGGAGGCCTCCTTGGGTGAGGGATGTAACTCTGAGGAGGCCTTCCATCTGGACGTCCAAGCTACCCCTCTTCCTTGGCTCCTGGGAGCCTCTGTGCATCCTTCTTGTTCTTTGCTACCCAGCAGCCACGCTGTCCACACCTCCCTCCTAACTCAGCCGTCTGCAAGGCTGGCTTTGACCTTCGGCTTCTCTTTTCCTACAACCGTCACCCTTCCATTGGCCTCTTGCAGTTCCCAGCTCCCACTCCCCTCTCAAGACTCTGTCCCAAGTTTCTAACTGGGGCTGAGCACTTTGGTTAGATTCCAACTGGCACCTAACAATCTACTTGTCCAAATTACCACATTGCCTCTCTCAAACATAGGTAGCATCTTCCACTAATTGTCATATCTTGTAAGACAGTCCTCTTCCTCCTCCTCTCTTTCCTTGTTTCTCCTTCTCTATGCTGAGGATAAACTCTGGGCCTTGCATAGACTGGGTAAGTGCTCTATCAGTGAGCTACACTATCAGTGGGTATGTGTGTATGTGTGTGTGTATGTGTGTGTGTGTGTGCGTGCATGTGTGTGTGTCTGGTGCCCTCAGGGACCAGAAGAAGGAAATCAGGAAATTTAGAACTGTAATTATGGATGGTTGTAAGCTGTGCTGGGAATCAAACTCTGGTCCTCTAGAAGAGCAGCAAGTACTCTTAATCTGTGAGCCATCTAACCAGCCCCTGTTGTTCTGAGACAGAATTTAATGTCGTCCAAACTGGCTTGGAACTTGCTATATATATGACCTGGCCCTAAGACACTGTTCTTTTGTGTGGGGTTGGGTGTTTGTTTGTTTGTTTGTTTGTTTTTGAGACAGGGTCTTCCTATGTATTTATGGCTGGCCTGGAACTTGCTAAGTACACCAGACTGGCCTTGAACTCACAAATGTCTGCTTAGATGCTGGCTTCATTGTGTCTCTGCCTAGCACGAGAGTCTTGAGTGGCCTCTCGCTGACATTGTTACTCAATGGTTTATAATTAGGTGTGACTTTTGGCAAATCGCAGTAAGTGCTGAGCATGTGTGTCCACTCAAATGCACACATTGAAAGCCTAGTCCCTAGGGTAGCAGGATCAGGAGGCAGCCCCTTCGTGAGTTGATCTCAGGCCTTCTGAACTATTTTAGTGCCTTAGGGAAAGAGGCTCTAGGGAGCTAACTTGTCCTTTCCACTGTGCGGTCACACAGCTAGAAGGTGGGCACCATTTAGGAGGAGGCGTGCCCTCCTCAGACACTGACTTTGCAGGCTCTTGGTCTCAAACCCTAGGAGGGTTCTCCAACCAGCCCTTGAGGTAAGGAGTTTCCTTCCTGCTCCGTTAAAATGACAAATTGGTACATGAGCAGTTAATGAAAGATGCTGGAAATGTCCGTGGAGATCAGAAAAATCGCCGCTCGGAGCTGACAGCCAGGCCATCTGCATTCCCGCATTTCTATTAATTCCTTAACAATGAATGACAGGAGCGTCTAGAGGGTTAACAGCTTAATTTAATCTCAGAGATTCCTTCCTGGAGCACTGAGAATTAGAAAGGCATTTTACTAAACATTCTACGCACACCTGGTTTTTCCCAACTTGACGCACTGGATGTCTCTTCCGGACCACGCAGCCCCTTCTCACACAGAGGCTCCGAATACTTCCCACAAATTGCCCTTAGGCTCACTGAACCACCAGAGTTCAACCTGGTGGTTCAACTGAAACGCCTAGTTTCTCAACATTTGGTGTCTTACTTGTAAGTCACCCTAAATGTTGGTTTACGCCATTTCCCTGGTGGCTTTCCCTATTGGGAGTAAATATTTTTTCCTAAACAGGAAAGGCACAAAAGCTTTAATTTTTATTTATTAATTATCCTCTCTCTCTCTCTCTCTCTCTCTCTCTCTCTCCCTGCCATGCCTGTCATGGCCTGTGTGTGGAGGTCACTACTTTGTGAGGGCAGCTCTTGGCTTCTACTTTACATGGATACTGGGCATGGAACTCAGGTCACTAGGTTTTTGTGGCAAACACCTTTATCAAATGAGGCATCTGACCATCAATTTTGAATCCCCACCCAAGCACGAACTATTATTTGGAGACATTATTTCTAATCTCCATCCTTTCATTTGAAGAAGAGCGAGGCCTGCAAATGTTTAGTTGCTTGTAAGACTGTCTAAACAACTAATGCTAAAGCCCCAAACAGAACTCGGGTCTTCTCACTCCTTAGGGAACAACTCTGGTTGGAGATAGAGGCCTAGGAAAAGGTCCAGAGTCTTGTCCTGTAGAAGTGCAGTGTTTGTAGGGAATGAGCAAACATGCCAGGTATTTCTGTCCTTGTGTCCTACAGAACATTCTAGAGCCAATCATTATACTATCTAGTCCTAATAGATTAGGTATACTTATAATCCCAAGTTCTTGTATAAATAATAGTTTTCTTACGATTTTTAAAATATATCAAAACACAGAGGTAGTTGAGAGACTACTTAAAGCCTCAATAAACATTGCATATAAAATAAGGTGTGTAGAGGTTTTATTTTGAGTCCTCAGTTCAAAATTGGAGCAGTGGACCAAGCTCATGTTTTTCTTTTTTGTGTTTTGTTAATTGGTTGGTTGATTTTTATTTTCCTTGGTGCTGGCTTTGAGCCTTCAGGTTTGTTGCCATTGTTGAAGCTTTTTTTTTTTTAAACCCCTTTTTTCTAATTGTTTTATAGACAGTCTCCCACTGTATCCTGGGCTGGCCTGGAACTCACAATCTTTCTGTCTCTGCTCCCCAAATGATGGCATCACAGGTGCACACCGCCACATCAGATTGAAGCCATTTCCTATGCAACTGTGTCCGTAGACATAGAAGAAAGCGTAGGAACCTCCTGCATATTTATCCCTTTGACTAGAAGGACCACCAGGACCTCTTCTGACTCCTCAGAGGCCAGAACTGAGTCATGTGACCATCTCTAGTTGCAAGGAAGCCTAATAAAGCAAGAGTCTAGTATTTGCAGTCTCCGTAGGAGGTGCGATTGACAATCTGATAAGGCGTAGAACACCACACAGCTAAGGACCCAAACGCAGCCGTTCCTTTATACACTGCTTCCTTTTTATCTGCCCGAGTCGTTTGCTTCATACCTGTGGTTCTAGCTCCTGAAACCACATCCTCCCACCAAGGCAGGAAATATAAGTGAAGATCAGGGCCATTGAGAGGTGTTTCGTTAACTTGTCCGGTGACTGTAGATGTCTTTGCAAACAGCACACTGTTTGTCTGCGTTCTAATTTCTCTGCTCTGACCCTGTGAGCCAACCTCATGGCATATGAGCCTTCATCATACCCTGAACAAGAGAGACCTCCCATTCTCCAGCATCTGTCTTCACCTCCCAGGCCCCGAGGCTGCAGGTGTTTGTTTGTGTTTGTCCTCTCAGAGTGCTCTGGTGACCCTGTGTCCCCAACAGACAGACTGGGCTCTGCTGCTGGAAGGGTGGGGGATGGGAAGCAGGAATAGACTCAAGAGGGCAGAACAGGAGTGGAAAACCCCAATCACGTAGGCACCGAGGGTCTGCCAAATAATAAAGGGACCATCAGATAAATTAATCGCATCAGGATTGGATCCTGGCAAAATTTGGCATTAAAAGATAGCCTTTGGTTAATGAGTGAATACTGTTAATACAAGATCTAGAAGAAATATAAAAAGAACATAAATCTTCCCAAAAAGGAAATGGGGAAGAATAGAACAAGTGAAGAAATAAAAATATGTTAGGACATATAAAAAGGCCAGTAGAAGACTGGAGAGCTGGCTCAGCGGTTAGGAGCACTGAATGTTCTTCCAGAGGACCTGAGTTCAATTCCCAGCACCCACATGGCAGCTCACAGCTGTCTGTAATTCAGTATCTGACACCCTCACACAGACATACATGCAGGCAAAACACGAATACATACAAAATAAAAAAGTAAATAAAATAAAAGACGAGTAGATGCATTAAAGAACTTACTCTTAACAAAAATCAAGCAAATATTAATTAAAACAATATACCATTTCTGTCAAGTTGACAAGATTTCAGTAGGTTCTAAAAAATAATATCTAATGCTTTCGAGAAGATCTCCTAGTAATTGATCCCTTTTCACTATTTTATGTGTACACTTGTTTTGCCTGCATGTATGTCTATATACAACCTGTGTGCCTGGTACCCACAGAGACCATACAAGGAACTAGACTTACAGATGGTTGTGAACTACCATGTGAATGCTGGGAATTGAACACAGGTCCTTTGAAAGAACAGTCAGTTCTCTCTTCTTCTCCTCTTTCTCCTTCTCCTTTTCCTCTTCCTCCTCCTTCTTTCTCTGCCTCTTCCTCCTCTTCTCCTTCTCCTTCTCCTCCTTCCCCCCTTTTCTAGTTTATCTAGACAGGGTTTCTCTGTGTAGCTTGGTTGTCCTGGAACTCACTTTGTAGACCAGGCTGGCCTTGAACTCACAGAGATGCACCTGTCTCTGCCTCCTGAGTGCTTGGATTAAAGGTGTGCGCCGCCACCACCACCAGGAGCCAGTGGTTCAAATGGATGAATCACTTCTCCAGCCCTCACCACCTAGCTATTTTTTTTATATGATTTTTCTGTACTGCAGGAGCTGAGCAGTTAAATTCTATGTTTTCAGGCTTCTGTGTAGCCAGGATTCTGAATATAAATTGGAGTCTAACAATTAAGTTCAGTTTCTTGAGATTTAACGACACTGCTGCTATCCAGAAGCCTTAACCACTGCCTTTGCAGTCTGAGCTCTCTGGCAAGCAGTTGGGTTCCACATTAACTTCTGGGGTGACTTGAAAAGGTCAAAGACAGAGTCCCATCTATTGGCTCTGGGGAACGAAGCATTTTCGTTCCATCTTTGATTCTGGCGTCATGGCCTTGTACAACAGTCACCCAGGCCTTTGAACACCAGCTTCCTCATCTAGTGAATAAAACCGTTTATCTGATGATAATCCTCCCATTTCCAATGGATTAGATCCATACTAATCAAATACAGCATTGACTCTTTTATAAGAAAGTCTATCAGCAGGAGAGCCCAAACTCCTCTGACCCCAAACTTTGGATGTAGGAACTGTAGAGGCCACGGAAGAACACCTCTTACTGGCTTGCTCCTCGTGGATTGCTCAGTCTGCTTTGTTTGTTTGTTTTTGGCTTTTGTTTTTGTTTTTGAAGACCAGGTTTCTCTGTAGCTTTGGAGCCTGTCCTGAAACTAGCACTTGTAGACCAGGCTGGTCTCGAACTCACAGAGATCCGCCTGCCTCTGCCTCCCAAGTGCTGGGATTAAAGGTATGCGGCTTCAGCCTGCTTTCTTATACAACTCAGAACATATGCCCAGGGGTGACACTGCCCACAGTGAGCTGGGTCCTCCCACATCAAAAAAGTTTGACTAATTCACTAGATCATGGTAGAGAGCACACACTCAGTGCCAGCCGTGGCTGTTGATTTCCTCAGGGTTAGGGATGGAGCCCCAAGACCTTGCATATGACACACAAGGGCTTACCTGCCATAGAACAGCATCTTTCTCAGCCTTCAGTGTCAATATCTAAACGCTTCGCGATTAAAGCTCTGTGATTCTTATATATGCTGGTGGCTGATATTGTTTCAGAACTCCTCAGTTCGAGGCCCTTAAATTTCTCCTTCCCAAGCCCTACCTAGCCCGAATGCCCACATAATGTGGTCACTATTTAAAAATGGCTCTATTAAACCAAGGAGCTGTTTCTTATTCAAGAGAAAAGCCATTGTTAAAATAATCACATCATTGTATTAACCCTGGATGACCTCATTATTGCTCACAAGGTTAGCTACCTCGGGATGATCAGTTTGAAGAAAGAGCAAACGTGGAGAAGAAAGAGAGCCTAGGACTGACAAAATTCGACCGGAAGAGAGGTCCCAAGAAAGATAAGATTAGCTGAGGTGCCAAGGTAGAGCCCAGCAGCAAACTTGGAAGCAGCATTCATTCATTCATTCATTCAAACAACAAGCATTCACCAAGCCTATGTAATATGATAGGCACTGTGATATGCTATGGATACAGAGAAGGATAACAGTTTTGGCTCCTAAAGCTGATACGATGCTATTGGGAAGGGAGAGGACTACATGAAACATTGCCAAGAAAGTAATATCATGGATACTTATTGTAGATACACAGACAGAGACATGTACACACATGCATACACACACATCTTCAATATCTGAACACAAGAAGGGGTGGTCGTTTCCTCCCAGAGATGTCAGAACAAGCTCTTCTGGGGAAAGAGGGGGCTGCTGATGACAGGAGACGGAATGAGCACATGGCAGCTAAATCACGGTCTTTATCTACAGACTTAGAGGAAGGGGGCTGGGAAATAGCTTAATTATTTTTTAAGTTTAAAAACAGTATCGTATGTGTGCATGTTGTGCCCGTGAGCATGTGCACACCATTGTGCACATGAGGAGGTGAAAGGGCAATCCACTATGTGGATTCTAGAAGCTGAGCGCAGGTTCCCAGGCTGGAGCGCAGGTTCCCAGGCTGGAGCGCAGATTCTCAGGCTGGAGCGCAGGTTCTCAGGCTGGAGCGCAGGTTCTCAGGCTGGAGCGCAGATTCTCAGGCTGGAGCGCAGGTTCCCAGGCTGGAGCGCAGATTCTCAGGCTGGAGCGCAGGTTCTCAGGCTGGAGCGCAGGTTCCCAGGCTGGAGCGCAGGTTCTCAGGCTGGAGCGCAGGTTCTCAGGCTGGAGCGCAGGTTCCCAGGCTGGAGCGCAGGTTCTCAGGCTGGAGCGCAGGTTCTCAGGCTGGAGCGCAGGTTCCCAGGCTGGAGCGCAGGTTCCCAGGCTGGAGCGCAGGTTCCCAGGCTGGAGCGCAGATTCTCAGGCTGGAGCGCAGGTTCCCAGGCTGGAATGCAGGTTCCCAGGCTGGAGCGCAGCGCTTTATCCCCAGAGCCATTGCACTTTCGGAAAGATTTCTTTCTTTCTTTCATGTGTATGATTGTTTGCCTGTGTGCACATCTGTGTTCCACATGCATGCCCGGGAACCACGGAGGTCAGAGAAGTGTGTCAGATCCCCTGGAAGTGAAGTCACAGACGATTGGGAGCCATTGTTGAGTGGGTGCTGGGCACCGAATCTGGATCCTCTACAAGAACAGAGAGGTCTATTAACCACGTCTGGCTCCTATTTCATGATAAGAGGTAGGAAATACTTTCTTTGGGATTGGATAGTGAGACAAAAATAAATTTATACAGAGCCAGAGGCAGAGTCCCTTTTAACTCCTCCAGCCATTGACAGACAAGTCGCCTACCCAGCACTCTGGACACAGCAGCACCATTTGGTAGAGCTGAACTCTGTGGATGCGGATCCTGGCTCTGCACGTTGGGGAAAGTACAGGTATGCCTGGTCTTAGCTTTCTTCATTGCAGAGTGGGGATGGTCATCTCTAGCTCTCGGAGCTGAAGGATGAACTGAAAACGCCTAGAAAGCTCTTAGCAGTTGTAAGAGTTACTCTGCGTCTTCTAAGATGTCTCTATGAAACAGAGACTGCCCAGTAATTCCAGCTCTTTTGTGGCCAGGGCCCATGCTCAGAACATCCAGGATGGAACTGTTCCTAAGAATCCTTATCCACATTGCAAATTAATTGTGTTTTAAGGGAGCATCAGCTTTTAGGACGTTCATTTCCTGTGTACGTGCAACATGGAGTGCAGGATGTAAAAGCTTTACACACTTCTCAGGGACATGGAGTCATCCCAGCCAAGTTCTGCTGTAGCAGCCTCATTGCTGTAAAAGTCTTAGATTGCTAAGGTGCCCGACACAAAGGAAAGGAAAGCCACTCCAATTAAACCAGGGACGGAGAAGGAGACCGCTCACCCTTTGTCCCTTTGTCCTGTCCCTGAGTAGTTCTGAGCCTCTTCAGGAATGCTGAGGCTTCTAGGAACACACATCTGAGTACACTGATCCCCTCTAACAACCTCATTTTGTGCATTTCCTTTTGTAAAACTTGGCACTTCATATTTCTATTGATTTAGCTGTCTTATTTTCTTTTTTAAATTATAGGTTTCTCGAGGGCAGGAACTTTTTTGTTTAAATAAAAAACAATTTAGTGAACTTTCTCTGCCTGTGAGTATTTAAGGCCTTGTTAAAATCCTCCTGTTATTGCCAGAAATGATCAGGGACTTTAATTATATATAAACATTCTTTATTGAATCTCTGAAAACTGACTTCATAGAACCATGGAATTCTCAGCTTGAAGGGACCTTAGAGAACATATGCTTTCACACTCTAATTTCCTGGATGTAGAAACCAGGGCCCAGATAAGTGATTAGGTTGATGTCATGTACGAAGTTAATGGTGGCACTGGGACAAGAGTACTGGATGCCTGGTTCCCAGCTTAGGGCCATTCCAACTTCAGACAGGAGGCTGTACATACGCTGTTAGAGAACTGTGGGTTTATATTTCTGAGAACACACTTCAGCTGCCCGTAAATCGCCTTCTCTCTCTCTCCCATCATTACACGAGGGTTGTTATTGGAACCCAGGACCTCTGTTTTATTAGATGTTATTTTTTAAATTATAAAATTACAAGGCACTGACACGAGGAGGTGTCCACAATACAGAAATGAAACACAACTGTAAACTCACCCAAAGCCTTGGGCAATTCCCCGAGGGCTAGCGGGGCATGTTTTTCTATGATCACACTTGATTTATTTGTCTCAGGAACGCCCGAGTCCTTCATGATGTGATAATCACATGTAATTCATACAAGATGACGCTAACATTTCACATCCCTGCCTGAAGAGTTTTAGATATACACTCTCCCGTTCTCTTTAACTCCTGCACACCATTACAAAGCATAAATAAATCATCATTTATTTGCCAGACCTTTATTGACAGGATTAGTGTTATCTCCAATTTCTTAAAAAAAAACCTTCCTTTTGTATCAAAGTGATCATTTTTGTGAGATGATTTCCCAGAAGTGACATTTCCGGGCCATATTTTGAGATAATTTATGATATCCCTCTGCAAATTTTTTTTTCTGTTGCTGAAACCGAAATGAATAAATGCCAACGTCTGTACATAACTGTATATTCTGTTAAGTTTTTCTAATATAAATGAGGTTATTTTAAAGGATCGTTTATTTTTAGTATATGTGCATGGATGTTTTGGCCGCACACATGAATGTGCACTCTACATGTCTGCTGGCCAGGAGAACCAATGCCCTCTTCTGGTTTCCAAGGCCAGGTTGATCTCTGTGAGTTCAAGGACAGACCTGGTCTACAGAGCCAGTGCAAGTTCCAGGACAGCCAAGGCTACATAAAAACCCTGTCTCCAAAACCAAACAAAAACAAAACCAAACAAACAAAAAGTCCTCAGTAAAAGGGCTGGAGGGATGGCTCACTGATTAAATGCACTCACTGCCCTGGCAGAGGACTCGGGTTTGACTCCCAGCATTCATATCAGGTAGCTCACAATCTTGAACGCCAGCTCCAAGGAATCTCACACCCTGTACTGACAGACCTGCATAGTCCCATAAACATGTGTGCAGGTGGTGCACATAAGCTGATGTAGCCTCACACACACACATATGCACACACACAAATCATTCTTAAAGCCCTCAGTTGAAACACACGAGTAAACTACTTAAAACGGGACAGGAACTTAACTACAGCAGAGATGGCTAGACATTGACTGAGCAAAACCAGCTGGCCCTCGCCCTGATGTCTGCTGGAGAGAACACCAGTTTTCCTGTCGGAAGCTATCTCCATGCCCACGGGCCCTTCCCTCTTACACTGCTCCCGGGGAAAATGTATGCCCCCTATTCTGAGATGGGATACCCTTGGGGACACTTCCAGATAGAGGTAGAGAGCACCCAGGAACGTAAGCAAGTTTTGTTAAAAATCTTCCTGAGATGGTTTGCTTATATCTCTGGGGGGGGGGGGGGGGGGGGACGGGGACGGGACTGTGCCATTGTTTGCCTTAGGGAGAAGGAAGGAGAGGATTCTGGAACAACTATCTATCTGAGCTGCAGATGTGGGCCTTTTGGAGCAGTTAAACCGGGTGGGAAGACATGAAGCAGAAGGCACTTTTTGCTTCTGGAGCCAGAGGTTGCTGTTCTGGTGTGCTGTGCGGTCTGCCCTCAGGAGTCATTGCCAGTACGGAATGCGGCGGGGGAGTGGCTGATGACAGGCAATATTTTCCTGGGTCACAGTCCTTTTCCTTCTCTGCACACCAGAGTCATGTCCGTGCTCATTTTTTTCCGCTTTTCAAAGTAATCATGGATGCGTTGGCCAAACATCACATCTTATTTGGCTTTATGGTCATTTGTTGGGCACCTACTACACGTGTGGACGGCCCCGAGGACAGGAAGCTAACCAATACACACTTCTCTGCAGAAAGTCATGGGTTCCTTGGGAAACGGCTTCATCCTTTGCTACCCAACCCTTCCCAACCGCAGGCTCTTGGGAGCAGTAGCTGGCGGTGTGTGCGGCTAGCAGATGCCTGGCCTGTCGCACTGTTTCCATGGGCTGCTGGCTCCAAAGGGCCCTCAGAAAGCTTTGGGGCCTGGGTTATGTTTGGCTTCAGCCTTGTGAGACCTCATTTCTAGACTGTGTATTATGTTAGTGGGACCCAGAGAGATTTATTTCCGTGACCTTTTCGGATGTGGAAACCAAGCAGGGGGGAGGGGGGCAAATCAGCTCCGAAGCGGTTAATTTTACTAGCTCCTAAATTGATAAGCGGTGGGACGTCAGTCTGAAATGAACTCGCCTTGTTCGACGGGGTTCTAAGACAGCGGAACTCAATCAGCAGCGGGCCGCACGGTTCAAGGCTGCAATTCATCCCGCCGTGCCTCTGAAAAATGGGAGGTGACAGTTCATTTTGCCAGTGGTAACAGTCTGTCGGTCTCGCTCGCTGCTTCTCCTGTCGATTGCCTGGCTGAGGTGAAGCTCAGCTTCGAGACACCCTCGTTTGGTATTCCACTCAGCTGAGCAGGACAATCCCGGGACCCAAGGTGTGCAAATCTTTCCGCCCTAAAGCTCATCTCCTTGCCTTCTCCGAAGCCCCGAACCGCTCATGCCTGATCGTGGGTCCCAGGAGACATCTTCCACTTCCCGTACCTCGGTTCCCCCTCTAACTTCCACTTCCGGTGGGTTAGGCCGCCTATCTTCTTTGGGACCCTGTGAAACAAAGCTTACATTACCCTCCCGACCGAGGTTAGTGGGCCAAGGAGAGATAAAGGCACAGGTGCCAGAGGCGGTCCTGGGGTGGAGCCCAGAGCCTGGGCCTTGCTCTGCAAGCAGTCAGCTCCTAAGCTCTACAGCGCCAGGGTTTGAAAAAAGCCTCAAGATGTGAGAGCCCAGGGAGACAGGAGGGAGGGTTGACGCTGTGTGTACTTCATCCTCAACTGCCCTCCCTCCCCACTACTGTCTACTTCTCTAATAACAGCACCCTTGCAATCAAGCAAGTTTTTATTAAAGTTCTTTGCTTTAATAAATTTGAGCAGAGTGCAGACATTGTTAGGAAATACTTCTAAAGTTTTAATGGGGAAAGGAGCTGCTTGAAATTTATTCTTGAAAGGTTCAGGGAAATTATATACATATGTACACACATACTCATATATACTAAATATACATATTATATACATATACATAAAATAATAAACATGGCAGAAATTAGTGATTGATGGATCCAATTAATGATATAAAGAGGCCTATGTGTTATAGAAACTTTTTGGTAGGTTTGAAATTATTTAAAAATGACCAATTAAAAAAATCTGAACAGATTGACCTTGTAATACTCAATAAACATTTTAAAAATTACTCATTTTGAGGGCTTGAGAGACGGCTCAGCACTTAAGATCACAGGTTGCCCTTCCAGCGAACCTGAGTTCCATTCCTAGCACTTGTTTGTCAGCTCACAACGTCTGTAATTCTAGTTCCAGGGGGTCAGTTGTCATCTTCTGGCTTTTGCAGGCACCAGGCATGTGAGTGGTGGACAGACTCACATGCAGGCAAAGCATCCACACACATAAAATAAAATTATTTTTATTTCCCAGGTATGTGTGTGTGCACGCATGTAAACATGTGCACATCCACATCCCCACACATGTGGAAGCCTACTGGTGATGTCCAGCATCATCCTCAATTGTTCTTTCTTTATGAGGCGGTGGCTCTCACCCAAAGCCAGAGCTGCACTCTTTCTGGGTTGGCTGGCCCTGGGGATCCCCTGTCTCTGTCTTCCTATGCTGGAATTACAGACATGCTGCCACACCCACCTGGACTTTATGTGGGCTCTGGGTTTCTGAACTCTTGCTTGCTTAATAGGATTTTAACTATTGAGCTGGCTCCTCAGTTCAGTGAGCATTTATCGAAGGCCTCCTATGAGTGATGGATATAAAATGATAAATAAGATAGGAAAGATCTTGCAGTTGGGGAAGACAAGAAGTAGGAGACATGCAGTTACAGATGGGCTATGAGCTTCAGCTGACAGGTGCCTAGCGCAGCAGGAACAGACGAGAGGTTTGCAATGAGGCTTGGGCAGAAGTGGTGTTTTAAACTGTGACTTGAAGTGTGAGTGGGATCTCTGCCAATTGGAGACCAGTTCATCTCAAATCCATCTCTCAGGCCAACCAGGGTCACACAGTGACCCTGTCAAAAAGAAAATAAAGATAAGAAAAGACAGGGTGAGGGGACCATGCAGAAAGAGGGACCGGGGAAGAAAGTAACTCAAATGTAGTGGAGATGGCGGTGATGATGGAGATGGTGGTGATGCTGATGGTGGTGATGGTGATAGTGATGATGATGATGGTGGTGATGGTGGTGATGGTGGAGATGGCGGTGGTGATGGTGGTGCTGGTGACAAGTTTCCTCTGTGTAGCCCTGCCATCCTGGAACTCGCTCTGTAGACTAGGCTGGCCTTGAACTCACAGAGCTCCTCCTGCTTCTGCCTTCTGAGTGCTGGGATTAAAGGTGTGCACCTCCACTGCCTGACATAATTACTGTTTCTACTGTGTGTGGATGTGCAGGTGAGGGTCTGCATGCGTGCACGTGTGATACATGTACATGAAGGTGCCTGCAGAGAGGGAGGTGCCAGGTTTCCCTGGAACTGAGTTATGGAGGGTCACGAACAACCCAAATGGGTGCTGGGAATTAAACTTAGGTCTTCTGAAGAGTACTCAGTGCTTTTACCCCATGAACCATCTTCCTAGACTCTCCCCCCTTTTAAGGAGATCCTTGGGTACAGGATAGAAAACGGGTGTCTAGGAGCATTAGCTACTTTTCATATCGTTGTGACCAAACACCTGACCAAAACCAAACCAACATGACAGCAACAAAATCCCACAAAACCCCAAAATCAAAAAAAAATAAGGCTTGATTTGGCTCACAGTTCAGAGGATACAATTCATCATAGCTGGAAAGGCATGATGCCAGGGCCATCTTGGTCTGTGGTGCCAACTAGGAGACAGAAGATGGGGAATGAGTGCTAGAACTCAGCTGGTCTTTTCCCTCTCCCTTTTTATGCATAAAAATTCACCATTACCACGCAGCCTAAGATGAGAAGGGTACATGGCAAGAGAAAGTGTTGGCATGGACCAGGATGGTGGCAATGGGGCTAGACAGTAGCAGATAGTGTGGAAGTACGAGATACTTAGTAAGCATCAGTGAGGGAGGGAGGAAGAGGAGTGATGGACAGCACTGGTTGCCCATGGTACTGGCTTTGGGAAGATGCAAGAAGGAAGAAGACATTGGTCAAGAACAAGGTAAAATTTCATTTCTGTGGAATCTGGGTCCACCCTGAATTACCTTGTCAACAATGTTGTAAAGAAAACACTGTGTGTAGCAGAATTCCATTAGGCTGACGGCAGCCTCTAGTGAAAGGAATGAGGATTCATTACCCTGTTATCCAGCCACACTTTCATTTTTGAGGTCAAAAAGTCATATGAAGGAAATAGATTTTAAAGATAAAAAATTATACCTCTTGCCAGTGGTGGCGCAGGCCTTTAGTCCCAGCACTCGGGAGGCAGAGGCAGGTCGATCTCTGTGAGTTCAAGGTCAGCCTGGTCTACAAGAGCTAGTTCCAGGATAGGAACCAAGCTACGGAGAAACCCTGTCTCGAAAATCAAAAAAAAAAAAAAAATTATACCTCTTTGCGTCGAGTTTATGTGTACTGTGTGTTTTTAGGTATGCGTGGAAGCCAGGAGATGGTTTCAGATCCCCTGGGACTGAAGTTACAGGGGCTGTGAGCTGCCCAAAGTGGGTGCTGGGAACAAATCTGGGTCCTCTGCAGGAACGAGGACTCTAGTCACTGAGCTGTCCCTCCAGCTCCCATGAGCAAAACATTAGTGTCTCCTGCAGTGATTCTGGAATGTTCAGGAGATAGGAAGAGTAAGGGGATGTGATTGGTAGGTAGCATTTTCTTTTTCTCTTTAAAAAAGACTCATTTACTTAGTTATACACACACACACACACACACATATATGTCTGTGTGTGTGCATGCACGTGAGTGCATGCATCTCTGCATGCTGGGATCCAAACCCCTGTGCTCATGTTTGAGCCACCATTTTAAAAAAAAATAGAATTAGCAATCTGTGTGGTCTAGTACTCGCTTCCTCTGTAGCCATCATAACTAACTGGCTTTGGTGGGAGCCGCACGTTCCTACACAACACTGCTCTCACGGCTACAGCTGAGCAGGTGGGATCAATGACTGTGAGCTGTGGTCTAGGAAAATATCTAACCTAGGGACTTGAAAACTAGCTGTGTTTAAGGCCTAGATATATTCCTGCCCTTTCGTGTTCAAGGATTCAGTTCTTCCTCGGAGTCTTGGTGACAACTTCCCCTTTATCCCCAAGGCTATTTGATTTGGGCTTTATCTCTTGAAATCGGGAGTCTTGACAAGGAGCCCTTAAGGAAGGTAGGCTGTTGGAGAGATAAAGAGACTCTGACAAGGGAAATCACAGGGGTAAGGATGGAGCCCGCAGATGGACCAGACTGGGAGTGGGGGTTGGCAAATGGAAGGCAGGATGTGGTTATTCCTGGGTCCTCCTAGCCCAGCTGCTATGCGATGGAATCTCTCCATCCGGGAAAGTCAGCAGGGCCGCGCGGCGAGGGCAGGATGGCAAGAACAGGCTTTTTGAAAATGAGCTGAGAACAAACAGGCTCCAAGTGGGTCAGTGGAGGGAGAAGAAGAGGCACAAATCAGTGCAATAACACTGGAAACCTCAGAAAGACATGAGAAAGGATTGGGATAATTGCTCTTGACAGCTGAGGCTGTTTGACCCAGTGGATGTAAAGTAAATTGTTGAAATGATCTCGCCTGGTAGCACCTGAGAGACAACGGAGACCACATTAGAACTTTTATTAGCACAAGAAAAGGCTGCGAAAGAAAGCCAAGGCGGAGCTAGGGATCTTGTACGGTTGGCCAAAGATGGGGAGCTCCCAGAAGACAGTGAGCAGAGCTCCTAGGTAAAAACACACCATAGGCTGGGGAGATAGGCCAGCCAGTGAAGTGCTGACTTTGCAAGCATGCGTTCTTGAGTTCGATACCCAGCACCCATGCAAAAAGCTAGCTATAGACACAGTGGTGTGTCTGTAGTCCATCTTTGGGGAGAAACAGGAAAAAACCCAGCCTTAGTGGGCAACAAATTTTGTCAAATTGTGACCTGTATGTTCCGTTCCATGGAAGATCAAAAAAAAAAAAAAAAGATAGCAAATAATGGAGGAAGATGCTCAATGTTAACCTCTGACCTCCATAGGCGTATGTGTGCATGGACACACATACACACACGGGGGAGAGAGAGAGAGAGAGAGAGAGAGAGAGAGAGAGAGAGAGAGAGAGAGAGAGAGATCCTGGTACCCAGTTCTTGTATGAATTTTAACATTTACCCGGGCCTGAATTCTCCCATGTGATGCTCAGTGTCCGGGACATTTCCTCCTTTCACGTCTTATCAAAATTTGCCTGCCTGTGTCCTCTCTCAGTTCCTGGGGACAGAGACTAATCTGATAAACTGACACACGCTAATGGGATAAGGAGTGTGACTACAGTGACGTGTGAGACCTCCAGGTAATTCATGTCTTACTATTTATGAATTCTTCCCTTCTGACACTGTTCCTGGCACATGCCAAGTATTCAGCTAACGTCTGCTGAAGTGAAAGAGATGGAGTACCCTCCTTTGCAGTCAGACGTTGGGAGACAATGCCTTACTCTGGCTGAGGCTCTGGTTATTAGCACACTTGCTTGTAGGCTGGATGGACCGGGGTTTGCGTCTCACAGTCTACATGAATCATGAACTGAACATTTCCTTTGAGAAATTCTGTTTGTTCTAAACATCTCTGGGCACTCTGTTAATAATAAGCTATTAATTAGACAAACATTTCTGTCTTTAAAGAGAATCGTGTTGTTATATGGCATAAGGAAGTTCTTTTTTTTTTGTTTTGTTTTGTTGTTTTTTCGAGACAGGGTTTCTCTGTGGTTTTGGAGCCTGTCCTGGAACTAGCTCTGTAGACCAGGCTGGCCTCGAACTCACAGAGATCCGCCTGCTTCTGCCTCCCAGGTGCTGGGATTAAAGGCGTGCGCCACCACTGCCCAGCCTGGCCCATAAGGAAGTTCTTAGTGAGTGTGTAGTTGACATGAGCAAGGCCATGTCAAGGATCCCACTCCTCAGAGCCATGGGAATGGTAAAGCCTTCCCCGGAGAGGCACAGAGGAGTGGGAGGTTTCTCTACCCCAGCATTGCCATAGTCAGGTTTCCAGGACCAAACCAAGGAGGATTTGGTGATTGCTGTAGCCTTATAGCCTGGGTCCAATATAGGAAGGAGAACTTGCACAAACTGCCAGGTTTAACTTTAAGAAAATATATTTATCTCGGTGTTGGAGATAAGACTCAGTGGTCAAGAGGCTGGCTGCTCTTGCAGAGGACCTGGGTTAAGTTCCCGGCACCCACATGGTGGCCTGTAACTCCAGTTCCAGGCCTCTTGCAAGAAACTGACCTCTTCATGCACAAGGCATGGAGATGGTGCACACATGGACATGCAGGCAAAATATCCATGCATATGAAAATAAACCTAAAATATATGCTTGTTTTTGTTTTGTGTGGGTGGATGGTTTGCCTGCATGATGAACGTCTGCACTACCTGTATGCAATGCCAGGACAAGGCAGAAGAGGGCAGCATATCCCCTGGAACTGGAGGTACAGATGCTTATGAGCCTCCTGAGATGGGTGCTGGGAACTGAATCCAGGCCCTCCGGAAGAACAGTGGAGAGCTCTTAGCCCCTGAGCTATCTCTCCAGTCCCCAGATTGCACACTTTTTGAGAGTATTGTATTGTCTGTACATGTTTGTGTCCTAGTGTTCTGAACACAATGTTGGTTCAATAAATGCTGGACGAATGAGGAGGGAAGGGGAGGAGGGAGGGAGAGAGGGAGGGAGGGAGGGAGAGAGGGAGGGAGGGAGGGAAGAAGGAAGGAAGGCAGGTAGGCACACCAGTGTTTTTTATTCTCTTTTTGACTACAGGAATGTTCTGCTTCACTTTGGAATTTGGCTAACAAAAATTCCAAGGAACAGAAAGGTTTTGTTTTGCTTCCTTTTCTTGCAAGAAACTGAAGGGTCCACTGAGGACTAAACCTGTATGTAAGCTTGACCACAAATGGCAGAACTGGCCTTTCCTGAGCTATCGTGAGAGCTAGTTAACATCTTGGGTTGGCATGAGTAAAACCCTAGAAAGAGCTCCGCTGCTTCTGAGCCGGAGTCCGTGTGGTCTCGTTGGATGATGCTTAGACCTCGATATCTTGTCAGTTTAGTGAGAAGCTAGCTTCCTACTTTGGGCATCCCAGGGCTGCATCTTGGCCTTGTTTGCAGATGAGAGGGGTGAGGAAGGCCTACTGAGGCTCCCACCTCTACCCCTGCACTCCCTCATTGCATGGGCAATGCTGACACCAGTGATGCAGAAATTTAACTTCTTAGATCAGGGCTCCAGCATGGGTAGCAGAGTTCCCCTGCTAAGCATGTTTAGGTACTGTCTTCTCCTGGGACTACAGAGGTCTCCCATCTTGCCTTGCCAGGGCGTCTTCTCCCTTAAGGTGAAGGTGTTGGAAGCACAGGTTTAGACCATGCTGTGGTGTTAGATCAGGAATGAAAATCTTGGCTGGTCTTTTGCGTTCTCGGTCCAGCTTTTGTATTGTAATTGTTTCTCGTTGAAGGGACAGCCTGACCTCCTGAGAACGCTGGGTATGGATGCCAGGTGTTGCTGTGACTGCTGTTCCAAACCTGAGCAACATTTTACATCCTGAAGCCTGCTCAGGCAGAGTAGAAATCAGCTCTGGGGCAGGGGGATTGCCATATGCAGAACTGCCTTGGTGAGGACAGCAGGCTGTCAATGTATAAAACCTACGTATGGCCTGGACCACAGAGATTCCACTGGAGGAGAAATTAAACCTGTCTCACACACCAATCCCAGTGCTCTGATTACATTTACAGAGGTCATGGCCTGCATTCTGTCACCATGGAAACCTCTCAGGCTGCCATGGTGTTGTCTGTGTGTGGGGTTGATATTTAAAGGCAAAGACGGGCATTTGCTCTCCTCCATCGGCCTGTGTGAGATGAGATGAGGAAAAGCACCTCTAAGAGGCAGGTCTTTGTAGTAGAGCCAGGTTAGCAGGGAGGAGGACCCATCAGTGGGCGGAGATGCTGGCTAGCAGGCTAGGGGTGCAACCCCGAAAGGACTCTACCTTTGCATCTCCTGACAAAACATGGGCCCTCATGTTGAGCCGAGTGCTATTCTCACCGATTCCTTTTCTCATTTGTCAGAGCAACCAGATGGAGCCGGGGAAGCCCCGCTTGCCTGAATGCCCTCGGTGGTTTAGGTTTTGCACATCTGGGGGTGGTGTGACTTGTGCTGATAACAATACCGTTTATGAAGGATCCCTAGTTCTTCCAAAGACCCCCACAGCATTGTCCTGGAAAAGCGCTACCAGGGGAGTGACTTATCAGGAGTCCCAGGTGCTGGAGGAGGTAAATAACACCTGATTCAACGGAGGGAGAAGAGAACGGGAGTGCTGACTCGGCTTGTGACCATCAATTTCCCCCTGTAGTCTGGAGACAATTATTTCCACACCGTTGAATGGAGTGTGGATAACAGACACCTTAATAGGCTGGGAGCACAGGCTGTTTAGAGGCGATTTTAAGCACTGTGAGCATAAAATGAACGGGAATATTCAGCAATATGCATCTTACAATTTGTCTTTAAGTGGATGGCCTCAGTGATGGGCTGCAGCAGTCTTTGATTGGGATATTGAGTTTGGGAAAAGGAAATTCTGCATCAATAGTCTCGCCATGCGGAATATCACATATTACTCAATAAGACATGTCATCGTGTGAAGAGTGTGCCGGCTAAAAAGTACAGCAGCAGATCAAATCAGCTGGAGACCTTTCCTTCAGGGGTTCACAGTTACTCTCTGAAGCTTTTCAGAGTCCTTGGGGATGGAAGTTGTTAGATTTTGAAATTGCAGCTTAGGAAATGAAACGAATCTACTTCTAGTCCTCCAAACTGGGGGGACCTTTTCCTTTTTATTTACTTATTTTTTTTAAAGTTTCTCCATGTCCTCATTTGTTTTCTCCAAAATCTCATTCTCCTCTTTTCCTAGCCTCAGGCGTAGGCCATGGCCGTTCCCTGCCATGCCACGCCCTACTCCTCCATTCCACACCTTTGGCAGAGTTTTGCCCTGCCAGCAGCCTACTCATCAGACATAATCTGCCTTCCGATTGGTTTTTCAGTCTGCTTTTGTGGTGGAACCAAGGTTCCTGCCACAGTAAGTGGAAGGGGAAGCTATTATCACATACCTTCCAAATCAGGGGTTTCTCCTTGGAGGGTACCGCCCACGTTCTAGGAATAGATAGGGCAGAGAGGAAGTCTCTGGAGGTGGGCAGGGAAATCTCATCACTTGGATTCGCTAGGGCCTGATGCTAGGAGAACCACGTTCACCCCATCTCCTTAAGAACAAACTCACTTCCTAAGAAGAGAAACTCATTCTTGGGGACTAACAGCACCTGTATCCGTGGAATCACTCCTTAGATATCTTTCTAGTGAGAGAGAGTGGGTGGTTTGGCTAACATGGATGCAGCAACTACCATGACGTAGGCAACAGTAAACTATATATACTATAAACTGTAAACTATATGTACCGGACCTTTATAACAACTTCAAAACACTGTGATTAACATAATAATGAAGAGACTTGAGCACAGTGAAAAATTAGCAATTTGTCCAAGTAGCAGATCTGAGAACAAGGCTGTCCAAAATAGAAACAGAGACAGTTTATTTGTTTGTTTGTTTTTTGACAGGGTCTCACTCTCTGTTGACCGGCCTGCAACTTACTGTGTAACCCAACCCAGGCTGGTCCTGAACTCACAGAGCACTGCCTGGCCACCACACCTGGTGAGACAGATTAAGGAGTGGGCCAGTGAGCTGAGAGAAAGTCCCCAAAGCTGAAGGAGGAAGATGTGACAGAAGGGGATAGGGAAAGCCAAGCTGGGGAGGGCTGTGAGCCAGAAGGAAGCCTTTCCATTTTGTTTTTGCAGATAGAGGGCAAGATGGAAGAGAAGAGGAAACGGTGAGATTGGAGATATGGAAGATGGTGGGAGAGGGTGGGATGAGAGGAGGAGGGGGGAGAGGAAGAGGCAGTCAGTTTCTTCTTTAGAAGGAAAGAGGAATCAGGAGGAGCAAAGGGCACAGCCCGAGAGTGTCACACCATACAGATGCTGTCACGTGGGAAGTCCAAAGTGTTTAAAAACAGAGATTTAAAGCTGGGCTTGGTGACATGTGCCTGTAATTCCAGCACTCAGAAGGCTGAGGCAGGAGGATTGCCATGAGTACGAGGCCAGCTTGGTCTATATAGTGTGTACTATCCAGCTAAAGCAAGACCCCTTCTCTTAAAGTCATATAAATATTATATATATATATATGCAGAGCCTCCCTTTCTATATATAGTACACACAGAAGCACACAGTTAGGTCATATTGAGGGTCCGGGCAGTGGTGGTGGTGCACGCCTTTAATCCTAGCACTCAGTAGGCAGAGGTAGCCAGATCTCTGTGAATTCAAGGCCTCACTGGTCTACAGAGTGAGTTCCAGGACAGCCAGGTCTGTTTCACAGAGAAACCCTGTCTCAAAAAAACAGAACAAAACAAAGATCGTATTGCGGACCTAAAGATCATTCCAGTGCCAGGCTTATTTACTTATTTACTACAGTAGTATTATTGTGTGTATGTGTGTGTGTGTGTGTGTGTGTGTGTGTGTGGAGAAACCCTGCACTCTGAGGCCACAGAGGAGATGGAAGCCATGTGCCCGCATTACCGTGTTTGTTTCCTCCACCTTCAAGGAGCCATGATGTGTGTTGGTTTCTGGGGCCTTAGAAAGCGCAAAGTGAGCCCAGTTTTGGGCACCGTCTGTACATCTGTCCTTCCACACCCCTTAATGAAGTGTGCAGCTCTTGTTCTCATCAGGCCTGAGCGCTGTCGATAAGAGAGTCAATAAACCTGGCTGATGGCGTTGGGGTGGAGAGGCTGAGACGCAGCGCAGCCCATCCACAGGGCGCGGCCCATCCACGGGGAGCAGACATCAGCGCTGCCGCCTGGAGTGACCTGGTGTTTAGGGATCAATAGCAGGCTGAAGATGAAGCCTCAGAGCCTGCCCTCTGTCGTCTCCTCCCCAGACCCACTGAGACCAGTGTGGGGCTGTGCCAGCCAGTTCTGGCTTTGCCTGCAGTTGTTTGAGACCCCGTGGCATTTTGGGTGCCACACGCCTTTGTGTTTTGTTTTTATTTGTTTGTTCTTTTGCTTGCTTTTCCGATGGAACCCTTGTACATTCTGTGGCTGCATATTTAGTGAGTGCCCACCTGGCGAGAGGACATGCAGTCTCCAAGTAGCCCAGAGGCCAGCATGGGTTCCATTCTGTGTAACTTCTGTCTGTGTGGATAAGCTTGCCCTGCACGCTGTGTGGCTGGACTCCGTTTCTGACTGTTCTGCCTCTCACTAGATACCCTTATCTAATTACAAGGAATTTCAGATTAATTTCGCGGCCTCTGCTCCCCAGGACCTCTTATCTGTGAGGCCTTGCATTTTAACCTTGTCATTCTTTTGTTGTTTGCCTTTAAGGGGTGATGGCTAGAAGTGGGGGGGGGGTAATGTTGGAATTGGGGTGGGGGAGGGGAAGAAGAGGAAGGCAGAGATCTGGACCACTGCCTGTGCGTGGAGAAAGCTGGCTGCTCTCTTCCATGACAGCCACATGGTACTCAGCCACACAGAACAGGACCCGGGCAGGGACTCGCCTGCTGCCAACCTCTCCAGATCTCTCTGATATTTCCGACAGAGCAGTAAAGGACTCTTGACTATCATGGTTTCTTTTTCTTTCTTTCTTTTTTTTTCTTTTTTTTTTTTCTTGCTCTGCCTCTCTCCGCCTCCTGGAAGACTCCTCTATGTCGTTTCCATGGCTACCCCCAATCAGATTTGGCTTCCTGCGAAATTGGATTTCAAAGAAGGACAAGGCTTCAAAGGAATTTGTCCATTTAACAGAATGTCATTAGGAGTGAGGCTGGCTGCTGAAGCGGGGTCCTTGATGCAGCTTGATGCAACATGACAACAGCGTATTGGAAGCTGCCAGTCACCACCACACGTACCTGACTTACACCCCCTCAGCTCTGTCTCTTTAAAACCCAGAGATCCACGGCGGGGGTGGGGGGGCAGGGGAAATGCATGAGTATCACCTACCCTGTGAATTTTTGCTTCTCCCTATGTGGGTGCGCGCTATGACAGGAGGCTAGGCCTGGGGTTCTGCCTGTTGTCAAACAACTCATGAGCTCCTGTCCTACATGACCGTGCTGCCCAGTGTCCTTAAAGAAGAGGGGGGGCACTCTGGGCCCCCTTCAGATCCTAGAAATCCTCCACCTTTTACTAAAGAGAGAGGGAGGGGTTGTCCTCGTTTTCCATTGTTGAAAGAGAAATTGAGGAAGAGCCCATGTGACATAGAGGGAAGGCTGCACCCTCCCCTCTTGAAGAACAGCTCAGAGGATGCACACATAGCCTCCACTTCTAAACACGCACGTACCCCCAAATAGTTCCAGAGCAGTTTTGGTTTTATCAGGGATACAGCAAGGTAGGGAAAGATGCCCCAGAGGCGGCTGTTACCCGATCTGAAGCCTGGAAGAGGCAGCCAATCCTGCCGCTATAGCTTCACCAAGTAAAGAGCAGCACCAAGGAGCCAGGTTCCCTGACGACCGGACCAGTCTCTATCCCTTCATTTCAACTTGTTGGCAACTTTAAGATGGGTCATGAGGTCCTGAAACCAAGGTATTTGCTTCTTTTTCGGGTGTCAGGATATGATTAAAAACAAACAAGCAAAACCACCGAACACCTTAAAAGTGAAGCCCCTAACCTTGAGGTGGCATTTGGCCTTGGGCCCAGTTTCTTCTTTCTGCTCTGGCTTCTTCTTCTGCATTGAAATCAGCATCACCCTCACCCCCAAGGCTGAAACACAAGCTATTTTACATTTCTCTCTTATGTCCTCTATTCCCAACCCTCCTCCCTCTTCCTCCTTCTCTCTCTCTCTCTCTCTCGATGGTAGAAGTGAAGGAAGATGTAGGACCACAGATAGATCATTTTAACCTGCAAAGTCCTCCCATCCTTTCAAAGTCTGGTTTGGTATTTGGAGACCATGTCAAAGGGCACGCGCCCCTCTAAGTGTCCCACTGGCACTTCCATCTTTTCTTTGCACACGCTGTCTCTTATATCATCCACTCTATTTTCTTCATGGCCCGATGTACTTAACAAAACAAAACCAACCAATCAACTAATCTTGGAGTAATTGTGAACTCACCGACAGTTGTTAGAAATACCACAGAGGGTCTCGTGTACTTTTGCCCAAGTTCACGCTTGTAGAAACATCTTCAGTACCTACCTGCAATCCAGACTTGGGCACTGACTGTGTTTTGAGAGGGAGAGGGCACAGCCCTGCGATCTTATCGATTGCTTTTTCTGAGAGAGAGAAAGAGAGAGAGAGAGAGAGAGAGAGAGAGAGAGAGAGAGAGAGAGAGCTGTTTCCCATCTCTCTTCTTACAGACCCTTACTTGAGGAGGGGCAGTTTGTCTCTGTGTGTGTGTTGCCCTCTGATTCTGACAGATGTTGGGGAGCTGCATCATCACCGGGATTTTTGATTAGCCAACACAGCTTACCCCTGGATAGCGAGCTGGATCAGAAATTGAGGCACTAAGTATTATTCCTTTAAAAACAGCGGCGGTGGGTGTGTAGACGAACACAGGATAGACGAGACACGTGCAAAAGGAAAAGACAAGACACGCGGCTCCCACGTGGGTGCGCTTTAATGGGGGGAGGGTAACACGATAAGGGATGGGGTGTGCAGGACACACAAGGGTGGGGCCAGGAGAGGGGTGAGAGAGAGCGAGACCTCGTGGAAGCTCGCTTTTTAACGGGGGGGGGGGGGGGGGGCGCAAGGTTATCTGGGATACCTGTATCTGCGCACAGGTAGATGGTACTCCAAGAGGAGTATGGGAACTGTAGTTTTCAAGGGAACAACATTCCAACCTTTTTGATTTATTAAAAAAAAGAAAAAATTGGGGAAGGGGTCTTAGGGTATAGGGAGTATGGGAATGAGGGCGTAGCCCGGTCTCTCATGACTGCTTCCTGCTGACTTTGGGCGTCGAGGGGTTTAGGGGATGTCCGGTGAATGTCCGGTGTTTTGTTGGGGGGGGGTGTCCGATGTCCTGTTGGTCCGCTGGCATCCTGAGATGGCTGATTGAAGAGGTCACCTCCGTCCGAGTTCTTCTTTTGAGTAGCTGGTTAAGATGCTGGAAGGCAAAAATCACATTAGTGGAGAAAAAAATTAGGGAGGAGATCTGGAAGACTTGGAAGAAACTTAGGGGTGAAAAAAAATTAGGGAGGAGAGGAGATCTGGAAGACTTGGAAGAAACTTAGGGGTGGGAGAGATCCTAGGAATGAAAGAAAGGAGAAGAGAGAAAAGAAAATTAAATGATACTTATTTTGTTACTGATTCGCTTGTGTTTTACCTGCTTAGGTGGGCTGACCTGTTAAATGATTTTGTTAAAGATCTGCTTACCGCTGGAGTCCTTGGCTTCGTATTTGATAATCTGTAATGACAGCTGAATGGTTATTTAGAAATTTGAAGAAGGAAAGATGTATCAGGTGGGGGGGGCTAAGCCTGGTGTCTTTTGGAACTTGAGGGAACAGGGTCCCGTCTGGGTTACCGTGTATGAAGGATTATTTTGAGCTGTGGAAATAAATGGCTTAAGGCGTGTCAGGTGGATCCAGTGAGGAATCCCTTTTAACTTGGCAGCTGTGGGAGTTAGAAGAATTACTCTAAAGGGTCCCTGCCATTTAGGAGCAAGAGGTGAGGGGCGTTGACCTGGGGGTGAGAGCAATACCTCATCTCCTATTTTAATTGGTGGAGGACATGGGTTAGTGCAGGGCTGAGGTAGGGTGTGGTCTGCAAAGTCCCATAGAAGTGTGCGTAAGTGTGAGAGAAGGGGGGTGAGCAAATGATCTGGGAGAATAGAAGTTCCCGGTGAGAGGCCGGGTGTTAAGACCGGCCGCCCATACATAAGTTCAAAGGGTGAAATGAAAAGGGGGCCCTTGGGGAGAGCCCGAAGCCTGAGAAGAGCAAGGGGCAGAAGTCTTACCCAATCGAGGTGGAGTTCCTGTGACATCTTCATGAGAGCTTCCTTTAAAGAGCGGTTAGTTCGCTCCACCTTACCTGAAGACTGAGGGTGATAGGGAATGTGGAATTTCCATGGAATTCCAAGTGCCTTGGACAGGTTTTGACAGATCTGTGACGTAAACTCTGGACCGTTATCTGACTGGAGAGAGGTTGGAAATCCGAACCTAGGAATAATCTCTCGGAGTAGAACGTCAGAGACTGTCTGGGCTCTCTTGTTAGAGGTGGGGAAGGCCTCAACCCATCCGGACATTGTATCCACCAGAACCAGGAGATACTTAATTTTCCTGACTGTGGGCATATGAGTAAAATCCAGCTGCCAGTCGGTTCCCGGGAGAGAACCTCTGGCTTGGTGGGTAGGAAAAGGGAAGCTACGATACTTGGTCCTGGGATCTGACTTTTGGCAGATCTGACAGGAAGCAGTGGTGGCTTTTAAAAACCTGATATCGTCAGGTGTGGGTTTGACATGTGTTTTTACAAAATGAAGTAGGGCTTTTTCATTGGGATGAAAAAGCTGGTGTAGGTAGGACAGGATTTGTCGGGTGTTGGGGGGTGCCTGTGAGAATGTGGGCTGTACTGTAAGTACTCCCTGAGGCAGGCCTGTATTCTGGAGTGCTGCCATCTTAGCTGCTCTGTCGGCTCGGTTGTTTCCCTTGGAGACGATGGAACTGTCAGATTGATGAGACCGGCAGTGAATAATTCCTATAGCTTTAGGGAGATAAGAAGCTTTTAGTAAGTTCATAATATGCTCTGAGTTAGTAATGGATCCTCCCTTCGCCGTGAGAAGCCCGCGCTCCTTCCAGATGGCTGCATGAGACAACAGAATATGAAACGCATATTTGGAATCTGTGTAGACATTTAAAGACTGTCCCGCGGCTAACTGAAAGGCTCGGGTGAGAGCTATCAGCTCGGCTTGTTGGTTTGTAGTAAGGGCGGGTAGTGCCCTCGCCTCAACTATCTCTGTATCTGATACTATGGCATAACCTGCTTTGCGCGTCCCGTCACATAGAAAGGAGCTGCCGTCCGTGTACCAGGTATGAGTAGCCTGGGGCAGACTGCCCTCCTGAATGTGTGAAGGGTGAGGCAATAAATCCTCTAGGACCTCAATGCAGGAGTGGGATGGGGAATCATTAGCATTAGGTTGAGGTAGAAGATTTGAAATATTGACGGGTGGACAAGATTGGAAAGTGAGGCTCGTATCTTCCATCAGCGCCACCTGAAGGGAAAGAACTCGAGAAGGGGGTAAGGTTTGTAGACCTTTGTAGGTTAAGAGGTTAGACAGGTTATGATGAGAGAAAACTGTAGTGGGTGCTCCAAAGGTTAATTTTTTTGACTCACGAATAAGAAGTTCAGCGGCTGCCAAAGCACGTATGCAGGGTGCCCAGCCCCGGGTGGTAAGGTCCATCTTCTTTGATAGGTAAGCTACAGGTGCAAAGGAGGGTCCCAGTTGATGACCTAGGACTCCCAGAGCATAGCCCTCCTTCTCTGCTACGTAAAGAGAAAAGGGGCGAGTTAAATCCGGAAGGTGGAGGGCTGGGGCTTGGATCAGGGCCTGTTGGAGTCTCTGGAAAGGTTTTGTAATGGGGTGTAGAAGGGGCTCATGTAGGGAGCCAAGAGCTGCTTCATATAGGGGGCGGGCAAGGAGGGAGAAGGAGGGTATCCAGGAACGCAGGAAACCAGCCACTCCCAGGAATGATAAAACCTCTTCTTTGGTGGAAGGAACTGCAAGAGATTGAATTAGTCTTTTTCTGTCCAGAGTAATAGCTTTTTGTGTTGGCGTAATGGTCAGTCCCAAATACGTTACCTGAGTCGTGGACAATTGAACTTTGCCTGGGGAGACTCTGTAACCCTTTTTGGATAAAAAATTTAATAAGGCAGCAGTATCAGTCCTGCTGGTCTCCAAAGATGGGCTACACAGCAGGATGTCATCGACATAGAGTATGAGCTTTGATTTAGGGAGAGACAGAGAAAGCAGATCAGAGGCCAGAGCCTGGCTAAAGAGGTGTGGGCTGTCTCGGAATCCCTGGGGGAGGACAGTCCAGGTTAGCTGTGTAGAAAAATTAGTGTCAGGATCTGTCCAGGTGAAAGCAAAGATGTTTTGAGATTGAGGGCTGAGAGGAATAGAGAAAAAGGCATCTTTGAGGTCTAAGACAGAGAAGTGGGAGGTCCCTGAAGGAATGGTGGACAACAGAGTGAAAGGGTTGGGCACAACCGGATATAATGGTACCACAGCAGAGTTAATGAGCCGGAGGTCCTGAACCAAACGATAAGTTCCGTTAGGTTTTTTGACAGCCAATATTGGGGTGTTGAAGGGGGAAGAGGTGGGACGGAGTAGCCCCTTTCTCAGAAGGTCAGAGACTATAGGTTTTAACCCTCTGAGACTTTGGGAAGAGAGGGGGTACTGAGCCTGGGTGATGTATCCGGTAGGGTTTTTTAACTGAATGACAACAGGGGAATGGTGTTTAGCGACGGCGGGATTCTGGGTGTCCCACACGAGAGGGTCTACTTGGGAAGCTGGAAGGGGAAAAGGCATGTTAGTATCAGAAGATCGCGGGGCCAGGAGAAGGAGCAGCTGCGTCACCGACGAATCTGGAATGAAACGGGTTGGAGGCGCGAAGGAAATGAAGGCTCCCAGCTTGGTTAGAAGGTCTCTACCCAGGAGTGGAACTGGGCAGGTTGGTAAAACCAGGAATGAATGGCTGAGAAAAATACCTCTAAATATGCAGTTGAGGGGCGGAGTTTGGTGAGGTAGATAAGGCTGTCCTCCCACCCCAATAATAGGGGAGCTTGAGGGGGAGGTTGGTCCCCAAAATTCCCTTAGAACCGAGTATGTTGCTCCGGTGTCCAAGAGGAATGAGATGAGGCGGCCCGACACGGTTAGCAATACCCGTGGCTCCTGGTTGCAGATGGGCGTGGCGGTCGGGTTGTCGATGGAGCCCGGGTACCTTCAGTCTTCCAGGGCCAGGCCCAGCAAGTCTGCCTGAGGAACCTCTGGGCCCGTTGCCCCCCGCATTACTGAACACACGAGGGCAGTCCATAGACCAGTGGCCCTCCCGGTGACATTTAGGGCAGGGGCCCCGTGGGTTACGATGGGGATTGGGGCAACCCTTTGCCCAGTGACCCGCCTTACCACATTTGAAACAGGGTCCGGGGGGCGGAGGGGCAGCGCGAACAGGATGGGCGATGAAGTCCGTCGCCTCAGCTGGCCGGGCGGGTGCAGTAATCACATGGCAGTGATTTTTGGCTTTGTCGTTTCTCGCGTGGTAAACTTTGAAAGCCGTCTCCAGGAGCAGTGACTGTGGAGTCTGGGGACCCTTTTCCAAGCGTCTGAGCTTACCTTTGATATCTGGGTAGGATTGGTTGATGAAATGAGACATTAAAAGTTGTCTGCCCTCAGTGGATTCTGGATCCATGTTTGTGAACTGCAACATAGCTTTGGTTAGCCGGTCAAGAAATGCAGAAGGATTTTCCTTAGTATCCTGAAAAATTTCTGAGAGTTTGGAATAATCTACAGGTTTAAGGGCGGCTCTTCGGAGCCCCACCATGAGGCAGGTTAAGAATTGATCCCTGGCCAGAATGCCAGCGGGGGAATTGTAATCCCAATGAGGTTCCCGGTCAGGCACTGCTTCCGCCCCGGGAGGGTGGGAGGCGAGAGTTTGGTGGACCTCGTCGGCGTACTGCCTCGCCTGTTCCCAGACACGCCTGCGTTCTTCGGGGAGCAAATTATTAATTAGAACTGTTTGTACATCGTGGAAGGTGAAATCGTACGACTGGATCAGGAATTGGAATTCTCTTATGAAATTGGTGGGGTTAGAAGTATATGACCCGAGCAATTTTGAGACCTGAGAGAGCTCTGACAAGGCAAATGGTACGTGAACCTTTATCAAGCCTTCCGTGCCGGCCACCTCCCTCAAGGGCAGAACTGTAGCTGGCTTAATTTGACCTGAGTCAGTCCCTGCTACAGCCCGCGAACGGGTGAGGGGCGGGGTGAAGGTCGGAGCCAGATTTCGGGTGGATTTAGCGCCCGAAGGCGTCTTGCGCCGCGAGGGAACTGCAGGGGGGGGGAAGGGGACCGAGATGAGTCGGAAGACTGCTTTCGCTGTCTGTGGCCAAAGGAAACAGTTAAGTTTTCGCGGGTGCGGTTGTGCCTGCAGGAAGAGTGAGGTGAAGGTAGGTCAGAACTGGACAGGGAACCAGAACGGCGACGAGAGCGGCAGCGGCGGAAGCTCCTCGGGGAAAGGGATCTAGACCTGGGAAAATGATTGCGCGGGGGTGGGGAGCGAGAGGGAGACCTGCGGGCAGAAATGTTAAAATGTCTGCGCGGCGGCGGGGAATGAGGGGGGGTCCGTTAGAGCAGGACGCGCTGCGGGGCGAAGACTTAGAATCTGCGGAAGGAAAAGGAACGGGTGAGACATCGCGCGGCCGAGGGGGGCGGGAAGGGGCGGTCCCACGAGGCCGGGGGGGCGGAGGCTCGTCCGCCGGGTCCATGCCTGTAGCCTGCGAGGAGAATACCTGTCGGGAAGACGGATCTTGTGGGGAGGACAGTGCCAAGAACATATGAGCTGGTGAGCAGTGTAAAGTCGTAGACGGATCAGTCTTTAAAGCCATGTAAAAAAATCCCATTATATACATAAGCTCTTTCCATTTGGTAGAGCGATGACAAAAATTAGCTAACTCACGTAAGACATCGGGGTCAAATGAGCCCTGGGGAGGCCAGCGGAGATCGCCCTGCAATTTGTAACGGGGCCATGTCTTGGAGCAAAGGCGAACGAGTTTATCCATTTTAATGGACGGGATTAGGGCATGAGGTTTTAAAGATTCCAAGAGTTGAGCGAGAGGGGAACCAGGGGGAATGGTCTTAGATGGTCTAGAACCCATGGCAGATGGTGGAACCGAGCACCGGAGGCACACGAAGGTGCCAAGAATACGGCAGTTCTGGATACAGGCGTCCCTGACACCCAGAAGGCCGTGGTCGTGGGCTGTCTAACCGTCCCGGACCCGGCAGCCGACAGGAAAAGATCCCGGCCGGGCGGGGGTGGTTACGCCGATTTGGGGCTGACCGTACAGCCGGAAAAAGAGGAAGTTAAAGATTGAGAAAGAAAGAAAAGACCAGGGCACCAAACCCTGGAGAGGGCTGAGAGTACCAAACTCTCAGTGGCGTCAGAACCAAATCTGCCAGAGGCAAAAGACCAGGAGAAGGGTGGGGGGCGGGAAGGAAGGCAACTCCAACCCGGGTTTGCCAGGGGAAGCCGGCCGGACGTCCCCAAGCGTACCAAGGAAGGAGGAGCCCGCGGGGGGTAAACTCACGAATCAGTTGGAGATGGCCGTGGTGAGAAGCGGTGGCTGAAGGTCCCGGTTCTGACTCTGTGTCCGGCGTGAGGTCCCGGGCTCCGGGAGGCGCCAGAGGCCCGGAGTCCGGACCTCGGGTGGAGAGTCCGGCACGGAGAAGTCCCCGAGTCACGGCACCAATATTATTCCTTTAAAAACGGCGGCGGTGGGTGTGTAGACGAACACAGGATAGACGAGACACGCGCAAAAGGAAAAGACAAGTCACGCGGCTCCCACGTGGGTGCGCTTTAATGGGGGGAGGGTAACACGATAAGGGATGGGGTGTGCAGGACACACAAGGGTGGGGCCAGGAGAGGGGTAAGAGAGAGAGCGAGACCTCGTGGAAGCTCGCTTTTAACGGGGGGCGCAAGGTTATCTGGGATACCTGTACCTGAGCACAGGTGATGGTACTCCAAGAGGAGTATGGGAACTGTAGTTTTCAAGGGAACAACACTAAGTATACTCTTAACAGGGACCAAGTTCTTTCTTAAACTCTGCCTCTGCACCCCAGTCCAGGAGCCACTAAGGACTTTTAAACCTGCCGCCCCAAGGCCAGTGCTTAGATGTTTCTTCCAAGAGCGCTTTTTTTTTTTCTTTTGGAATCTAGGCAATCCTTTGGTGCGGGGCGCCAAGGGCCACGCCTTTGACCTTGCGTGCTACCCCAGTCAGGGTGCGAGCCCTTGCGTGCACCTGCGCCCTCGGTCCCCGCGCCCGCAGCCCCAGGCGACAGCCGAAGTACAGGTGCCCCGGGTGCAGCTCGCCTCCCCTCTTCTTGCCGCCGCCGTCGGAGCAGGCCTCGCGTCCCTTGTCCCGCCTTCCGCTGCGGCCGCCTTCCCGCCGCGCCAAATGCAGGCTGTCGCCTTCCCTGAGGAGATCCGTTGGCTCCTGGAAGGTAACTCCCGGCACAGTGCCAGACCTCTGTCCTGACCCCTCAGGGAGGTCCCTTCAAGCGCTGGGCTGAAGGCGAGAAAGGAGACACCAGGGCACTAGCCCTTCAGCCTGTAATTCACCTAATATAAGCTCCAGGCTTTCAGAGTCCTCAATCCCACACCCTTGTCCCCAAAGCCAAAAGAAAAAGATCGCAGGGCTGTGCCCTCTCCCTCTCAAAACACAGTCAGTGCCCAAGTCTGGATAGAGAGAGAGAGAGAGAGAGAGAGAGAGAGAGAGAGAGAGAGAGAGAGAGGAGAGAGAGGGGGAGGGGAGAGAGAGAGAGAGGGAGAGAGGAGAGAGAGAGAGGGGAGGGGAGAGAGGAGAGAGAGAGGGGGAGGGAGAGAGAGAGAGAGAGAGAGAGAGAGAGAGAGAGAGAGAGAGAGAGAGAGAGAGAGGGGAGGGGAGGGGAGGGGAGAGAGAGAGAGAGAGAGAGAGAGAGAGAGAGAGAGAGAGAGAGAGAGATTACATGCTGGAGTGAGAAGTTTCTTCCTGTGGCTTCCAGTGACTGAAGTTAGGTCATAAGCCTTGACAGCAAGCACCTTTTGCTCTCTGGCCATCTTGACAGCCCAGAGTGGCTCTCTTAGTAAACAAGTACCTAGGCTCTCAGGTATGGACTTTGTGATGTGTTTGTTTGCTTTCCTTTTTTCTTTTTTTGTTAACTTTTGATATTGGTGTTCTCGCAGACAGGTGAATTATGACACACCCGAATCCTAAGTGCTGAGATATGAGCATAGTTCTGTTTAATGTTATTTTCACTATCGAAACTTCAGAAAACGCAAAGTATACCATCCCCTGTGGCCAATAATTCTTAAATTTCCATGCATCTCATGTATTTTTTTCCTCTGGAGAGATAACATTGTTTCCATAGCAAAACACCTAAGTGAACATTAGGAAATAGTCTATTTTATTTTATTGAGACAGTGAGTGTCTCACTGTATATCCCGGGATGGCCTTGAACTCACTAGGTAGATTACTCTGGCTTCCAACTCACAGACATCCACCTGCCTTTGTCTCTTCCTCCCAGCTGCTGAGACTAAATGTGTGTCCAATAACACTTGGCTCAATAATTTAATTATTGATTTAAAATAATTCTAG
This sequence comes from Alexandromys oeconomus, assembly GCA_963919705.1. NCBI lineage: Eukaryota > Metazoa > Chordata > Mammalia > Rodentia > Cricetidae > Alexandromys > Alexandromys oeconomus. The sequence goes on along the minus strand of CAWTZB010000104.1, from coordinate 1,273,375 downwards.
GCATAAGATGCTAGCTCAGCCTCGGTCTCATTTCCTCTTAAGTTTGCAGTGATAGCTAACTTTTCTCCCCCTAATTTAAGAGAACATGCTTAGTTTATGCTGTAGATTTGTTACTTGAAACAGAAGCAGGGCCTGTGAGATGAGAGAGGATGGGGAAAGTTTGCATGGATCGTGGAGAGGAAAGAAAGCCAAGGGGCAGAAGGACTTTCCAGGAGCCCACCCCAGGCCATCTGGCTGATGGTTCCGGACCCAAGTTAGTGACTGAAGCGTGTCATGAGTGAGCAGCCATGTAGCCTTCTCAACTGGTCATGCCCGGCAAATCTCACCACCCAAACCACAGCGGCAACGCTGGATTCCAGGTTACTGGGATTCTGTACAAGTGAGTAAATCTCAGGACCGTCCCTTCAAGTCACAGAAGGGGTCCAGTGGTGCGAGCTTTCAGGACGGCCTTTGGGAGAAACCAGGCAGGGATTCCTAGTTCCTCGTTACGGGTGGGTATGAGTTATCAGCCCACTAGGAGTACTACAGTCCCCGTAAAGACCCCAGGAAAACCAAACCTCCAAGACTTTAGAGATGCATTCCCTAGCCTTCACTGGCTGTTTCCTTGGAAACCTCATCTTGTCCATTTATGAGCCAATTACATCAAAACTCCATCGTTGGGAAAAATGACTGGAATATTTGTAGGGCACATAAGGTAGGTGGGGCAGTGGCAGACAGTTGGGCGGGTGGCCTTGTTTTCTGTACGTTTGTCTTATTGCCTAGGCGCCCAGACAGTTTTGAAGGAAGCCATTCATCCCTGGGAAGCTGTAGGGCACCCAGAACGTTCTAATCTCTAACAAGCATTGCCAGCCGTCCCCCAGCTCTGTGGCCTCTAACCAGCCACAGAGAGTCAGGAATGTCATGACATCAGGAATAGAATTTGGCTCACTAGGAAGATGCAGGAAATGAATGCTTCTTTGGCAAAAACCCACACCCTCCCCACCTTGAGCTTCCTGCACATGGGGACTCCCAGCGGGGCCTCATGGAGAGCGGCTTGGAACCTGGCCCTCTGGCTCCACGCCACAACTTGAACATGGGGGCCATCACCTTTCCCAGAGAGGAGGCAACTGCTTGGACCTCAGTGCACCTTGCTCTACACGGGTGGGAATCTTGCCATACATAGCAGAGGCTTCTAGGAAACTGAGCGTGTGTGGTGGGTTCAGGAAATGCAGGGTAGCCCCTTGAGTGAAGGAGATCTCCACTGTGTGCTACTGTGTGGATTGAGGGCCAAAAAGTGGGCCGCGGCTCACCAGGTCATCCTGCCAGCGGGGTTGAGGCTTCCAGAAATGGTGAAAATCACGAGGTGTGTCCTGTATCCAAAGCCAAAGAGGACACATTGTGCGAGCCATAAAGTGAGCTGCCAACACACTCACAACTTCAGGGAGAAGGTGTTGGCATGTTTCATAACCCTACCCTTCACCCCACGGCTGATGCAGATTTTTGAAATGTCAAAGCAAATTCCCCAAGTGCCAGTGGGAAGAAAAAGCAATCCACTCCTGACGTCTGAGTGATTGCATTTCAGCAAATCATATGTCAACTGACAAGCTCTTCTTGGATCCAACGCATAACTTTGCCTTCATAATAAGACCCAGAGCCGTTTCACGGGCTAAACCCAAAGCCATCAGCCTCGAAAGCTGTAATACCAAAGGACAAATTCAGTGCTGAAACTTCCCAGGTATTCATCTCTCAAATCACTCTCAGGATGCAAGAGATTTCTCAGACTGTGAAATATAATGAACTTTCAAATGAATAAGGAGCCCGGACAGCGTTTAAATGCATTCGGAAATCCAGGACCGCCTAGGATAGCAAGCAGGGCAATAAAATGTCACAGGTAGATTTAAAACTTAGTTTGGGGCAGTACTTTAAACTTCGGTCTCTTAAGCCCCTCCCTAAAGAGGGTTTTCGTGTCTGTAGAGATGCCTATGGGTGGTCTTTCATTTCCTCTTCCTGATTGGACGGGCTCTAGGAAGCTTTTAAAGACAGTCCGGAAGGAAGGAAGGAAGGAAGGAAGGAAGGAAGGAAGGAAGGAAGGAAGGAAGGAAGGAAAGAAAGAAAGAAAGAAAGAAAGAAAGAAAGAAAGAAAGAAAGAAAGAAAGTCAGCCTTTCCCTAAGACCTGTGTCTTTGCAAGCCGGCTGGGAAACCCCTCAGGCTGGGGAAGAGGGGCCCAGTAGGAGCTGTTGGTGGGGGAGGCAGGAGAAAGAGTGAGTCATCCTTAGAACTCAAGCCCTGTGAAGGATCTCCAGGCTCCCAGGAACCCCGAGATCCTGACAGCTTTCCTAGCTGGCACATCCTCTCAACTGGAACACTGGGAAGACTGTGTGTGTGTGTGTGTGTGTGTGTGTGTGTGTGTGTGTGTGTGTGTGTTTCAAAAGAAATGAAGGAAGAAAAGAATAAGGAGAAATAAGAGAGAATCCTGTGTGTGTCACTTGTTTTATACCAGGCAGCAAAAGCATTCTCAAATCTCTTCTTAAATGAGAGGCAGGGCGCTGGAGAGATGGCTCAGAGGTGAAGTGTTAAGAGCACTCCCTGGCTGCTCTTCCAGAGGACCTGAGTTCGGTTCTCAGCACTTAAGCCAGGGGACTCTCAACTGTCTCTATCTCCAGCTCTAAAGGGTCCAATGCTTCTGGCTTCTGTGGACACCTATATGTACATGCATATACCTACATGCAGGGACGCACACACATTATTAAAATAATAAAAATACACTAAAAAATGAGAGGGAGGGAGGAGGGAAGAGATAGGAAAGTCAACCCGAGGGGATAGTTTTTGAACCATCTTCATGTGTTACAGTTCACTTACAAAATATACATTTATTCTTCTGTCCCATCCAACAGCTACGGCACACCTAAGACAGCAACAAGATGTTACATTGTAACACTTCAACTTCCGTGGGTTTATCTTTATATAGAATGAACTGTATGGTTTAACTCTGCCCTAGCCACATGATAAATAAAAGGATATGAACTTTTCCAATGTCTATGAAGAACCATGGGAAATGTAATTTGATAAATTAGGGTCTATTGTTCGAGCATCAGGAGACAGAAACAGACCATCCCATCATTTCTGAGGTCTACAGATCCTCTGTGAGGAGCTGCCTTCCTGGGAATTACTTGATCTTTAGATCATGTCTAAATCCCTGAGGCAAGCCTAGGCACAGAAATGGTCCAAGGATTGCTTCACCCTCCCAGTGTTCAGAAAGGAATTACTGTGTTTTTATTCTTTGATTTACGGTGGTTGAAGTTATTTTTCCACTCTGATTTGTTACTTTGAATTATTAAAAATTTTATTAGTATTGTTTTATCTTATGGATGTGGGGTGTTAGGTTTGCATCTATGTCTGTGCACCACGTGTCTCTCTGGTGTCAGTGGAGCCCAGTACTGGGGCCTCTGCAAGAACAGTCTGAACTGCTGAGCCTATGGCTCACACAGTGGTCATCACATGGTGACCATCACACAGTGACCATCAGACGGTGACCATCACATGGTGGCCATCACACAGTGACCATCAGACGGTGACCATCACATGGTGGCCATCACACGGTGACCAATAGACAGTGACCATCACACAGTGACCATCACACAGTGGGTCACAGGAAGGCTTTATCTTATGGTTGGTTTTGTGTCTGTCTCCCTTCTCTTCAGGGTCACCATGAGGTGAGCATCCTTCCTTTACCATTGCTCTCCTACCAGAATGTTTTCATCTTGCTGCAGACCTTGGCTGATGACGGACTGAGACCCCAGGGACTATGAGCCAAAACACACCCCCCCAAACACACCTTATCTCAGGTATTTTTTTCACAGTGATAAAAAGCTAACTAATACAACTTTTTTCCCAACTATGGTAGGAAAAAGAAGGGTCCTATCTAAATATAACTCAAACTGAAGTGAACTCACCTAGTTTGGTTCACCTCCATGTAGGTACAGGCACAGACCTCACTTTGATGTCCATCTAGAAATACATTATCATCTTACGTCAAACATTTTTCTGTGTTAAGTCCCATCTAATTTAGCTTTCGTATGTTGTCCTCCTGTGTCTGATGACCAGAACAGATGTCATCATTACTTTCTAGGTTTCAGCCCAGGGTCAGGTGTCACCCGGATCATTAAAGCATTGTTCATCTGTGGCCACCTTCCCTCCTTGTCTGAGTCTGCCCTTGATTGGCTACAGGAAGAGGCCTTGCTTCTCCTTACAGGACCCAAAAGTACAGAACACTGAGTGAGTGAATAGGCAGGTGGTCACACGGAGGACGAAGCAGACTCGGGAACGAGACTCTGGAATTTAGCATCCTCCTTCTTTCACCTTGACTTTATTTATGTATTCCCCTTTAATAGTTGAAGAATGTGCATCATATCTGCTCTCTTAGCAGTTGACAGGCCAGAATCAGGGAATTTTTTTAAAATCAAGAATAAATATAGCAAATGAATAAATGAGTAGCCTTGGGGCAGTTCAGGAAATTTCTAAGAGACCAACATTTAATTTCTGTGATTGTATCCCTATGAAACGCAAGCTCAGAAACATTAAATAACGTGAACTACAGAGAAAGGGGAGGTGGAGATGCTACACACATTGTAGCCTCTATCTCACTGGGTTCCCTTCTATTTATGGTAAATGCCCAGTTGTGCATCAATACATTATGGGCACCACCTGCTGGAGAACCCCAGCCTCACTTGCCGTGCTGAAGGGTGTGGAGACAATTTCCATTGTTGTAGCTCCATATTTTCAGACAGCCATCTCTGCCCCCAGTAACGAGCCTAGGAAAAGATTACCCCACTAGGATGACACGATCCAGGTCACCCTGCTGAACGGCTCATGACACTAGAGAAAGGGCGTACCTTCTTCCGCTGGAGTCAAAAGTCAGACAGGTGACGCTGGCATCGCCATGACACCCAATAAACTCAGACACCTGTCTTCCTGTGTCAAAGTCCCACACTTTCACAACCTGTATAAAAAGTTGAAAGACAGATGGCTTAGAGGTAATGGCTATCAAATCAGCGGAAATTTGCATCGAGAAGTCTGGCTGATGGAGGAAGGACATTGGTTAATTATAATAAAGAAACTGCCTTGGCCCATTTTATTGGTTAGAACATAGATGGGTGGAGTAAACAGAACAGAATTCTGGGAGAAAGAAGCTTAGTAGAAGAGTCGCCATGATTCTCCCGCTCCAGACAGAAGCAGGTTAAGATCCTCCCTGGTAAGCCAGCTCGTGGGCTACACAGAATATTAGAAATGGGTTAGAACAATATGTAAGAGCCACTAGATTCTTTGTCAAGGAGCAATGACACTATAGCTGGGGGTTGGGGTGGAGTTTTGGGGTGTCAAGGAAACTAGAATACATGTGGAATCCAGGAGACTCTACTCTCAAGGCAGTACCGGCTCAGGCACCGGGGAAGGGAATCCTCCGAGGTCCCCATTCCAGTCCTGACTTGTCACTTGGGTGTGTACTCCCTGTATGACTGGCTTGTTTTATAAATAGGAGGGTCTAAGATGGGAATACCAGACCCCCAGTTCTCTGTCTGCTCAGTTTCTGTCTTTTGCCCTCATCTAATGAATCTTTATGTCCTGTACAGTTAAGGCTGGTGAGTGGGATAGGCCCAGGGCAAAGTCACTTCTGGATAGTCCAGGTTACTCCAGTGTGGGAGTTCAAAGGGCCTCACCAAACATAAGCTAAAGGCCAGAGGCCCAGGGTGCAGGCTTAGAGCCTGGGACCTGAATGGTAGAGCATTGAGTAGAACACTAACCATGCCACTGGAATTCTAGCATCCTCTAGAACATTCTGCAAACAAAGCCCAGAGGACAGAGAGCTCTCTCTTCTTCCCTCCTTCCCTCCCTCCCTCCCCCCTCTCTCTCCTCTCTCTCTCTCTACCTTCCTCCCTCCTTCCCTCCCTCCCCCCCTCTCTCTTTCTTTCTTTCTTTCTTTCTTTCTTTTTTTAAAAATGTGCATTGGTGTTTTGCCTATATGAGGGTGTCAGGTTCCCTGCAACTGGAGTTTCTGCCTGCAACAGGCAGTTGTGAGCTGCCATGTAAATGCTGGAAATTGAAGAATTGAACCAACTGCATAATGTAAAGAATCTGCGCTTTTGTGAGTTTGGTCTCCATGACCCCACTGAGATTCTTACAAAGAGGCCAGCAGGAAACCTCCAGTGACTTCAGCAGGTGATGGGGAATGGTCACTGTGAAGAAGGCTGGAACACACTGTGCCTCGCAAGGCCTGCTTCTCTTGTTTGCTTTCTTCTGCTGGGGGAAGAAAAGAAGAGATCCTTTACCCAAAAGCAGCTTAGATAAGGAAGGGGTCTATTTGGCTTATGCTTCCAGGTCACAATCCATCACGGAAGAAAGCGAGGCAAGAAGTCAAGCAGTTACAGAAAGCACTGACTACTTAATAAATAAAATCAAACACACCAATAATCACTTTAAATGCTCATGCTTTAAATATTCCAGTTAAAAGACAGACTCCCCAGAGCAGACGGATGAAAATCAACCACAAAATATAAGACCCAACTACATGTTGTCTACAGAAACCCACTTTAGAGAGACGGGGATTAAAAGCAAATGAATGGAAGGGAAGACTCATTCCAACATTGACCAAAAGAAAGTTGGAGTACATAATTTCAATCAGAAACCACTTCCCAGCAAGGACCCCTAGTGTCCATAACGAAACATCAAATACAGGAGGTAAACATAGAAGAACTATAAGGGGAAAAAAATCCACCTTCACCCTCAAGTCAAACAACATGCAAAGATTAATTTGAGATGTAACAACACAGCAAGGCACACAGACTATCACCATGATGGGGCAAGTGGAGGCTTCTTATACAAGGTGCAGACAGCCTAAACAACGGTGGGAACAGCTGATAAATGAGGATTGTTGAGATGAAGAATGTCTGCTCATCCGCAGACATGGCGAACAAAACACACAGGCAAGCAGAGAGGAGGCCAGTGAAAAGAAGCCTGACAAAGGGTGCTGGAGGATCTTATCAGGATAAAGTGTGTGTATTTTTAATAATAAGAAGACAAACAACCCAAAGAAAACAGACAAAAGCCCAACCGGCAGGTACTCCGGCCTGGAAGATGTGAATGGAAACTGGAAAGATCCCCTGATCTTTGGAGCCTGTCTGTCCTCAGAAAAGGTGCAGTAAGCTGCTTGTTGGAAACACAGGGCCCTTGACTTTGATAGAGAGAAGGGCTGTTGTAACCTGGGGATGAACGTCACAGGAGTAGAAGTCTACACTCGTGCTCAGTGTCCCAGTGTCTACTGCATTTAAATGCAGATTCAACCATTGTAGCTGCTGACACATCTGTGAGCATCACAGATATTACACACATAGCGTGTACATTAAATGAGTGCATAGATGCATAAATGTGGGTATCGATCCAAGTGTGGATGTAAGATGTGCACACTTGTGTATGTATATGCATGTGAATGTATGAGTGTATACATACAGATGTGCACATGTGTGAAGGAACATTCATATGTAGATAATGATCCAAGAGTGTGCATGTTCATGATGTGTTATGCAAGTGCAATGTGTGTATGTTTACATATGTATGTACATGTATGAATATGTACGTGTGTATGCCTCTGTTCCACTGGGCTGCCCTTCCTCCGGGCCCACATCCGCTCATGTGGGATGCCTACTCTGGGTCTCTGCCTCCACTTACATCAAGAACCCTGCTGTAAGTGTCCCTACCCCAGTGACATGGTGACAGATCCAGGAAGCATGTGAAAGGAACGCTGGGTATGGGGCTGCACTACCCAGCAATAACAGGCTGTGGGCAGAGCCCGTAGACATGGCTGATTCTCCTATACTTGCTCAAAAGTGCTGGCTTAGGTCAGCTTTCAGGTTGGCTGGAGTTAGAATGCCCGCACCAACTCCTGTGGCCTCTCAGCCCAGGGGCCTCCTACTTTGGGATGGATAATAGAATATCTGGGTTCCAGCTTTCTCCCATGCCTGCCTGAGAAGCAAGCTGCAGAGACCATCAAAGTGGACTAACAGCCAGGCAGTCTGTACTCAGAGTTCCCAGCCTTTGAAGGAAGCTCAGCACTGAGACTCCTTTATCCACAGTCCCCGGATCGCAGTCATGACTCCCCAAAAGGCAGGCTGCTACCTGCTGTCTCACGGGAATCACCATAGCTGCGTGCCGTCCAAGTTCCAGGTGGCCAACAAGACCACTCATAAAGTTGGGCGAGACACAGACTCACATGGGCCTCAGGCAGGGTTACAGTGCCCAAGACATCTCTAGTCCCTGGGTGAGGAGAAGTCAGGCACCACAGAAATGGCCAAAGTCAGGAGGCCGCATCCTGACAACAGGCATTTCCTAAACTCCTGCTATGTGCTGAAGCTCTAGAAACATCTGTGCCCTAGGCTGGCATGAATCCCATCTCTTTACAGCTCCAGTTCTCAGATCCCTTTGGGGCCTCTTTTGGTAGCCCAACATGCGCTTGTGACCAGTACACAGGGCCTCTGCTGTAAGGCCAGCAGACCCCCACCCTGTCCTGACCAGCTGCCTAGGAAAGGAAGCACCTCCTCCACCCAAGGAAACCATCCTGGAGCTGGAGGAGCCAGTGTGCGGCAGGAGTTGCTCTGTGGCAACATCAGGACCACAAAGGAAAAGAAACTCCATCTCTCCAACAGAAAGGCCCACCTCCACCCCTACCTCTCCAGACCCCCAGGGCTGGAAGCGAGCGAGCACCCAGGCAGTCTGAACAGTTCATTTTCATTCTTTAAAATCCTCTGCGCTGAGCTCAGTTAATTACAAAACTGGTTCACACTTGTGATTTTGGTTTGCAGCCACCTCCGCACCAAGTAATTAGACTGTGGCATTCAGGAGCAGCTGAGCGTGACCCGGCCCAGTCTGCCTAAGCTGCTGACAACCTCCGCCAGATCCAAGCTTGGGCTCAGCCCGAGGCCCCGCCACACTTAAGCCTAGAAGGCGTTACAGGGACAGAGCTCCACAAATTAATTAGCAATTAAAAACTTTATTTACAAAATCAATCCATGGGTACATGCCTTGTTAAAATGCTAACTATTATTTCCAGGCGACTTTTAAATAAGAAATGAACAGAAATGCTAGAGGTTGACGGTGCGTCAGGCAAGAACATCTTCAAAAACAATTTGCTGAATATTAATGAACTGAAAATGTCATTTGTGGTCCAATTACTAGAAGTAATTAGTTTTTTTTTAATTATGGAGGAAGTGGAATTTTAATAAGGTCAATTTTACAATTACAGTTTAAAAATACTAATTGTATTGTCATCACATCTTATATAATAAATGACATTAACTTGCTAACATCTGTTGATTTTCATGTAAATAAAGCAAAAAAATATCATTGCATTGGCTTCCTTGGGGAGTGATACTTTAATGAGAGAAAGTCTATCTCTGGCACAGGAGGGCAGGGGGACACTAAGGGCTCCCCGGATGTGGTCTGGAGGTATCCCAGAAGACCTAAGGGCAGCCATGGAGAGAGGATCTCCACCACACATTTTATACTTGCCACAAGTAGGAGGATTTTCAAAGCCCAACCTCAGACTCCTAGTGCAGCCAAGGTGGGAAGGACGGTGGGCTCCTGCTGTGACACTGTCTCCCCCTGCTGGAGACAGTGCGTGCCGCTTACAGCTCAACCCCTGCATGGACTTTCCTGTATGGTCCTCTGATCCCAGATCGCCTCTGAGCCTTCCTGTTTTGGGTCTCTTTCGCCATTTGCTACCTGATCCCTGACCCCACGACAGTACTCCACATGTTCAGGAATCCCACCCAGGTGGTTCACGGAGCACGTTGGCTCCATGGCAAGAGCCTGTGAAGGTGTGTCCTGCTCACAGATCCTAACACCCTATACATAGCCAAAGTTCAAGAAGATGGCCTTGTCTTCTTGACTTGGACACAGTGAATGTCGAACCATACGTGTGCTAAACTAATCCTCACAGTTAGGTATTGGGGGTGTAGAAACTTGATCCAACCCCAGCGTTTGGAGGTGGGGATTTAGGGGAAATCCAGCAGAGTGGAATTCGTGAGTACGTCCTGGAAGCTTTGTAAGAAGAAGGAGAGGGTTCAGAGTACTCTGCACACGACACCCTTTGTGTGGCACTTCAGGACTTTGCTAGCAAGAAGCCCCTCACAGAATTCAGGCTGGTAATGTCCCTGAATGAGTGCTACGCAGCTCCTAAATACCACCATCGGTAACACTGCTCCATGGCAAACAGTAACAATGAAAACAGGAAATACGTCTTTAACATCCACTGCACCCCAAGCTTCTCACACACATTTTAGACACCATCAGGCCCCCTTGGGGCTCTGAGGGTTTCTGTAAAGAGGCTGAAACAGAGCAATTGTGCCTAGAACACAAGGAAATGATCTATGGCCTGCACTGGGTAGGTTTGAGGGCAGAGGGGAAGGGAGCAAAGAAGGTCCAGTGGGTCCTGAGCTCTGCAGCCACAGACACATACATACACACACACACGTACACATGCACGGCCCCCTACCTCTTCCTAAAATGCAACTTCCCACTTGGTTTGAGGACAGTTTGTGTTTGGTGTGTTCACGGCTACTGCCCCCATGGCACTGCCCAGGGAGCCCCTTATTCTATTTTTGCTTTCTTGTATTTGAAATAGTTGTTGTTGTGTTTTTACACATAGAAGAACCCTTCTTCCTTCTGTCACCTGAGGCTGTGGTATCCTCTTTGCAGAACACAGCAAAAAGACACAATCTTGGAAGCAAAAAGAACTCTTCACGGTACCCTGAATCTGCTAGCACCTTGACCTTGAACTCCCAGCCTCAAAACTGTATGAAGTAAAGCCTTGCTTTCTACACGTTACCTTGGTAAGGTGTTTTACAATAGCAGCACACAATAGACTAAGGTGGGTAGCGTTAACATGAAGAAGACAGTACAAATCCAGGTAAGGAAAGAAAGCACAGCCAGGGGCGGGACTTCCTACAGTAATTCGGGTATGACTGACAGAGTAGTGGGAGAGTTGTGTGTGGTATAGGAAGGGCTCCTTGGGGTGGGACATGCAGACTGTGGCCTGTCATGGCAGGTTTGTGCAGAGCCCCGAGAGGGAGAGGGTAGAAGGAGATCATCACAGCTGGGTGGGGTAAGCAAGAGGGGAGGGCAATCCCCAGTGACTTTAAGGTTAGCAGAAGTCATGATAGGAGACAGGAATTTTATTGCTGCTTTATAAAGTCTTTAAAATGGCATCTCCATAGAAGCATAATTGCACAACCCCAGTCTCACGGCAAGGGCATCTTAGAGTCGGGAAGAAGCTGTTCTCTAAGCTGTTATTTTCATTTCTCTTTAAATAAATGTTTACGTGTCTCATGAAGTAGGTTCCCATGCTAAAAAATTCTCACATTTTTAGCTGTAGAAGATAAGCCGTGAGGAATCAGGACACAGGCAGTGGGTGCCGGGTCACTGCTGAGTCAGAGCAAGGGGACTTAATCACTGTGCAGCACTTAGAACTGAACTCGGGAAGACACATGTCTGGGGAGACGGGAGCACGTCAGAAAAAAGAATGGTGACAGAGGGTATCAGGCATCTAATGAGAGGAACCAAGACACCCTCCTAAATACCAGGTCACCTTGTGCAACCAGGAGACCACGGGGTGACTACCACCCCATCAGCTGCTTTCCTTATCCCTAAGAGTTATTACATCAGCACCCACTTCCACAGAGGCTGGTGGGAAAGAGCACCCCACAACGCTTCAGGCACACTAGTGTGGGCACATGCCAGAGATCAGGTTCTCGGACAAACTGGCAAGTTGGTTCTGTTGTCAACAAGCTTGTACAAAACAGAATAAAAGTGGATGTTTGTGCTGTGTTCATCTTAGTTCTTTCCTGGTGTTGCTGTTGCTGCTGATGCTGCTGTTGTTTTCATTAGCTTATTATTCCCAAAGATATCACCACACATCAACGGGGCTTCTTGCTGATGAAAGGCCCCGTTACCGTAATACATCATCCCCACCCTTCAGTCTGACTGTGTGACAGCCTTGAGCTGTGGCTGGGGTTTGATGCCATTTTCCTGTCTCCTCTACACTGCACAGCCTGTCCTGAGGGTTTGGGGCTTAAAGATGGTAGCAAGAACCAAGGAGCTCTGCCGAGTGATGCTGGCTGCTTGGATTTAGAGTCATCTAGGAGGAGAGCTGGCTGCTGGCTGCCCAGTCTGTCTGCCCTAGCCCAGATCATGAACAGAAGGGACCCTCCTCTTCCTGAGATGAAACATTTTTTTTTGCACTTTCCCAATGTGTTTTTATTTATTTATTTAGAGATGAAACATTTAAAAACTGACACTAAGCAGCAGCTAAAATCCAGATACTACCAAGCCACTTGTCACAGACAACAACTCGTATTTGAAAGACAATGACTCCCGAGTTTGTGTGTTTACTTAATTTTAAGTTAGGCTTGCCAGATCCCTAAATCAACAGTGGTTTCTGTGAATCCTCCTCTAAGAGGAAAATCAAAGCCTGAGCGCACACAGGTCAGGGAGAAGCCTGTGAGAAAGGCAATGGTTCAGCGCCACCTGCAGGGCTACGGCTGCAAGTGCAGCACCTGAGTCACCAGCTGGGATCACTACCTGGAGCGCAGGGAATGGGACAGTGTGGTCCCTGGAGTTCTCCGCCAAACAGGACGAATTAATAGCAAAAGCTGCAGCCTTTCCTGATGAGATAGAATGACGTGTGTCACCGTAGGGGTGGGTTTTGAGGTCCTATGCTCAAGCCACGCCCAGTTGCTTCTGCTGCCTGTGGATCAAGATGTAGAACTCTCAGTCCATTATCTTCGTGGCAGCATGCATGTAGACTAAGCCTCTGAAACTGTAAACTAGTCCCAATTAAATGCTTTCCTTTATAACAGTTGTCGTGGTCATGGTGTCTCTTCACAGCAATGGAAACCCTAACTAAGACACCCCTCTCTCTAATAACTGAAGACCTGAGACCTAGGGGCCTCAAATAGCCCAGTCTCCTCCCTGAAGGTCAGCTCAGATTTCTCCTTATACATCTCTGTAGCCAGCCTGAGACAGGTACACCGTGACTATGACCTCATCCCAGGTACAAGGGTTTGTTGTGAAAACTCCTCTGATGATGTGGGCGTGTCATATCAATCTGTTGATTTCATTGGCTGAGCAATAAAGAAACTGCTTGGTCCTAATAGGTTAAAGCATAGGTGGGAGGAATAAACAGAATAGGATGCTGGGAGGAGGAAGTGAGGTCAGACTCTGCTCTGCTTCCGGAGAGCTCTGCTCTGGAGCAGAGACGCCATGCTCCGCGGTCCCGGGCAGATGCACGCAATGAAGCTCCTCCGAACCAGGATGGACATAGGCTAGAATCTTCCCGGTAAGCGCACCTGACTTCCTCATAAGGGAGGAATCACCTGCTGGAAATCTGTTTACAAATTCACTCCTAGGGCTGGAGAGATGGCTCAGAGGTTAAGAGCACTGGCTGTTCTTCCAAAGGTCCTGAGTTCAATTCCCAGCAACCACATGGTGGCTTACAATCACCTGTAATGAGATCTGGTACTGTCTTCTGGCCTACAGGCATACATGCAGACAAATTCGCTCTCAAGCAGAGGGTGGTTTGAACAGAGAGTTGAAGGCCCACCTGAGAAACACAGGGATACTTTGTCTCAAAACAAAGAAACAGACACGAATGTACTCCAGGCTGACCCTGGACTGGCAATAATCCTCCCACCTCTCTCTGCCAAATCCTGGGACTAGTGAGACATCATACCTGGCTACAGATTCAGTCTCAAAACTTTCTCTGACCATTTTCTGTGTCAAGAGTAGGAGGAGAGGAGTCTTTCCGTCTGAGCAACTCTAGCATCCAGACATCCACTCAAAGGCTCTATGAACCAATCGATCAGTCAGTCAATCACTTGCACCAATGCCTGAGCTGAGATCTGGAATCTGAGCGGTGATTACTGGAAGAGGGGAAACTGGAAGTGGGGGACATGAAACTCACTGACTAGCCTTGGAGAACCAATCACTCCTCCCAGGGCTTCCTTGCTAGGGGAGCTTTGGTCTGGCACAGTGGCCTGTGCCCCTCAAGCCTTGCGTGACAACAATTATACCACTGGTCTCCAGTGGCAACAATCACTTCTGGGAGGGGGGGAAGGCTGCTCACCAAGAGCTACGGAGTCCTACTTCACTGAAGGGCCTGGGTAGAATCCAGGCCCAAACACTACCTGGCTCTAGCTAGACTCTAAGGTACCCACCTGGGGTAGTCAGGGTTGGGGTGAGAATATTAGACATTTGTGATCTGCAGGGTACCCTATTTTAAGGGAAACAGTTATTCTCACAGAAGTCTGGCTCCCTGCATCCTGCACCCTCAATTACCCCTGGATCTCTGATAAAAAGCAGCCACAGCCTTGCCCTGGCTACATTTCTGGGATGAAATGCCTCTGTAAATGTGCCACTTGTTTCTGAGTATACCCAACAATGTTTAGGGATTTTCCATCTCTCTTCTGAGGTCTCTAGGCCCTGTTCTGCCAGAGATGCCTCATGGAGTAAAATTTAGGACAGCTCAGGAAACCCACGAGGTGGATGGGGGAAGGGGGCAGGTTCTCTCCCTGCTTCCAAATGGCTCCATTTATTACCTGCTGAGAACCCAGACCAGGCAAGCCAGTCGTTCTCCTAGGACCTCACAGTTCAAGGAAAGACATTCTCTGCCCCCTCCTTAACCCCTAAGGCTGTCTAGTTTCCTTGTCCAAGCCCTACGCTCTGGCAGACCACGCAGGTTTGTCTCACCCAAGGGTGTCAGTGTCCAGCACTTGAACAGACACCACAGCACACAACGCAGGGAAGCCTGGGCCATGCACCCCTGTACCCCTGCTTCTTTTTTAATGTTTATTTGTCTGTCTGTCTGTCTGTCTGTCTGTCTGTTTTAGAGAGAACCTTACTCTGTAGCCCAGACTTGCCTTGAATCTCAATCCTCCTGCTTCAGCCTCCCGAGTATTGGGATATAGGCAGGTGACACCATGCCCAGCTTCGCTTTTGTTTTGGTCTGCTCCATTTTCTGACCTGGGCCAGTTACCTCTCCTTAGGCAACCTGGTGGTCCCCCAGTCCCACGAGGTCACCATATTCATGCCGAACTTAGTGTGGACACCCCATAGGCATAGCTCTCTACAGCCCAGAACTCCTGGACTCAAGCAACCCTCCTGTTTCAACCTCCTGAGTAGCTGGGACTGTGGCACCGGGCACCTTTTGTTTTTTAAATACGCTCATCATAGGAAGGACTTTGAAGGTTTATAGCCTCACCCCACTGCCAGTTCACCATCCTTTCTGGAACCATGAGCCCAAATAAACTCTACTTGTTTTAAAGTGGTCACCACAGAGAAATGATAAAGGATTGGGTGGCAGATACACCAGTTACTTGACCTGACCATAGCCCAGAGACTACAGGAGTCAGAACATGACACTGCACCCCGAAGCCACATACAACAATTGTGTGCTTCAAAAATACAAGCAATTTCCGGGCAGTGGTGGCACGCCCCTTTAAAGCTAGAATTCAGGAGGCAGAGGGAGATGGATCTTTGAGTTCGAGGCCAGCCTGGTTTAGGAAATGAGTTGCAGGACAGCCAGAACTGTTACATAGAGAAACCCTGTTTCGAAAAACCAAACAAACAAGAACAAGTAATTAATTAATCGTCTCTTGTGCCCTGGACTCTCTCCAGATGTTGTTCAGACTCTCTTCTTGCCTCCTGGACAATGGAGAGCAGCGTGTCGTGTTCCCCCCCCCCCTGGAACGGGTTCTCTGAAGAGAAGCCACTGCCCTGAGACAGCTCACAGTGAGGTGTGATGTAAAGTGTAGTCAGGACCAAGCCACTCCACGTTGAGTCTATCCTGTGACTACACCTGGGTATCTGTAGCACAAATTCTAACTGTTCTTATTAATAAAAACTCAGAGTCAGATATGGGGGTTAATGCTGAAGGTCACAGAAGAGAGAGGCCAGCCACCAGAGAGTTCTTGTATTTCTAGCAATACTCAGACCAAAGGGGTAATCCTGTCCTCAGATGTCATCTGTCTCCACCAAACCTCAGACTGCACTGAGCTTCCTGTCTCCTTCTGCCTTGTATCCCTCCCTCCACCCAGCCATATCACTCCTGGCTTTGAGGCTTCTGTCTCAGACAACAGTAAAGTCCAACACACTTAAAAGAATCCTCAGTCTACCCCATAACATCTTGAAGCCCAACATGCTGGGTGTTTGTGAGCCAGCCCACAAACAGACACAATGCCATCAGTGTTGGGGTGTCTCTAGGGGCTGTGTCACCACTCTCGGTGTAGACCTGAGAGGTGCCACACACAGCCCAGAGTCCCTCAGTTGGCCCCAGCTCTGTACTTGGTCACATCCCACTGGAAGCAACAGAAGCCAAACTTGGACTCATATCTAACATGGAATTGACATCTTGGATCATCTTCAAAATGCAGAATATTGAAAGAATATAAGAACACTCACCAGGTTTCAGATAAGAGATGCATCCTTGCATGACTGACCCGTCTTCCTGATTCAGAGGTGGGGCCTGAAGTACCTTGGGTACTTGTGTGGGCAGGAAAGAAGCAGAAGCCCCAGAGGTGAGGTGTTGGTAGATGCAGCAGTCCCAAGGTGGGTGATGGAACAGGTATGTCCATCCCACAGGTGAGGGAGTGGGCAGGTTTAGGAATCCCACAGATGGAGGGGTGAATACATCCATCTCACAGCTGAAGGATAAGCAGGTGAGCGATCCCACAGGCAAGACACGGGCAGGTGCAGCAATCTATAAGCGAAGGTGGATGGGTACAGTTACACACAGGAAAGCAATAAACAGATGCAGCAATCAACATTAGTGTACAGCCTTCATTTCTACTGACCCCTACCCTGGACTTCAAGAAATTCACAGTAAATCCTAGTGGGGTGGGACATGTCTGTAGTCCATCATTCCAGACGTAGATACATCTGGATCAGGAATTCAAAGTCATCCTCAGAAATATGGCAAGTTGGAGGCTAACCTGGACTACATGATTTCCCGAATGCATGACTATCCTCTGGTAAAAACATACACACACCAAAAAGTCCATGGTGAGACTCAGGAGGGAAACAGTGTAACTATTATATCCTGATGAATTCAGAAGCAGCAGTGTGTGGGATCATAAGAGGGGTCCATACACTGCTATGATCCCAGGTTTCTGCCCATGGATATGGATGAGCCAGAGACTTGAACTCGGAGTGTGTGCACAAGGGTTGAGACAGCGGTCAAGACCAACACCATGGCAATTACATGTTCTTGGTCCCCCAGCTCTGAAGGGTCCCTACTCCCAGAACTAATGCAAACATGCAGAATGAGGGATTTGAGAGGGTTGCAATATTGTCTCCCCCACAACACAGTATACACACATTATACCATGGAAGGGCATCTCTAGGGTGGAGGCAGGACCTGCCCTTCTCTGAAACCAAAGGAAACAAGCAACCCCACCCCTCACCTGGAATCTCAAGATTCAGCCCATGAGCCATTGTACTTGAGACCCCTACCCATCCCAAACCATCTCAGCGATGTGGACTCAGCTACACAAGAGGTTCCATGTTGGACACTGACACTGCACATCTAAAAGGAAGCTTTGCACCTCTGGAAATCACAGACAATGGCTGAGCATCACAAAAGTTAGGCCAGGGGGTTAGGGTGCCAGCCTGGTGGAGCTCCATACCTTAAGAGTCTTGTGGAGGCAGGCAGCCATGGAGACCTTCTGGAGAGATGTCTTAGGCAGGCACCACCGTGGCAACGATTGTGGCAAATCTGTGAGCCTAAGAGCTTGCTCATCAAACTTAGTTTTTTACAGTGGCTGCCAGTAAGGACCAAGGCAGGGATTGTAAGGATTCCATGGAGGTGCAGGGGACCCAGTAAACTTAAAAGCACACACACACACACACACACACACACACACACACACACACACTGAGAGAGAGAGAGACAGAGAGAGAGACAGAGAGAGACAGAGAGAGATTCCACCTCGTGTCTGTTCCTGAAAACTTGCTAAGTTTGCATGTTTTTAAATGTTATGCAAATGTCACCACACTGAGCAGGACGCTGCAGCTGCAGCCTCACCCGGTATCTTGTACAAATGAGTCTCATTTGTAATCCTGCATCTCCAGATGCTGGGAATGGTGGGCCTGCCTTGAGGCTGTGAATCTCACATGGGAAAATTGCAAACTGCACAGTGCCCTCTCCTGGTGAACACATGGACACGCAGGCATGGCGATCTCTTTCCAGACTGGTGTCCTCAGGGCGAGTCATGAGCCCCCACAGATAGTCTGTTGATATATTCAGATTTACAAAGACACACACAGGAGTCTCCCAAGACACCAGCAACTATTTCACACATGTGAATTCAGAAACTTGATCTTAACTTTAACATATTATATCCTCAAGGTTTTGTGGATTTATTTTAACTAAAAGTTCTCCTTTTGTTTGTGTATATGCTATATTAATGTGTTACATGAGCTATATTCTCCTTCGCCTTTCAGCTGGCCTCTACCTTGGGCTCCCAGCCTGTCAAGACCACCCCTCTCTAATCCAATGCTAGTCCTTGCCAACACCAAAAGAAACGAGCTTTTCAAAATGTTTAATGTTTCTGACAATACGGCAGACGAGAAAACCCCTCCTGCTTTCTGTTTCTTCTGAGGCCTGTCTTGCTATTTTCCACCATTTGTGTTTGTGTGATTTGCATTAGAGTGCTGAGTTACCCTTGTTCCTATGGCATTATCCTTTTATAAATTAGGATTGCTTCCTAAACATAGGAGGTTAACTTCTTATAAATTCTGTAAACATTCCCCCTTCCTTCCTTCCTTCCTTCCTTCCTTCCTTCCTTCCTTCCTTCCTTCCTTCCTTTCTCTTTCTTTCTTTCTTTCTTTCTTTCTTTCTTTCTTTCTTTCTCTCTTTCTCTCTTTCTTGTTTGTTATGAAATTCAGTACTGGGGAATGAACCCCAGCCTTGTGCATGCTAAACAATCATTCTACCACTGACACACCCCACTCCCAACCTTTCCTCTTGGTCGATGGTGATGTTTGTGCAGACTTCCTGCTGACACCTTTTGTGTTTAATATATTTTAACACATTTATTGTTTTCCTTGTGAGGTCCTGAGCAAAGTCTTGCACGGAGACCCTTCTCACACAAATGAGCCCCTCTTTCTTCTAATAGGACTGTGTTTTTTCTGTTCTCAGTTCTTTCATTCATAATTTTTTTTAGACAGGTGTGGGCTCTGAGCCCTTATTTCAGACTCTAATCAAAGGCCTGAGGAACCCAAATCCTTTGCCGAGCCCTCATTCAAAATCTACTATTGATTGTTTACCAGATTCCCATGGATTCACCCCTGGCATTGTGTGTTAAAGCATTCTAAAAAGGAAAAGTTCATGGGGCAAGCATAGGGTAGTAGAAGGACCCGGAAATGGGAGGTGTGGGTAGAACTGCAGGCAAGCGGTGCTGAGGCAGCCCCAAACCCCTTGTGACTCCCCTGTGCCTCTGCACAAACCCCCAAGGTCTGTCACCCACCAGAATCAGTTTCAGAGCAAACTTCATATCCTTTCCAGAGAAAACAACAACCCAGTCTTGGAGGCCTTGGTGGCTTCTTGGGTGACCATAGTCCACTTTGGAGTAAGCGATGGCCTTGCCAAATCATGTTTCATCCGAAAAACAGTGAGATGGAGCTCTTCCCGGTCCCACATGGCCCCACAGCACCAATGTCTCCTCACTGCCCTGCTCCAAATCCCTGCTCTGCGAGCCTCCTGCTGCTATCTCATCAACAGTGGCCCAGAGACCCCATCACCACACGTTCTCAATGGTCAGCAGTAGATGCTGGTGTGAAGAAGACTCCTTAGCCCCAATGCCCGCCCAGCAGTGTCAACCAAAAAGAGACTAGAAAGCCTTGGAGACATACCTCACGCTTTAGGTTCATCTTCTTGGGCTATTTTTAAAGTCTGATAATGAGAAATATATTTTCCTTACAAGAACAGTTTGTCTTCCACATGCTTCCAACAGCTGTATGACATTTATTCACTATCCAGGTCAAGCTTTATTGTTGCTGTGTTAAAGCACCACAGGTGTAAAGTTATAACTTAAGAATGAAACAAGTTGCTTTGGCGTGCAATAAAGCAGTAAAATACTGAAGGCACCCATAACAACCAGGTGAGCTGGGAACTGGATCCCTGCTTGACCTTTCTTGGAATTCTGTAGCTGGGTTGTATTTTTTTTTCCTACTCTTTGCTCTTTGGGGACACCCAGATCCCAAATAAATACATGGAGACTTATTCTTACTCATGAATGCCTGGCCTTAGCATGGCTTGTTTCGAGCCAGCTTTTCTTCTTTCTTTCTTTCTTTCTTTCTTTCTTTCTTTCTTTCTTTCTTTCTTTCTTTCTTTCTTTCTTTCTTTCTTTTTTATTTTCGAGACAGGGTTTCTCTATGGCTTTGGAGCCTGTCCTGGAACTACCTCTTGTAGACCAGGCTGGTCTCGAACTCACAGAGATCCGCCTGCCTCTGCCTCCCGAGTGCTGGGATTAAAGGCGTGCGCCACCACCGCCCGGCCTAGCCAGCTTTTCTTAAATTATCCCATCTACCTTTTACCTCTTTCCTGCCTAGCCATTGGCCATTCAGCTCTTTACTAGACCAATCAGATGTTTTAGACAGGCAAAGTCTTGGCTTCCCGGATGCTGGGGGACCCTGTTATGACAGAATTAATAAAATTAATAAAATCCTCATGCTTTTGCATCGGCTGTGTGTGCGAGGTGGGCTCTGGGGACGACTCCTCCTCAGTGTTTGGATGCTAGGGTCCAACACCTGCAGGGGGCACTGGGTCCTGAGACGACAGCACAGGTTCTGTGGTTCACTGACCAGTGGTAGGCATTGTCTGGGGACACACTACCCTCTGCAGTTTGATCCAGTTTGATCTGGTCTGATCCAGTTTGATCCGCTTTTGAAGTGGTCTACACTGGTTTAATCCAGTTTGAACCAGTTTGATTTGGTCTGATCCACTTTGTTCCGGTTTAGAAGCGGTCTACACTGCTTTGATCCAGTTTGAACCAGTTTGATTCCAATCTGATCCAGTTTGATCTGGTTTTGAACCTGTCTACAGTGGTTTGATCCAGTTTAATTTAGTTTGATCCGGTCTGATCCAGTTTGATCTGGTTTTGAAGCGGTCTACACTGCTTTGATCCAGTTTGATTTGTTTTTGAACATGTCTACACTGGTCTAATCCAGTTGAACCAGTTTAATCTGGTCAGATCCGATCTGATCCTATTTTGAACCTCTCTACAGTGGTTTGATCCAGTTTGAACCAGTTTGATCCTGTCTGATCCAGTTTGATCCAGCCTGATCCAGTTTGATTTGGTTGTGAAGCGGTCTACACTGGTTTGATCCAGTTTGATCTGGTTTTGAACCTGTCTACAGTGGTTTGATCCAGTTTAATCCAGTTTGATCCGGTTTTGAAGCGGTCTACACTGCTTTGATTCAGTTTGAACCAGTTTGATCCAGTCTGATCCAGTTTGATCTGGTTTTGAAAACGTCTCCACTGGTTTGATTTGGTCTGATCCAATTTGATCCGTTTTAGAAGTGGTTTGATCCAGTTTGTAGCAGTTTGATCCGTTCTGATCCAGTTTGAACCAGTTTTAACCAGTTTGATCTGGTCTGATCCACTTTTAGCCAGTTTTGAACCTGTCTACACTGGTTTGATCTCATTTGAACCAGTTTGATCCGGTTTGAACAGGGCTAAGCTGGTTTGATCCAGTTTGATTCGATTTGAACTAGTTTGATCTGGTTTGGAAACAGTTTAAACCAGTTCTGACTCCTTTGAACCAGTCTAAACTGGTTTTATCTGAATTGAACCAGTTTGATACGATTTTGGACTGGTCTAAACAGGTTTGGTTCGCATGGTTGACGTCTTCTCTATCTTCAATGCTGTTCCTGGTCTAACCTGGAACCCTCGGTGTAGATCAGGCTGCGATTTTTTTATATTTACTTATTTATCATTTATTTATTATAAATTTGTTTGTTATTAATTAATTAATTCATTTATTTGAACTAATTCATTTGTTTATTATGAATTTATTTACTATTTATTTAAATTTTTACTTCTTTTATAATTTGATTTTTTAATTTTTTATATTATTTAATTAAAAATCTTTACTTTTTTATAATCTGATTTTTAAATTTTTTTATATTATTTAATTAAAAATTTCCTCCCTCTGCCCCCCATAAATATCTCCTTTTTTTTTCTTGATCTCATCATCCGCTGTGCAGTGGGGCCAACCTGGGCTACATGAGGCCTCGGCAGACAAATCTGAAAAAGTGCTTCTTCTTCTCTTGGGAAATTATTATATTATTGATTGATAATAATTAATTGATAAACTAATAAAAAAGTAGTTTAAAATACATTAATAATTTTATAAATAAATATTTAAAATAAATAAACAATAAATTATTATTTACTATTTTGTGTGTATATGCCTTTATTATATTATTTAATTTTATTAATTAATAAACTTAATGTATATTATTATTTGTTATTTATATGTGTATATTGCTTATGTCTTTTTGTTATTATTTATTATTGGTAATCAATAGCAATTAATTGATAAATATTAACATATCATTGATTATTATTTATTACTTTGTGTCAGGTCTTTAAAATTATCTCCCCACTTCCTCTAAATCTGCCCCCTTCCCTTGCCACTGTTTCCGTCCAAATTTAATTTTAATTTGATTTAATTTAATTTTCTTCTAATGTTAGTTTTCTGGTCCTTGATCCCTGCATTTTCTCCACCTTCAAACTTTGATGATTTTTACCACAGACCCGAGGAAAGTTTCGTGTTTTCACAATGTTTTAATATTTAATAATAAAAATAATGATGATGAAAAATATACTAAACAGGTTTTCTTTATTTTTCATTAACCTTTATTTACCAGTGAACCCGTGTGCTACAGTTTGTAAATTTTTTCTTGGGCGATGAGAGACCTGCGGCTTCTTTAATAATTTAAAATTCTAATTCTTTAATTTGATTAAATTTAATATGAAATAATTAATTCTTTAATTTTGAGGGCTGTTGTCAGTCTCATGTTTGACCCGGACAAAAATAAAATAAAAAAATTAAAATTAAATAAATAAAAATAAAATTAAAATGATGTTTTTCCCTTTTCAGCAGCTTTCTCGGGGGGGGGACTTAGTGGTTTTATTTTATATTTTTATCATCATTTTTTATTTTTTATTTATTTTTATTTTAATTTTTTATTCATTTCTTTCACAGTTTCCCACCGCGTGAACTGAAAAAAAAACATTACGAAATATTTTCTGAGGTTTTGCCATTTTGTGACCTTTTTTTATATAAATAATTTTATTTCCATATTGACATAATTATCATTTCCCTGGCCACAAACTCCTCCTGTGGACTTTAGTGACGATTTTCCGAATTCTGATATTTCAGGAAAATTTTGTAATCGCTCTACAAACACCTCGGACCCATGCTGGGTTTCTGTGGGAAATACAGGAAAACCTTGGGATGAAAATAAATAATAATAAATGATAATAATACAGGCACTGAAGGGAACACGGGCAGAATTTTATGTACCGGGCAATTTCTAAGAAATATATATAAATGTAAAAATATATTAAAAATATATAAATAGATATAAATAGACATAAAAAATACAAAATATATAAAAATAAGCTAAACATGTATTTAAAAGATATAAAATATGTAAAAAACATAAAAATATATAAATATAAAGTACATAAAATATACGAATATATAAAAATATAAAATCATAAAATATATGAATATATAAAATATATAAATATATAAAGATATAAAATATGTAGAACATAATATATAACAATATAAAAATATAAAATACATAAAATATACGAATATATAAAATATAAAGTATATAAATATATAAATGCATAAAATATATGAATATAAATATATAAAAATACTAACATATAAATACATATAAATATAAACACATTAAAAATTTTTATTTATTAAACATATTCTCTCACGCACTTACGTGGCGTTAAAACAATTTATACATTCATTTATTAATTATTATACATTATTTATATATATCGTTATATTTTACACATTTTTATATATTATATTATATATTATTTATACTATTTATTAATATGATCGATACATTTATTATTTATATATTTTATAATACAGTATAAAATTATATCACGTTATTTGTTATATATAATAATATGTTACATTCACATTTTTTATTATTAATCAACAAATGATTAATAAAACGAATATTTCATCACATTGTTTTTGCCTCTTCGTGGTTTCCTGGCTCTAGGCCCCATCAGAGGTGGAGAAGGGGATGGGCACCAGCCAGGGACTCCGGAGTTTGTAACCCCTGTGGCTTCTGGCTTTTCACTGCTCGGTTGAAATCCTCCCGTAGGAAGATGTTTGCCAAGGAGGCCTGCTCGGCCCGGAGCCGCGCTTCACCACCGGGGTGTGAGAGGGCACGAGTGGACGGACCCGCGCCCGCGGGCGCGGCTGGGGGAGGGGCGGTTACAAGGAGCACTTTCCCCTGCAGCAGCACCGTGAGCACGACGTGCGACCCGAGCCCGGCACCTCGGGGATCCCTGCGCTGCGGCCTTGACCGGACCGGCCTAGCATCTCAGTGCCCCACTCACACCCCTTCCCCTTGCCCCACGGCAGGGCCCCGTCAACCCGGGCGGGGGGGGGGACAGCGCTCCGGCGCCCACCCGGCGTTGGTCTTCATCCCTCGCGAGTTCCACACCGATGAGTCACGGCTCGGCCCACGAAAACATAATGTGTAGATTAGGGATTTAATGATGGGTAAGATGGAAAGCCGCGCAGGGCTGCGTTGATTTAAGGCTGCCGTCTCGTGTTCGCGGAGAAATGACTTGGACGGGCGTGGGCCGCCTTCGTCCGGAGGATTGGGAGTGGGGCAAGGGCTGGGTGGGGTCTGGGAGGATCCCGTGCTTGGGACTTGAGGCCCCTCGGGCGCTTGCGCGGTCCGAGCATAATCTGGGGAGGGAAGAGTGCTCGGTTTGGGCGGGCCCCTTGACTGGAAGCCTGCCCAGGGCCAGAGAGAGCCCCTGGTTCTTTCCCTGGTCCCAGGTTGGCAAGGTACCAGGGGTTGCCACTTCCTGGGAACATTTGCTACACCTTCTCGTCCGGGTGCCCTCGCCCGCTCTAAGGGCTGGTTTTGGTTATTTGTTTTTGTGTCAAGGATAGGGGAAATTGAAGGCAGATGATCCTCTGCCCTTCTGTCCTTAGTGAGGGCTTCCTGCCCTGTACAGCATGCTTGCGCCCAGGCCAGGAGCACCCCACCAGCAGTGCCCCCCCCCCCCGCCCCCCGACACACACACTGAGGGTTCTGAGATGGAGCCTAAGTCCTTGAGTTTTCTGACTGGCTGGTGATGTGTGCATTTTGGGGCCTTCTCTCAAGTGGTGCTCCCATCCAGGGAAGACCTAGGAAAGTGCCAGGCAATGTTGGTAAAGCCTGAGGTGCATACAGAGCTGGCTGCCTGCTTGGGAAACCCCTCATAGCCCCCTGGGAAATGGGGGGGCCTTTCTTTCTAGCTAGGGATACAGCCGGAACAGATGTGGAAGACCTCGGAGGAGGGAGTGAAAACAGAAGGGGAAAGGTTGGGTTCATGAACTTTGGTTTAGGAGCGAAGGCTTGTTTTGGCAAATGATAGAATGGCGAGGTGCCTAGGGACCTGTTTGGCTTTTTTTTTTGCTTGTTTGTTTTTCAAGACAGGGTTTCTCTGTGTAGCCCTGGCCTTGGCTGTCCTAGAATTGGCTCTGTAGACCAGGCTGGCCTCCAACTTGGAGATCCGCCTGCCTCTGCCTCCCAAGTGCTGGGATTAAAGGCGTGCGCCACCACTGCCTAGGGACTTTTAAAAACTTCCTGTGGGTGTCTTCTAGGCTTTGAAAGAGTTAATGGGAGCACTGTCGCTCCTGGTTTTTCTGTTTGCTCTGGCCCCGCTCTTATCTAACCAATGGCCAAAGGGTTATATAACTTTAGAAGTTTCTCTCTTCCCCACTGGCTGAGCAGTTTAGAAAACCCCTGCTTAAGTAATCAAGATAACCTTTTCAAATTCCTTAGAGTCCAAGCGTTTTGGTGTTCTCCACTAAAGTCCTGTTTGAAAAAAGAAAAAATGAGGAAGAAAAGACAAGACAGGAAAAAGAGGACATAGTCTCTCATCTCTAATATTCCTTGCAGCCTGCCTCTTTGGCATAGACACACTGTCCAGATAAACTTCCTAAGTGTGTCCCCAAGTTTCTGAGAAAAGCTTCTGCTGGACAATGGCCAGGAAGGGAAAGAGGAGCCAGGTGAGGGACAAATTTTCCTTTTGGATGGAAAAGGCGAAGGGCACACATGGCCTGGCTGGGGAGCCAGCCAGGAGTAGGTCAGATCAGAGCAACAGCCTGATAAGGCTGCCTGCGCTGCCACTCACTGGAAGACAGATGGTACATGGTGGCCCTGAACACCTTCATTTTCTCGCCCTTATGTATGTAGTATGATGGCTGCGAGTGTGGGCGGCAGGCCACAACCCCGCACCTGCCCTCAGCCCAAACCAACCCATTCCTAGCCACACTAATCTAAGCTGGAGGAGCCACACCACGGACTTTCTTTCTCGATGTTTTTTCTACCCTCCCCCGCTTCATTTCCTTTTTGTTTTCTGTTGCTGAGTCTTGCTCTGTAGCCCAGACTGTTCTCAAACTTTTTTTTTTCTCTTTTTTTGAGTCAGGGTCTCTTTGTAGTTCATAACAGGGTTTCTCTGTGTAGCCCTGACTGTCCTAGAACTCTCTGTAGACCAGGCTGGCCTCAAACTCACAGAGATCCGCCTGCCTCTGCTTCCTGAATGCTGGGATTAAAAGCGTGCGCCACCACTGCCTGGCTGGTTATATCACTTTGATTTGGTTGTTTGCAGCCCAACTTGCTTGTTCTGAAGGTGACCAAGCCATGATTTACCTCCCACCTCAGGAGCTCCAAAGGACACGACTATAGTGATCTTTGGAAAAGTTCAATCCAAGAAGGTACAGACTAAGCATAGAAATGCAAACCTCTTCTTCAGTCACCGTGTGGGGCCTGGGGAACCTTGTCATCAATTCGTTTTCCTTTTCTGGCCCCTGTCTTTCCAGAGGTCCTGCCCAGAAGGGATTTTAATGCGCTAGTCATTTTCCCCATGTCCAGGGTTTCCTACTGTGTTCTCAAATACTTCCCTGAGATCTCCTCTAAGATGACTGGCTCTCCTTTGGTTTTGTTTTTCTTGCCCCCTTTTCAAGGACATTTTTATTCTCATCCATTCTTCTTATGTAATCCCCTTTCTCTCCCCTGCTCGCCCGTTCTGCCCTCCTGTGCCTGTGGAGCCCCGAGGCCAACCTGGGGTGTTGTTCTTCATGAATAGTTCAGATTTTTTTAAAAAATTTATTTGCTTTTATTTTATGTGCACTTGTGTTTCCTCTGCATGTATGTCTGTGTGAGGGTGTCAGATCTTGGAGTTCCAGACAGGTGTGAGCTGCCATGTGGGTGCTGGGAATTGAACCCGGGTCCTCTGGAAGAGCAGTCCTAGTGCTCTTAACCCCTGAGCCATCTCTCCAGTCCAGATTGATTTGTTTTGTTTCATGCATGTATGCATGTGTGAGTGTGTGTGTGTGTGTGTGTGTGTGTGTGTGTGTGTCAGGGTCTCTCATTGGAAGCTGAAGTTGGTCAATTGAGCTACACTAGCTGGCCAACAAGCTCCATGGATCCTCTTGTCTCTGCCTCCCCTGGACTGAGATTATAATTGCATGACAGCTACTATGTCTGCCTTTTTCCGAGGTTGCTCATTTCCGCATGCCTGCTGTGCAGGCACTGTCCTGACCACGCCACCTCCCCAGCTGCTAATGTGCTCCTCCACCCTTGTCTGCTGACCTTCTCAGGTCTGGGGCTGAAGGCAGGGCTTAGACCTAGTAGCACATGCCTGGTATTTGCTTCTTTGCTGTGGTGTGAATTCCGTTGCCTGCTTCCCTCACCGTGCATTCTTGGTAGATTATCTTCTCCCTTTTGAACAGTTCCTAATACCCGGTGTCTTCCATGAAGCCTTATCAGAATCTCTGAACTGGCCATCTTCCCTGCTTCTGGCCTAGATAAATGGGTGGCCCCTTTCCTTCCTATCCCATGGCAGCCAGCCCTGTCACAGTGTAAAATATCGAGAGCCCTGGACCAAGAGATAAGAGACCTGAGGTCAGTGTCACTTACTTCCCATTTGAATTTCCTTTTGCTTTTTCATCTTTTACCATAGAGGCTAAATAGTAAAACTCTCAAATTCCCAAATTCCTGTTGGTGGTTATGTGATGCATGCCAGTCAGCTTGAAGTAGGCAGACATCTCTGCACAGGAGTTCTTGTCTCAAATAAAGCAGATCTTGAATGGAGAAGATTTTAATATCGTTGCCTTTTCTTTTCTTTTTCTTTTTTCAGTCTGAAATGTGAATGCTGTACTTATAGGTGCAGCAGCCATTTTGGCACCATGAGGATGAAAACTATGTCATGTGGATGATGGGTAGGAAGCTAGGAGTCTGGGTCCTTGATAACTTGGACAGTTACATGAGCACTGGATTCTATATATTCCTCTGGATTTCTTTCTTTTTAAAATGGCTCCTACATTTTAATTAATTAATTGCATTTATTTCTGGTGTGGGTGTGCATGTGCCACAGTGTGTGTGTAGAGATCAGAGGACAACTTTCTCCAAGGATGGAAGGCAGGCTGTCAGGCTTGGCAGCAAGCGCCTTTACCCACTGAGTCACCTCACCGGCCCCTCCTCTGGATTTCTTAATTTATCAGAAACAGAAACTCATTATGCGTGTGCACCATGGTTTGTTAGGGGTTCTGGCGCTCATAACATGCTTTTCTGAGACAGGATCTCAGGTAGCCTAGCCTGGCCTCAAACTAGGTATGTAGCTCAGGCGCACATGTGGAAGCCAGGGCCCTGTAGACGGGGTTCTTTCCTTCTACTCTGATCTGGGTTCTGGGATTGAACTCAGATCCTCAGGCTTGCACAAGCAACACCTTTAACCACGGAGCAACTTTCCCCAGGTCCATTCTAACTCATTCTGAGGGCCGGAGAAAGTGCTTGACTTCCCTGGGCCTCTGTTTCTTTATTTATGAAATTACTATTTATGGATAGATGTTTTAGAAGAGTTTTAACAACAATAATAATAATGACAATTATTATTTTTTGCGATGGTCTCATATGGCCCAAGCTGACCTACCGCCACCCTCTCTAGTGCTAGAATTGGAAGCACGCACCACCATGCCCAACTAAAGATTTTTTAATAATAAATATATTCTGTTTTTTAGGGCATGGAGCCCATGGGTCTATAGTAGCTAGGTAAGTGCTTTACCACTTACATCCCTAGTACTACCATTTATAGGTGTGATCTCCATTTTCTTTTGTCTCTATCCTGTATTTAGGCCTCTTTATATCAGACTAGCATCCATCTTTTGAATTAAGGTCTCTTCCATCTTCAATTTTTTATGCCTTGCTGGACCTAGTGGTGCATATGCCTGTAATCCCAGCACTAGGAGGTAGAGATAGGAGGATGGACATTTGAGGCCAGCCTGGGCTACATAATGAGACACATCTCAAAATATAAAGTAAAATAAAATATAAAACCAAAAGAGTGAAAATGTTGGAGATGTAGCTCAGTTGCTAGAGTGTGTGCTTAGAATACATGAAACATTGGGCTGGATCCCCAGCACCCCAAAACCAGGCATGGTGGTAAATACTTCTAATCCTAGTACTCAGGAGGTGGAGGTAGGACAATTAGAAGTTCAAGTTAATCCTTGTCTATTTATTGTCTTGGTTACTTTTCTATTACTATCATATGATCTAGACAACTTAGAGAAGAAAAAGTTTATTTGGGGTTTATAGTTAAAGTCCATGACCATCATGGTGGGAAC
Source organism: Alexandromys oeconomus (assembly GCA_963919705.1). NCBI lineage: Eukaryota > Metazoa > Chordata > Mammalia > Rodentia > Cricetidae > Alexandromys > Alexandromys oeconomus. The sequence continues at coordinate 1,243,399 of CAWTZB010000104.1, read as the reverse complement.
ATGTTGACAGGCAGGCATGGCGCTGGAACAGTAGCTGAGAACTCAGATGACCTACAAGTAGGATGCAGAGAGAGAGGAAGACAGAGAGAGGAAGGGAGAGAGGGAGGTTGAAAGGAAGGGAGAGAGGGAGGGAGGGAGGGAGGGAGGGAGGGAGGGAGGGAGAGAGCCAGAGAGAGCTAGCTAACTGGAAATGATGTTAGTCTTTTGAAACCTCAAAGGTGGTCCCCAATGACACGCCTTCTCCAACAGGGTCACACCTCCTAATTCTTCCCTAACAGCTCCAACAATTGGGAATCAAGCATTCAAATATATGAGCCTGTGGGAGTCATTCTTATTGAAACCACCATTGCTTCATAGGGAGTTTGAAGCTAGCCCGGACTACATGAGACCCTGTTTTGTACCACCCAAATGTTATAGATGCTTGTGTTCCTAGGTGTCATATGCTTCCTGGAGTACAGGCTCCAGGGATTTGACACAATGCCTGATATGCACAATGCATGTTCAATAAGTAAGTTGTTGGGGACAGAATCAATCACCCCCTTGGTGTGAACTTAAGCAGGCATGCATGCCTCTGTGTGTGTGTGTGTGTGTATGTGTGTGTGTGTGTGTGTGTGTGTGTGTGTGCAGAGAGAGAGAGAATCTTTGTGTGTATGTCTCTTTGTGTCTATGTCTGTAGGTCTGTGAAATGAATTGATACTTCGTATGAGTGAGACTCAATGATGGCTATGCCCAACTACGCAGCAAGAAAAGCCCCCATCTCAGTGTTTTCCCACAAGCCCTGCTCTGTCCCTCATGGGTGGTGGCAGCATTACCACTTCAGGCCATGGGTTGGATTTAGGTTGGTTCCAGTGGTCATCAGATCCCAGGTGAGCCGGTAGTGGTGGCGCACGCCGGTAGGATTTGCTGAAGGATGCAGAGGCAGGAGGATCAGATCCCAGGTGGAAGAGCTCTTAACCACTGAGCTGTCTTCCCACTCATCTTTTTGTTCATTTAAAAAAATTATTTAATTACGTTTTTTTGAGACAGGGTCTCAGTGTAGCCCAAGCCAGCCATGAACTTACTACTAACAGAGAATGACCTTGAACTCCTGATTCCCTGGCCTCCACCACTGCCGAGAGTCAGAATTTTACACATAAACTATACTGCCCGCCATTTTTGTTTGAGACAGGGCCTTGCTATTTAACCTAGGCTGGCATAGAACTCACAGTCCTTCTTCAGCTCCCCAAAAGCCAGGACTAAGTTCTGGTTAAACACTCATTCAACCGGAAGTGCAGTAGTTTTATTTATTACCACATGACCACAGACATATGCAGTGTATGGAGCTATGACCTGGGAGCAGTATGGCTAGGTGACAGAAATTTTCCAGATCCATTTTATCTTTATGGGGCCACCTGGTGATTGATGGGCTGTACGGGGAGGGGCAGCCAGCCTGAGGCTACAGGGGTAGAACCCTACTGCTTGGGGCCCACAAAGTGGTCCAGAGGAAGGAAGGACTGGGAAGGCTGTCTCCAGGTGCGCAATGAGGTGTTGCAGACTGCCATGAAGACCTTAGGATCTCTGCACCAAGTGCTGATAGCACACGCTCCTGGAGAAACAGCCAGTGCCAGGCAGATGGTGCAGCTTACGCATGTGCAGTTAAGGATGTTGCTGTGGATCTTGCAAATCAATTTTGCCACCTTCCCTAGTCTGCCAACTCTCATTCCACTGTGCATTCTTAGTGGGGAAGAATTTTGATTCCCATTTTCTTATTATGAAATATTGGACTACAAGAAAGCAATGCCAATTAAGTTTTCAGCTATGGGGGCTTTTCTCCCATGTGGCTATTGTTTGGAGCCTCAAGAAGGTAGACTGAAGGAAGAATTGAGGCTTCACCTTAGGGCTTTTGAAGGTTTACCTGGCTCAGGCAAGAATGGATTTGAGGGAGGGCCAAGGGTAGACAGATAGTTTACCTCTTAGAATCAGTATGGTCCAAAGCAATGATACTTGATCCTGTGAGTTTAAAACCTGCAGCCATACAATGCTCACCAGCTGACAAGATCCAGCCCGTCCATCTCTTCCCAACTGCATTTGAGATATGGACTTGGCATTGAAAAGCCCAGACAAGGGAATTTATACTGCAGCTATTCACAGTGCTACAGACTTGGCTTTTTTTGGAAGGGAGTTGAGACAGGATTTCTCTCTGTAACATCCCTGGATGTCCTGGAACTCGCTTTGTAGACCAGGCTGGTCTCGAACTCACAGAGATCCACCTGCCTCTGCCTCCAGAGTGTTGGAATTAAAGGTGTGAGCCATCACACTGCCATCACGGTCTCTCTTTTTTTGAGACAATTTCATGTATCTTGCCTGCCTGGATGTTGGGATTATAGGTGGGAGCTACTACATCTGGTGCTGGGATTAAACCCAGGATATTGTGCATGATAGGTAAGGGCTCTACCAACTGGGTCACATTCCTCTCCTCCTCTCTCTCCTTTGGGGACAGGTTTTTGTAGCCCAGCGTGGCTTAGAACGTATTTTGTAACCAAGGCTGGCCTCAAAGAAGCAATCCCCCTGCTTCAGCCTCCTTAGTGGTAGGATAAAAGGGGAGAGCTACCATGTCTGACTCCCAGACTTTTTCTTTCTTTCTTTCTTTCTTTCTTTCTTTCTTTCTTTCTTTCTTTCTTTCTTTCTTTCTTTTCTTTCTTTCTCCTTCCTTCCTTCCTTCCTTCCTTCCTTCCTTCCTTCCTTCCTTCCTTCCTTCCTTCCTTCCTCCTGGAGAAGCTACCTATTAAACGTATTTACCAGCCTGCTATTGCTGATCAGGACATGTCCCTGCCATTAGACCTCTGGAGAAGTATTACGTTTTTAGAAATCTGCTGTCCCAGTGGGACATGGTGGCACAAACTTGTGTGATCCCAGCACTTGGGAAAGAGGAAACAGGATCAGGAGCTCAAAGTCATCCTAGGCTGTGTAGTGAGTTCAAAGGCAACCCGGGCTATATGAAGCCCTGTCACCAACCCGGGCTATTTGAAGCTCTGTCACCAGCCCGGGCTATATGAAGCCCTGTCACCAACCTGGGCTATTTGAAGCTCTGTCACCAGCTCCACCCACTTAGAAAGGAAAGAAATCTCCTGTTTCCCCAGTAAAGGCTAAATGAGTTGAATGGGTGGGGCAAGTAGGCAGATAGGGGAGAACAAAGGTGTGTGTCTACGAAGGGGTCACCCCCCATCATTTTTCAGTACCCCTTCACACCCTAACAATCTTACTGTGTAGCCCAGGCTGTCCTCCAACTCCTGCTTTGCTGCCTCCTCCTCCCGCGTTGGGGAATGAGACGTGCACCGCGACTCCCAGCTCTAGCTCATCTCTTGCTATCCAAGCCTTTGAACACTCAGGTGTTTCATTTAGCTAAGTGCTATAGGAAGCTGCTTGTCAGCAGTGCAAGGCTAGGACACAGGGAGCAGCTCAAAAGAGAGCCCAGACATGGCCTTTTCCATTGTGCACAGATAGAAATCTCCACAGTGTCAATCGAAGAGCTCTAGAATGACAAGGAGGGGATTAATGCACCTGGTGGGAGGGTCCCCAGCAGACATTCCTTCAACATTCTTCTGGACCATGTGGTACAATGGAACCAGAGGAACCGACATGGAGTGAACGAGCGTGTGTGTGTGTGTGTGTGTGTGTGTGTGTGTGTGTAAATGAGTGAGCTGAGCGGGGGTAAATGAGTGAGCGCGCGCGAGAGGGCAGGAGGGCAGCAAGACTTTGGGCTGGCTCCTCAGCTTCCGAGTCTTGCTGTGGCATATTTGTGTTGACTCATGTCTTTGAGGCAGATTTGGGCGTCAGCCTATGCAGCCTTGTATGCCCGTGGCTCTTGACGTCGCTTATGTGACTGGAGTTCCGGGCTTACCCTCTTCAGCGGTGCTGTTCTCTTCTTGTTAGTCTTTCTGCATGGTGTTGGCAAGCTCCAGAGAAGAAAGGAGTAAGTTTGTCTCCCGTTACAATAGTAAAATAAAAGTTGTTGGCAAGCAGGAAGTCTGGAAGGCCTTCAGGGCCACAGGCATAATTAGAATTCTGACAAAACCCAGGCCTAAAAAGTGAAGCATACTTTTTTTAAGGCCCATGCTTTTTTGTATATTTCTTTCTTTCTTTTTTTGTATATTTCTTTTTTTTTTTTTTTTTTTTTTTTTTTTGGTTTTTCGAGACAGGGTTTCTCTGTGGCTTTGGAGCCTGTCCTGGAACTAGCTCTGTAGACCAGATGGTCTCGAACTCACAGAGATCCACCTGCCTCTGCCTCCCAAGTGCTAGGATTAAAGGCGTGCACCACCACCGCCCGGCTGTATATTTCTTTCTTTAAAAGTCAAATCAAGAGAGAAGGAAGACAGGTGTAGTACTTCATGCCCGTGTTGCCAGCACTTGAGAGACCGAGTCAGGAGGATTGCCATGAGTTTGAGGCCAGGCTGGGTTATAGACAAGATACTGTCTCAAATGGCCAAATATAAATAGATAAGTAAACAAATTTTCTTCTAATAAAAAAAATTATAAGTGGCCTTTCTTCCCTCAGAGGATCCTGTAACTAAAACTCCCTCAGGGGTTCACTGCTTCAAAGGGCTAACATTTGGCATCCCTCGCTCGATCCTTGTGAGGGCGGCATTCTGAGCCCCAGCCAGGCATTTCTCTGCAGGTGTGTAGGTCATTACAGGGAATGCATCCTGGAACCAGGCCGGCTCCCGGCGCTCCATTTCCACATATGGATATTAATTTATGTGATCACTTGAATACAAACGCTCAGCTGTCTCCATAAGTTATAGAAGCAATCATGCCAGGGAGCATGGGAGACACCGAGAGTCAATTCTTGTGTAATAATTTCATATTCGAGCCGGGGATGCCACATCTCAGCCCCTTTGGATAAAATGTGGGCCTGTGGAAGCACTCCCCTCCCCCCACTTTATTACTGTGCATTTTATTTCTCCATAAAATACGTTTATGCCCTGGAAAAACAAACCAACCCAGGGGGCCTGGCTGACAGTGCGATGGGCCTTATTGGCGCTTCCAAAAGCTATCAGCAGGCTTGTGACTGGGAACTACAGCCGGGAGCCACCGAGAAAACTCCTCTGTCTACCTCAGGCCTCAAGCTATATCAGTCCTGTGGGAAGTCCCAGGTCCTTAAAAAAAAAAGTCAGGCCAGGCATGATCATACATTTTTGTAACCTCTACACTTGTGAACAATTTTAGTTCTAGGCCAATCTGGGCTACATAGTGAGATCCTGGTTTTCTTTTTTTTTTTTCTTTTAACGTTTATGGGTATGGCACACGCATGCCACGGTATTCATGTGGAAGTTAGAGGTGTAATGAGTCTTCTTCTGTCCTGCCAGCCAGCTCCCAAATAATGACACAGGGACTCAGAGACTTCTTATTAATTATGAAAGCTTGGGTTATAGCTTAGGCTTGCTCCTAACTAGCTCTTATAACTTAAATTAGCCCATTTATATTAACCTATGTTGTATCACGTGGTGTTACCTCTCTTCTGTGTTGTACCACCTGTTTCCTCCTCTTGTCTCCTGGGGAGACACCTAGATTCCTCCTCCTCTTCCTCTCTCTTCCCAGAAGTCCCGCCTATACCGCCTGCCTAGCTATTGGCCATTTGCCTTTTTGTTACACCAATCACAGCAAATACATTTTCACACAGTGTCCAAATAAGCCACAACACAGAGGTCAACTTTTGGGAGTTGGTTTTTTTCTTTCTACCACGAAATTTGGGGGTTGGGTCTCTTTTTCTATCGTGTGGCGCCTGGAGAACTAAACTCAAATAAGCATGCTCGGTGGTAAGTGTTCTGGTGGAAGGTCCATCCCAGCCCCTGGCATCCATATACACAAAGGGTCTGGAATGTTCTGGTGGAAACTCCGCATCAATCCCCTCCCCCATCTC